>CM054815.1:4127972-4592317 GCA_028984105.1 Lavandula angustifolia | reverse complement strand
ATAAGTTATGCCAGTGTCCGCTTGCCGTTAAATATAGTAAAGAATCAATAGTAGCTCTATAATCAGTTGAGTTAACAAAAGCTCCCTATTTGTCTAGATCAATTTTGAAATTTGTGTTCATGGGGATCTTGATTGGCTTGCTCGATTCACAGCCAAATCTTTTCAGGAGGTCTCATGTATATTTGGCTTGGTTGATGAACGTTCCCTTCTCAGATTGCTTTACTTGAAAACTAAGGAAATAGTTCATCTCCCCCATCATTGACATCTCGAACTTCTCCTTCATCATCTTCCCGAATTGTTGACACATGGTCACATTTATGGAATCGAAGATGATGTCGTCCACGTAGATCTGCACCAGTAGGATGTCATCTGCTGACTTGATGCTGAACAGAGTGCGATCTAATGTCCCCTTCTGAAATCTTTTCTGATGTAGAAAGTATGATAGGGTATCGTACTAAGCCCTGGGTGTTTGTTTTAACCCGTAAAGAGCTTTCCTGAGTCTGTAAACCTGATGTCCCTGATGAAAGTCGGGCAGTTGTTCTACGTAGACTTCTTCCTTCAGTACGCCGTTCAGAAAAGCTGACTTTACATCCGTCTGATATACTTTAAATCCTTGATGCATTGTGTAGGTTAGGAATAGATGAATGGCTTCTAATCTTGCGACTGGAGCGAACGTTTCATCAAAGTCTATTCCTTATGCTTGACAATATCCCTTGGCAACTAGTCGATCTTTGTTTCTGACTATAACATTGTTTTCATCGCGCTTGTTCTTGAAGGCCAATTGTTGGTCCCGAGATAAAACGTTCAGGTGTAGAGGGGGGGTGAATACACCTGAAAACAAGTTTCTCAACTTGAAACACGAACCGTCCTTTTCAGGAGAGTGTTGTACTGAACGAGTTCAGTAGACCAAATAAGCTGTTCTAGATCGTGTGGCAGAGTGGATGACTTTACTGAGGTCTGCTAGCTGACTTGAGTCAGAATTCAGTACCGTTCAGCTAAAGTTCAGTAGTGCGAAAATATGTAGGCCCAAATTCAGTTGAGTTTAGAAAATGTTTGTAATAAATCAATTTCAGTAGTTAACGCGATCGATTAAGCTTTGCTGAAACTCAGTTGAATGATTTTAGAAAATACTTTCAGTATGCACAGTAATCAATGCAGCAGTTAAAAAAAAACGAACGCAGAACATAGGTAGTTTTTAAAGTGGTTCGGATCCAACAATCCTACGTCCACTGTCCCGAAAGATCAGGAGGCTATGTATTATACTGAGATAGTCTCAGTTGGTTTGTACGCTGGACAAACACTGGTCTTGAGATTTATACTGAGCAAGTCTCAGTTTACAAAGGATCAAACTAAAGCGTTTGACAAACTCTCCAACTATGAAGGAGTCCTTTATAATAAGGATCAGTTCAAATATGAACTCCTTAGTCTAAGCTATGGATATGATCTACTGAGCTTAGGTTAGAGGGATAGGGAACGAGAAGGTGGCTTCTAGAGCGACGAACGGTTAAGTACAGACTTAGGTTCGTGTTCAGTTGCTTGGATACTGGAGGCTTTATAATTCTGGTTCAGCTTGGTTCCCTGTGAGAAGGTATATCGTCTTTCGCCGGAGATTACTCTTCGAACTTCTTGAGGAAGACTTAGAACGTTTTGAGTTGCTCGTGTGTTCTTTTATTTCTAGGTTCGCTTGTGAGCTTCAATTTGAATTGTATCCCTCTATTTATAGAGTAGAGACAGGGATAGATCCGTTGGAGACGACGATCCTTGTGGCTCTCTCTTTTGGGTAGCTAACGGCTCTTTTAAAGTATGGTTGCAGTGTCCTTTCCCTCCATTTCTGGAAAGTTGTTGACTTGTAGCTTTAATTAGAATATGACAGCTAGCCGCTCGTCATTGGTCGAGGTTAAGGAAAGTAGGTGAGACAGAACAGACTTCAAGGTAGATCTGAAGCTGACTTCTCTCTTCTTCGTATGATTCTGCTGATTTAGACTTAGTAAATCCTGACAGTTTGGAGGACTGTCTAGCCGTTGCTGAGTCTGATCTAAATTCAGTAGTATGCTCCTGCTGAGTCAGCTCTACTGAAAATCAGCTCCGAGTTCAATGAACTACTCCTGCTGAGTTCAATTCCACTGACTCCTTTCAGTATACAGCTCCTGCTGAGTCCAGTATCATTGAGTCTTCTTCTTCTGGTACTGAGGCTGGTAATCTACTGAGTGCCTGAACCGAATGAAGAGTGTCTACTGAGTCTGAAACCTCAGAGACAGAACAACATATTACAACTGAATGGTTCATCAGTCAAAGTAGGGTTTTGGGATCTTCAAATCTTATGCAAATATTCAGAGCACTG
The DNA here is from genome assembly GCA_028984105.1 of Lavandula angustifolia. NCBI lineage: Eukaryota > Viridiplantae > Streptophyta > Magnoliopsida > Lamiales > Lamiaceae > Lavandula > Lavandula angustifolia. Next base: position 4,589,976 of record CM054815.1, on the reverse strand, counting down.
GGCTACTGAGTTATCTCTCAACCGATTGTGAGAAGACTGAATCATCTCCCAACATTTTCCCCCTATTTGATGATGCCAAAACCTAACACTATGAATTATCAGAAACAGAGCTCCTTACAAGTATTACAAGTAGAATCAGTGGAGTTGTTCCTTAAGTCCTAGACTACTGAGGGAATCAGGGAAGAAATATCAGAACTTATAGAGAAAACTAATCAGCAATTTCTCCCTTTCTAACAACATTTTCCCCCATCTAAAAGCAATCTAATAGATCAGAATCTAACAAGGTAAAAACTGACAGAATAAATAAATAAATATATATTCAGTGAGTGTGTGAGTCAGTAATCACTCGAGTGATTCTGTGTGTTAAGCATAAAGACAAACAAGGCCATATAGACAATAAGGAATTGTCGTGGACGAACAACAATGATGTTTTATATATAATGAATGGTCGCATGCATACATCAACTTTGCTATTCTAAGAAAACGAAACATAAGAGAAATATAGAAGCTATCTATCTCCTAAACCGCTGAATCCTGTCTTTGAAGTCCTTTAATTTTGATTCGGGAAGAGGCGACCATACATCCCGTAAGTAGTCTTCCTCGGCTTCCGTATCTCCGGCAAGTTAGCGTGCTCATCTTCATCCAAGTGTCTTGCTTGGGCAGCATCTTTAATCTCTTTCTCAATTACTCCATAATGAACAGAGCCATCTAGTTTCAGTGGGGGAGGCATGATCCTTGGAGCTGGGACTCTGACATCAATTTTATCTGTTATGGCCTTCTGAACTCTAGTAAATATCTCTGGGTCGGTCTTCAGAAGCCATTCAGCAAATGCGATAGACTTGTGCATCTCAGGCTAGTATCTCCAGAAATAGTATCTTTTGATGTAATCTGCCTTCAGTGACTCCCACCTTTGAGTTCTTTCCCATGGCATCCATTCATCCACTCTGGGCCATCTGTGAATTTTCAGGTCAGTAGGCTTCCTGAGTCTTCTGTACTTATAAGGAATATCTGCCCTCTCAGGAATCCTTTGGCTAGCTTCCTTCTCAGCCTTCAGCCTCAGAGCTTCTAAGTCTGCCAATCTGAGCCTTTCTCTTGCTGCTTCTATTTGCCTTGCTTCTGCTCCTCTGTATAGATACCTCTCCATCTGATCCCAAATTTCTTGCATTTCAAACTCTTGACTCTTCGAGGGGACATAGCAGGGTACATGAACTTCTTCTTCTGAATCAGTAGGAGTAGATGATTTTTCCTTTGAAGTACCCAACTGACCAGTTGTCTGCTACTGCTGCTCTTTCTCCTTCTCTTTGTCAGCTTCATTGCTCAGCTTTAATTTTCTAGGAGGCAACCTTGTCCCAGGCTTCCTACCTCTCCTTGGGGCCTTAGTCTTGCCTTTGGCTGGCTTTTCCTTTGGCTTGTTAGCAGCCTCAGCCTCAGCAATTTCTCTGGCAAGCTTTTCGTCAGCAGCTATCTGAGCTTCCTCCTCAGGAGTGATGTATCTTTTATTTTTCTTTGAGGGAGGAGTAGGAAGCTTCAGTATCTTCTTACCTTTGCCTAACACTGGAGGAGGCAGAGGAACTTCTTCCTCTTCTGACTCCTCTTCTGCGTACTCAGCAATCTCCTTGATTTTGTCACTTGGAGTCTGGGTTGCTTGAGTAGCAGAGTCCTTGGGTCCTGAGCCGCTTGGGCCAGTCTCAGCAGGCACTACATCTCCTGCTGCTGAGACACCCTGGGCCTCGCCTTGTGTAGACTGAGTGGAAGGACCAATGGGAGCAGATTGCTGACTTTTAGTAGCTCCAGTCACTGTCCTTACTCCTCTGGGTACTCTCAGTACCTTTCCTTCCCCTTCAGACCTCTTCAGTTTTCCTTCCCCCTTTTTGGCATCAGCAAATAAGCCAGGGGTGGGAATCTGAACCTTCTTATCCAGACTCTTGTAAGCTACTGACAGATCATCTAATGCGTACAGCAGCTTTGTGAGTCTCTCATGCAGCTCGTTTCTCTCTTTAGTAAGTTGGTCGATGTACTTTTTGTGAGAGGCGTCTGCTGCTGTCTGGATATCTTGCAACTTTTTATCCACTCTCTCTTCCATAACCTTCTGAATTGATTGGAGTCTGAGTTCGGAGGCCTGAGAGATGGAAGAGACGAATGCAGTGTGAGCTGACTGGGCGGCCTTGTAATCTTCCAGAAGCTTTGCTTGGCCAGCCTCCATCAACTTAGGTTGCTCTTCGAAGTTGGCTCGTTGAGTGGCGAGTGCGTCAGTTAGGATCGTTGAGAAGTCGGGGGCAGGAGTATTCTGAATGGTCGTTCTGAGCCCCTTGATCTCTGCACTCTGAGCCTGAGTGGTCTGCCTCCACGTCTTGTGGACGGCACAGGCGAGGAGTCAGTTCTGAGTCCCTTGACTCCTCAGGGCCCTGGCTATTGACTTCAAATGTCGGCTTCTAGGGCTGGGCGCTACCTCGAAAGCAGACTCAAGTAAGAGCTGAGCTGGTTCTGCAGATTTCGAGGTACCAGCCTCCGACTGACCTGGTCCAAGGATGCTGAGAGGTGGTTCAGCAGTAGAGGTTGGAGCATCCTTGTCCAGTTGAGTACCCTCATCAGGCTTCTCAGGGCCTGAATCACGGGGTGGGTCCTGACCATCGGGGTCAGACCCATCTGAGGGTGTCGTTGCTGAAACTGGTTGGCGATCAATCAGCAGGGCTAGCATGGCAGCCCTCAAGTCATCCAGGGAACAAATATCTGATGGCTCGGAGTAGCTTATTTTATCCCTTATGATTAACTCCTCTTCGTGGAGTTGTTCGCAGGAGTGATGTTGGATTAGTCTGTTCAGAGTAGACCACTCCTGGAACCGGGTCAACATATGGAGTCTAGCCTGCCTTGCCACAGTGACTAGATCATTGTGGCTGGCTATCTCCGGTATGTGTTCAGCAATCTCTCGAGAGGCTCTTGATTGCAGAGCTGGTGCCTCTATCCCGATCGATTCTGATTCAGAAGCAGTCTCAGAATCTTCAACTTCAATGGGAGACTGTTGCTTCTCAGCAGACGGAATGCTGCTTAGTGGAGGGACATCCAAGAGGCTCTCAGTCGCAGGGATCTGTTCAGCTTCGACCCCTTGGTCCACTGTCTCGCCTCGTTCAGTGGAGACGGCCTTCTCCACTGACGGAGTCTTCTCTGAGGATTCAAACTCGTCCCTCAGCTGTAGAGGTGGTTCAGAAACTACCTCTGCTACGACCTCACTGACTTTCTTCAGCCTCTTGGTCGACGTCTTCGGAGTAGATTTTGGAGGGGACCTCTTCTTCGTAGGAGTCGAGGTCTTCTGAGTTCCTGACTTAAGATCAGCAGGCCCTGTCCCAATCTGCTGAAGGGCCGCTGCCCTACTCTGGAATCTGACTTTCTTTGGATTGAAGTATAATTTGTCAGAGTACACCACATTGTCAGCTCCGCAGAAGTCTTCTATCATGACAGATAGTTTCGTGCCGTATAATAGCTTTCCCTTGACTGACAGGCAGTTGTCTGAGCGATCGAACTTGGCAGCCTGAGTCATAAACTCCTTTAGGAAGAATTCAGCCCAGTTGATTTTTGCATGATCGTGCATGGTCATCATAAGCTGAGTCTTCGGTCTTGAAACCTGGTCAAACGAGCCGGCCTGACTCGTCAGAATCTGAGTCACTATGTAGGCAAGAGCTCGATACTGCGGAAGTATTGCGTTCTTTGGGAAGGCAGCTCGGAATGTTGTAGGCTTCCCGCAGAATACTTCCAGATACTCATCTATAAGGTCGTCCTTATAGCCTACTGTTGTGAAACCTTCGCTCGGAAGTTGGAAGCTTCGCTGAAGTGCTTCCTTGATAGATATATGCTTGATCTCAGGAACGACGCGAGCGGGGTCTCCAAGAATATGGGTGACACATCTGCATCGGATGTCCCCTTTAACTGACTCGGAGTTCAGATACAGTTCAGCTATCTGGCGAGTGAGGAAGTACGATGGCTTCCTAGACAGGAACTTCTCCAGACCAGTCGCCCTTAGCGAATCAAAGATTTCCTCCATGAAATCTAGATCGCAGGCGTCAAACTCCATCATCGGCTTGAACCAGACATGATCCTTCTCGAGGATCTCTTTCATGTTCGCCGGAACCATAACATCTCTTCCTGCCATATTCAGTAATCTGCAAGGACAAGAAGTCAGTATCGAATGAAAAATATTAAAATTATCATGTACGATACTGAATGATCATGAAAAGTTTACCAAAGAGTTTCTGAGAGTTTTGAAAATGGATTTGCAAGGAGGCAAGGCTTTTTCTCAGAACGTTTCTAACTTTGAACGTGTTTATATATGTTAAAGAAGATGAACAGTTAATAGATCCATGGTTCAGTTTGAAATAGCTTTTGAGATGGACGGTTAGAATTTAATGTTATAAAATAGGCAATGATCATTTTAGCCGCCTAAGTCAAAATACAGTTGTAAATAGCCAAAGAAGTAACTTGATACGACATGAATTAAATGCGCCGCAGAGTTCAACATACTTTACATAGAATGTCGTGTATTTAATGTAGACCGTTATATTAAATGAGATTTCATAAGGCATTGAATACGAAGCTGAATCTGAGTCATAAATGCACAGAATATTTCATTGGCTACTGAGTAGAGATACGCAAACCTGTCAGTTGATACCTCGTGTAGATGGTTGCTGAGTCTCTACGTTCTGAATTTTACTCAGTACTGAGAGTGAACATTCCCCCTTCGTTGAATGCTTCTCTCATGAATCCACTTATTGACTGGAGACAGTAGGGTCCAGCAGACCTAGCTCTACTGACAGTTCTCTGAATCTGGCTTCAGCTAGAGGCTTGGTCAGTATATCTGCCCTTTGGTGGTTAGTATGGATCTTTTCCATCCTGATATCCTTCTTTTCGACATGAACACGAATGAAGTGGTATCTGACGTCCACGTGCTTGCATCTTGTGTGAAGTACTGAATTCTGAGTGATTGCAATTGCACTGGTGCTGTCGCAGAAGATCAACACTTCATTCTGAATAACATCATAGTCGCGTAGCTGCTTTCTCAGCCAAAGGATTTGGGAGCAGCAACTTCCGGCAGCCATATATTCGGCTTCAGTTGTTGACGTCGCTACTGAATGCTGTTTCTTTGAAAACCATGAAATCAGCTTACTGTCAAGGAACTGACACGTTCCAGAAGTTGACTTTCGGTCAATTCTACATCCTGTATAGTCAGCATCAGAATAACCAGTTAGTTTAATATTATCATCAGCTGGATACCATAAACCCGTGTCAGGTGTTCCTCTGAGATAGCGGAGAATCTTCTTTGCTGAGTCCATATCACTTTGCTTAGGATTCGCCTGAAATCGAGCGCAGACACCTACAACATAAGTTATGTCAGGTCGAGTAGCTGTTAGATATAATAATGAACCAATAATAGCACGAAATTCAGTATGGTCTACTGATAATCCCTCTTTATCAAGATCGATTTTCATGTTCGTGTTCATCGAGATCTTGATTGGTTTGCCGGATGTGCAACCGAACTTCTTGATGAGGTCTCGAGTGTATTTGACTTGATTGATGAACGTTCCCTTCTCAGATTGTTTGACTTGAAAACCGAGGAAATAATTCATCTCTCCCATCATTGACATCTCGAACTTGTCCTTCATCATTTTCTCAAACTGCTGACACATAATGACGTTCTTCGATCTGAAGATTATGTCATCTACGTAGATCTGCACAAGTAGGATATCGTCTTCCAGTCGAATGTTGAATAATGTGCGGTCTACTGTGCTTTTCTAAAAACCTTTCTGAAGAAGAAACTCAGACAGGGTATCGTACCAAGCCCTGGGTGCTTGTTTTAACCCGTACAGAGCCTTTCTGAGTCTGTAGACCTGATGTCCCTGCTGAAAACCGGGAGGCTGTTCTACATAGACTTCTTCTTTCAGCACGCCATTCAGGAACGCGGACTTCACATCCATTTAATAAACCCTGAATCTCTGATGTGTTGCGCAGGCTATGAATAGTCTGATTGCCTCCAATCTTGCAACTGGAGCCAAAGTTCCATCAAAATCTATTCCTTTAGCTTGACAGTAGCCTTTTGCCACGAGTCTTACTTTGTTTCTTACTATAACGTTGTTTTCTTCTTGCTTGTTCTTGAAGACCCATTTAGTTCCAATCACATGTTGATGCCGGGGTCTGTCAACAAGCTCCCATACTTTGTTTCTCGTGAACTGATTCAGCTCCTCCTGCATGGCTATGATCCAATCAACGTCCTTAAGTGCATCCTCAACGGCCGAGGTTCTTCGGTAAGACAAGAAGCGGGGAATATAATGCGCTTTCTCCCTGACAGAATCTGGATCTTGTCTTTACGCTTGCTGAAGGATCTCCAATAATTAAATCAGAAGTGTGAGCGTCCAGCCACGATCTACGATGTTTCAACTCTTCATCTGAGATTTGTTCAACATAGATAGTAGGTGAGTTAGGCATTTCAGTTGTACTATTCTGAGATTGAAGTAATTCAGTTACTAGAGTTGGGTCTACTGAGTCACCAGGTTCAGGGGCATTTAGCTCAGGAACTTCATTTGTTCCCCCTGAATTATTATCCTCAGTAGAGGTCTTAGTTACCACTTGGGTTTCTTCATCGACCTGAGTTACCTGGGATTGACTCTGTTCGGTAGAGTCAATCTGTTCAGCTACTTCTGTTGTTGGCTGAGATTCAATAGACTTATCTTCAGTTTCTTCATCTGAATCATCATCCCAACACAACTGGATCTTTTCAACTTTATCTTTCAAGCTCAGATCCTGTAACTGCTTACTGATGTCCTCAAATTCTGGTTTAGAGTTTCTACTCCTGTCTTCAGTAGGAAACTCATTAAAAACAACATGAGGGCTTTCCTCCAAGCAAAGGGTCCGATAGTTAAAGACTCTGAAGGCTTTGCTGAACCGGGAGTATCCTAAGAAGACTCCCTGGTCTGACTTGCTATCAAAAGTCTTCAACTGATCCTTGCCATTAATGTGGATAAAGCACGAACACCCAAAAATATGGAAATAAGATAAAGAAGGCTTCCTGCCGTTCCATAATTCATATGGTGTCTTCTTATGCTACTTTGTCAGTAGAGATCTGTTCTGAGTGTAACATGCAGTGTCAGTAGCTTCTGCCCAGAATTTGGTTGGGAGTCCTGAGTCTGCGAGCAGGGTTCTTGCTGCTTCTTTGAGTGTTCTATTCTTCCTTTCAGCAACCCCATTTTGTTGAGGCGTGCGCGCGGCAGACGTCTCATGCTCTATGCCTTCAGCTTTGCAGAACTCCTCCACCATAAAATTCAGAAACTCAGTTCCTCTGTCTGAACGTATCTTGATGATCTTGGTGTTCTTCTCGACACTGAACTTTTTCAGAAGCGTTGGTAACTCTGTTTTGACGTCAGACTTGTTGGCTATAAATATGACTCATGTGTAGCGCGAGTAGTCATCAATGACCACTAAAGCATACTTTTTTACCTCTGATCGTCACCGGAGAGACTGGACCGAATAAATCCATACGTAGCAGTTGAAGGATTCCATCAGTGGAAGGAGATGGAACAGGAGGATTTTGATTCCTTGTTTGCTTTCCCTTCAGGCATGCCTCACACTGAGTGCATTTGCTGAATACTTCATTCGGCAGTCCTCTTGCTAGAGTGTTTCTAGCTAGCTTGTTGAGCGTCTTGAAGTTGAGATGACTGAGTCTTCTGTGCCAGAGCCACCCCGTTCTGTTGTTGTTCTTCACCAACAAACAAGCTTCAGGTTCATCTGAGTTCCAGTCAACTACGTAGATAATCTTTTTACGCAAACCTGACAACACTGTTTTCCCTGTAGATTTATCAATGACATCACAGAAACCAGCGTCAAAAATCACTCTATTCGAGTTATCACAAAATTGACTAACAGAGAGAAGGTTATGCTGAAGTCCTTAGATTTACCAAGGGTCTTTGTGCACCAGCAAAACAGAATTATATTTAGGTACCCTTTATTTTTGATTTTGGGTCCTTAGATGTTAGTTTTGGAAACCCAGATCTGTCTTACGACCGTGGTGGTCTCAGATAGAGTCTTCCCACTTTGATCAACATATTTGACCACTGGACTGGTCGATGCTGACTTCTAAGGCTTCACAGGTTCAGGAGTCCTGATCTTCTGAGTAGGTGGACTGCTGACCTTTGCCTTCTGTATGGCTTTCTTCTTCTTCTAACTTTTAGGTCCTCTCCTGACTAATGGATCATAGTTGTATGACCCATACTGAGCTGGATGTGTCAACTGCGGAGGTCCTGATCAACCCACTTAGCTTTGCTGGTTCCCCCTTGACTGAACTGGGGTGATTTGGTACTGAACTTTTTGTCAGAATGCTGATAGCTGGGATGAGGTGCCTTCATCTTTTGTTTGTTCTTGGCTAGGGGGTTCAGAATCTCTGTGTTGATGGTCTCCCCTTGAACAAATCTATCAGCTAGCCGATTTTCTGAGCATACGGGGGCAGATGAGGAGGCTCCATGGCTGAATACAAGTCCCTCCTTGCAGTGCTTAGGCTTGTTGCTTGCTAGCATTGCCTCAAGCTTCTTTTCAGCGCCCATGTATCGGTCTGTCATCAAGTTCCTCCAGACATCATCACTTTTCGTCAGCAGCTCATGTTCGGTCTGAAGTCCTGACAACTCTTGCATCAGTAGACTCAGTTAAGTATCTTTCTGAGTCAAGTCATTGGTCAGTACTGAGATCTGATTTTCTTGATGCTGAGACTTGGCCATCAGAGAGTTTATCTCCTCCCCCGAGTCTCAACACAAGTCCTTCGACTCGGAGCAACCTCGACTCTCTTGAGAAAGTCTCTGATTCTCCACTTTCAGGGTATCCAATTTTTGAAGAGTCTTACTTAGCTGCAGACTCATCTGAATCTGCTCGTCGAATAATTCTTCATATGCGATTGCGACGTCCAGATTCTCATCTGCACCTGAAATAGTATCGCGTGTGCAGTATGAGGAGGAGTTAAATGGAGCATGAGAGTTTACCTCATCCTCTTCTCCTGCCATGAGACACTTTTCAGCGTCTTCTTCAAGCTCTACGGCCATGAATGCCGCTTCATCGTCAAATGAATCCATGATGGAATCAACTTCGTCTGAGTCGTCTGAGAGTTCACCAGCATGTATGCTTATCGCTTCTTGATGAACTTCTCCCTTCGAGCTTTGTGTGCTGCTCTTTCAGCAGTGCTGAGCTCAGGATAATCATACTGATAGTGTCCTGGCTTCTTGCGGTTGTAGCGGTAGTGACTCTCTCTTCTTTGCTCTCGCTGTCTTTCGACCGAGATGAGTCCTCCTGTTTCCTGGCATTCGAAGTATGTGAGTCAGGAGTGCGCTTAGGTGTATATTCAGTCTTACCCTTGGAGTCTCTGACGACTCTTGAGAGTTTTCTGCGCCTCTCCTTCTCCTTTTGATACTTCACGGCAAGCAGCGCGTACTTCTTAGCCAGGTTTCCTTCTTGTAAGTCACTGAGTGAAGGTTCAGCCTTGCTAAAGGTTGGAATAGTTGTGCTGACTGATGCTTTGAAGGCATGGTCGACTTGGGTGTCAGCTTCAGCTCGCTGCTTCCTTTGAGGTAGAACAAACTCGAACTCCTCAGCTTTAAGTTCTGAAAAGATATGGTCAGAAGTAACAATATCTAAATCAGAATATCTTAGTAAAGTAGCAAAGGGAGTCCAATGACCGTCTGGCAGTGCCCTCAAAATCTTCAGATTCATCTCTCGGTTGGAGAATGTCTTTCCCAGCCCGTTGATAGAGTTCATCAGATCCGTGAATCTGACGTTGAGATCTTCAATGGAGTCACCAGGCATGAGAGACAGTCTCTCTAGCTTCTGAAGTTCCAGCGCCAGCTTGTTTGCTTTGATCTTCTGAGTCCCCCGACTTAGTAGCGCTAGAGCATCCCAGAGTTCCTTGGCGGACTTGCAGCCTGAACTCTCCTGAGATAAGAATCGCTCAGAGTGGTCAGTATGGCGTTTCTGGAGACGCGGTCCAAGTTGTGAAGCTTCTTCTCCTCAGGGGTGAAGAGACTTCTGTCTTTAGGGATCTTCTTCCCGGTCACCATTCCTCCTCCTTGTCTTTGGTCCTCGAGTTACGACACTATCAACCATTAGAACGATAGGTCCGTCCTCCAGTACCTCGGTCATGCTGTCGTGGAGGGAAGTCAGATGTGCCTCCATTCTGACCCGCCACACTCCATAGTTCTCTACTGAGAACATGGGTACCATTCTGATTCCTGACATATCAGACATAGTAGATAATGATATGAATGAAGAATGATATGCAGTGAAAATGTTTTCGGGATCCGTTCAAGTAGACCAGTTTCAGAATAACAAGAATCTTAGAGAACTCCTGCTCTGATACCAATTGTTGGTCCCGAGATAAAATGTTCAGGTGTAGAGGGGGGGTGAATACACCTGAAAACAAGTTTCTCAACTTGAAACACGAACCGTCCTTTTCAGGAGAGTGCCGACCAAATAAGCTGTTCTAGATCGTGTGGCAGAGTGGCTGACTTTACTGAGGTCTACTAGCTGACTTGAGTCAGAATTCAGTACCGTTCGGCTAAAGTTCAGTAGTGCGGAAATGTGTAGGCCCAAATTCAGTTGAGTTTAGAAAACGTTTGTAATAAATCAGTTTCAGTAGTTAGTGCGATCGATTAAGCTTTGCTAAAACTCATTGAATGATTTTAGAAAATACTTTCAGTATGCACCGTAATCAATGCAGCAGTTAAAACAAAAAAAACAAACACAGAACACAGGAAGTTTTTAAAGTGGTTCGGATCCAACAATCCTACGTCCACTGTCCCGAAAGATCAGGAGACTATGTATTATACTGAGATAGTCTCAGTTGGTTTGTACGCTGGACAAACACTGGTCTTGAGATTTATACTGAGCAAGTCTCAGTTTACAAAGGATCAAACTAAAGCGTTTGACAAACTCTCCAACTATGAAGGAGTCCTTTACAATAAGGATCAGTTCAAATATGAACTCCTTAGTCTAAGCTATGGATATGATCTACTGAGCTTAGGTTAGAGGGATAGGGAATGAGAAGGTGGCTTCTAGAGCGACGAACGGTTAAGTACAGACTTAGGTTCGTGTTCAGTTGCTTGGATACTGGAGGCTTTATAATTCTGGTTCAGCTTGGTTCCCTGTGAGAAGGTATATCGTCTTTCGCCGGAGATTACTCTTCGAACTTCTTGCGGAAGACTTAGAACATTTTGAGTTGCTCGTGAATGCTCGTGTGTTCTTTTATTTCTAGGTTCGCTCGTGAACTTCAATTTGAATTGTATCCCTCTATTTATAGAGTAGAGACAGGGATAGATCCATTGGAGACGACGATCCTTGTGGCTCTCTCTTTTGGGTAGCTAACGGCTCTTTTAAAGTATGGTTGCAGTGTCCTTTCCCTCCATTTCTGGAAAGTTGTTGACTTGCAGCTTTAATCAGAATATGACAGCTGGCCGCTCGTCATTGGTCGAGGTTAAGGAAAGTAGGTGAGACAGAACAGACTTCAAGGTAGATCTGAAGCTGACTTCTCTCTTCTTCGTATGATTCTGCTAATTTAGACTTAGTAAATCCTGACAGTTTGGAGGACTGCCTAGCTGTTGCTGAGTCTAATCTAAATTCAGTAGTATGCTCCTGCTGAGTCAGCTCTACAGAAAATCAGCTCCGAGTTCAGTGAACTACTCCTGCTGAGTTCAGTTCCACTGACTCCTTTCAGTATACTGCTCCTACTGAGTCCAGTATCACGGAGTCTTCTTCTTCTGGTACTAACGCTGGTAATCTACTGAGTACCTGAGCCAAATGAAGAGTGTCTACTGAGTCTGAAACCTCAGAGACAGAACAACATATTACAACTGAATGGTTCATCAGTCAAAGTAGAGTTTTGGGATCTTCAAATCTTCAGCAAATATTCAGAGCACTGGCTACTGAGTTATCTCTCAACCGATTGTGAGAAGACTGAATCATCTCCCAACATGGTCTCTTCTTCTGAAATTACTTATGTACAATCAGTAGGAGTGTTAGGTATTTCAGTAGTACTGTTCTGCGACTGAAGCAATTCAGTAAGATGGATAGGATCTACTGAGTGTTGGGATTTTGTTTTTATGCTTGTATACAATGTGTTTTTGTCCTTACCACTATTTTATTCTCCTATCTGATAAATATATATATATTTGCACATGCAATCATTTTCTTGTATAAAAGTTAGATTTGTGTAATGTGTCGGGTATCACAGAAGACTACACAAATTGGTTGAACTGACAAGATTTAAATAGCTATCACAACTGAGACAACTTAAGGATAAGTTTTCGTTTTAAGCTGCAGTTTAGATAAGAAGTGACTTGTCTTAGCTACTTGTCTTTACTGGTACACTTAAGGTGGTGTGTTGATGGATCACAAGTGAGATGTGTTCTTTTGACCGACCTTAGGGGGTGTTTGGAGTAGTCGAAGCTTATTGATAAGTGTTAAAAGCTGCTTAAAGCGACCTTATTTGAAAATCAATTAGTGTTTGGAAATAAGTGTTGGAAACAGCTGAAAGTGGGAAAATAGTGTTTGGAATACTGTTGATAGAAGTAGCTTATTGTTACTTTTTAGAAGAAATGTCTACTTTGCCCTTAGTGTTATTAATTTATAATAAATAAGTAAAATTCAAAAATTGTTCTTATTCAATATTTATTTTTTGCTTTATAATTTTAATCTAATATTATAAAATATTAAATTAATATAAATATTATATAATACTATAATTGATAGAGAGAGAGAAAGAGACACGACTATTAGGTTGAAAAAAAAAAGAATTCTAATAAATATTAGGGTTAGAGATATTTTTGAAATTAAACAAAAAATTTAAGGGTAATTTAGTCCGAAAAGATCATAAGCAATAAGCTAAAGCTGAAAGCTAGGGTGGAGCAGCTTCAGTTGCTTCTCTATTTTTGACTCAATTTTAGAGAATCTCAGCTTAAGCTGGGTGTCCCAAACACCTCCGCACCAGCTTAAAGTTGAAAGCAGCTTTCAATAAGCTGTTCCAAATACCCACTTAGTGGAGAACCAAGATCTCGGTAACTTAACTGGTCTTAAGCTTGGTAAGACTTCAGCTGAGTGCATTTGGCTATCTATCACTTTGACCTACTGTGGTAAACGTCATCGCGACCGGATCTACATATCTTGGGTGCTAGTAGTTATTTGTGGCTCAGGTTGGTTGTCTGTATCTTGCAACCATATCCTAGTAAAATATGTTGATAATATCCCCTGAAGAACTCGTAAGTATTAGCACACTAAATCCGACCGGTTGATTAAGTTCAGGTGTGTTAATAAGGTCGAGTGGTACTACTCAAGAATATAATAAGATGTTAATTAATTTAAGCTATCAGTGAGCTTAATTAATTAAAGGATATTCCTATCTTAAATAAGGGGATCGATTAAGTCTAAAATACAAGCTCATGCTCAAGTTGGGATAAAGGGTAAGTCAGCACAGATTCTCTAGAGGAATGAATCTGTGTTTATTAATTAATTTTGCTTTAGGATGAGCACAGAAAATTAATTAATTTGAGGCCCAACTTTATTTCTTGTATTAGATCTCTGATTTGACCCAATTAGTTGTCTAGTTATTTATTGTCTCTCAGAAATTATTATTAATAGATTAATACATTTTGTATTATTTAATAATGTTATTTATCTGGAATTAATCGGCCGGGCTAATTAATTGATAAAAATAAGTAGCCCAAAAGATTAATTTATTATATTATGGGTTAATTGATGTAGAAGCCCATTAGAGATATAATTAAATTAATGGGCTACAAATACTAATATAATTTTGGCTTTTGAAGTCTATATATATTAGTATTCTATTCACGGATACACACATTTATTCTGAAACGCACACGCGCATCTAAGAAAGAGAGACATTATTCTTTTCTTCAGTTCTCTGACCACTCGGAGGGAGAAAAAGGTCAGGACATAGATCAGAAGATTTGATCAGGAGCAACAATCAAAGCGACTACAACATACGTGGAGGAAGGTACAATCTTTCCTCTTCTAATTCCATTACTGAGTTCCCAGGTTCAGGCGCATTTTTCTCAAGAACATCATTCGTTCCCCCTGAATTGTTATTCTCAGTAGAGGTCTCGGTTACCATTGGGGCTTCCTCATTGATCGGGGTTACCTGAGGTTGATTATGTTCAGTAGAATCAATTAGGTCAGCTACATTGTATGTGGGATAGGTTTGAGTTTCTTCTTCGTCTGACTCATCATCTCAACAATGCTGGATCCTTTCAGTTTCGTTATTCAACTGGAGGTCATGTAGATTGCTGCTGACATCTTCAGTATTTGACTCTTTACTCGATTTCCTGTCCTCAGTAACAAACTCGTTAAATACAACATGAGGGCCTTCCTCCATCCAAAGGGTCTGGTAGTTAAAGACCCTGAAGGCTTTACTGACCCTGGAGTATCGTAAGAACACTCTTTGATAGACTTGCTATCAAAGACCTTTAACTGATCCTTTCCATTATTGTGGATAAAGCAAGGACAACCGGAGATATGAAAATGAGAAATAGAAGGAATTCTCCATTTTCATAGTTCATATGGTGTCTTCATGTGTTGCTTTGTCATTAGTGAGCGGTTCTGAGTATAACAGGCGGTGTCAGTAGCATCGGCCCAAAACTTCGAGGGCAATCCAGAGTCTGCTAGGAGTGTTCTTGCTGCTTCTTTTAATGTTCTGTTCTTCCGTTCAGCAAGACTGTTCTGCTGAGGTGTGCGAGCTGCTAAAGTCTCATGCTGAATCCCCTCAGTAGTGCAGTACTCCTTGATGATTGAGTTGAGAAATTCAGTGTCTCGATCTGACCGTATCCTCTGAATCTTGATGTCCTTTTCCACACTGAGTTTCTTCAGCAGTGTAGGAAACTCAGTCTTGACATCAGGTTTGTTAGCTATGAAGATGACCCACGTATATCTTGAATAATCGTCAATAACGACAAGGGTGTACATCTTGCCTCTTATAGTCACTGGAGTGACTGGCCCAAATAAGTCCATGTGCAGCAGCTGAAGGATTCCATCGGTGGAAGGTGATAGAATAGGTGGTTTGCTTGACTTTGTTTGCTTTCCCTTCATGCATGCCTAACAATTTATGTCTCGATTGAATGGGCAGTCCTCTGACTTTTGAGTCCCTTGCTAGCTTATTTATTGCCTTGAAATTCAGATGACTGAGCCTCTTATGCCACAGTCATCCTGTCTTGTCACTTGACTTCGTCTGGGCAAGCAAGCAGCCATCCAGTTTGCAACATATATTTTCTTCCTCCGTGAACCTGATAACACTGTTTTCCCTGTAGATTTATCAAGAACAACACATAAACCAGCGTCAAAAGTAACTCTGTTAAGGTTATCACAGAATTGACTGACAGAAAGGAGATTATGTTGAAGTCCTTCAACATAAGTTACTCTTGGAATTGAAGCAGTCCCAATGTTCAACGTTCCATATCCCTTATGTAGCCTTTTGAGTTGTCACCGAACTCAATTCTGATAAGTCCTTCCTCTTGTACATGGTTGGTTAGCAGGCTCTTCTGATAAGTTATATGTCTTGAGCAGCCGTTGTCCATGATCCAAGGGTCCTTATGCACCTGCAAAATAGAAACAGATTTAGGTACCCTTTTGGTTCAGTCGGGGTCCTAATGTGTTAGTCGGTTTCGGTTTCGCGACCCAGATCTGCCTGACGACCTTGGGGGTCTCAAACTCTTTCTTCTTATTCCTGTTGTTAGTACTTCTCTCCATTGAACATGGAGGTACTGATTTTTTGGCAGTTTTGGGTTCAGGAGCTTTCTTCTTCTGACTCTTCGTGCTCCTCTTGACCCGGGGCTCATAATTATAAGAACCATAATGTGCAGGATGCGCCCATTCACTGCTCTGCCCACCTGACCTTCTTGGTACCCCCTGAGTTTGATCGTGGTGTTCTGGGGCTAGAAACTCTGGTCAGTTGCTTCTTACAGCTCGGCTGGGGTGCTTGGATCTTCTACTTATTCTTTGTTTGAGGGGTGATTAGTTCAGCAACTTGAATTCCCCCTCGGACAAACCGGTCAGCCATCTTATCTGAGCCTTTTGAAGTTGAGGTAGATGCTTCATTTGTGCAGCCAAGTCCTTCATTGATGGAGGCTGGCCTCTGAGCCCTGAGCAATCCCTCTAGCTTCTCTTTAGATCTCAAGTACTGCTTTGTCATCAGTTCTCGCCATACTTCATCTTTCTCAGTATCTTTCTCAGAATTGTCCTTGGTCAAGAATTGTCCTTGGTCAAGATTTTCTGACTGAGCCTAGCTATCTCAAGTGACTCATAATCCTTCTAAACCTCTACGAGTTTCTGACTGAGCCTAGCTATTTCAGTATCTTTCTCAGAATTGTCCTTGGTCAAGATTAATATCTAAGTTTCTTGATGCTGAGATTTAGTCATGAGAGATTAAATCTCTTCCTTTTGTCTCACCACAAGAACTTCTGAATCAGTAAGGACCTGACAATCAGAAGAAAGTCTCTGATTCTTAGCTTTTACTTGTTCCAACTCTTAAATAGTTCTACTGAACTCCCTGCTCATCTGAATTTGCTCCTCTAGCAAATCTTCATATGCTTCTAGAGGTTCTCCTGTAGCTGAGCAAGTGTCGTGTGTGCTTAGTGAAGAGGAGGTTAGATTTAGTTTAGAGTTTATCTCAGCATCTTCTCCATCCATTAGGCAGTGTTCAGTTGACGTTTCAGGATTTGATTCTCTGATCTCAACAACCACGAATGTGGCTTCATCTATAGAGGAGTACATGAATGTATCTTGCTCAATTGAGTAATCGGATAGCTCTCCGACAATATAGGCCTACCTCTTCTGGGCAAATTTGTCTCTTTTGGCCTGCCGTTCAGCTCGTTGTGCAGCTGAGAGCTCTGGATAGTCGTATTGATAATGTCCGTTCTTTTTGCAGTTGTAGCACACAAAAGTCCTGCCACTCTTTTCAGATGTGTCGTTGGATGGACTGGCAGTAGCCTCCGTGTCCCTACATTCAGGAGAAGGTTTAGATTATTCTTTCCTTTTATGATATTCTTTTTTACCAGAAGAAGAATCTTTGGCATATTTCTTCAGCTTTCTGACTCTGTCCTTCTCCCTTTGGTATATCAGAGCCCGAAGCGTGCATTGTTCAGCAAGATTCTTAGTAGTGGATTTTGGTGTTGTGGTTGCAACTGACTTGCTTGCTGAACTGGGGCTTGCTCCAGACGTGCTGAGTGTTGCTTTAAAAGCATGGTCGATTGGGGTTTCTGCTGGAGCACTTACGCTTCGTTGGGGTAAACTGTGCTCGAACTCCTCTGCCTTTAGTTCTGAAAAGATAACATCAGGAGTTAAAGCATTTAGATCAGAGCGACGTAAATAAGTTAGTTCTGAAAAGATAACATCAGGAGTTAAAGCATTTAGATCAGAGCGACGTAAATAAGTAGCAAATGGGAGCCACTTCAGTTGGGGCAGCGCTCTTAGGATCTTGGTGTTCATCTCCTTGTTGGTGAATGTCTCCCCCATCCCATTGATCACATTGATCTGATTGTGAATCTGACACTAAGCTCGTCAATGGATTCATTGGGCTGCATGGAGAATGTCTCGAACTTTTGAAGCTCCAACTCGAGCTTGTTCTCTTTGATCTGCGGGGTTCCTTGGCTCAGTATAGCAAGGGCATCCCAAAGTTCTTTCGCCGTTTTACAATCCTACACTCTGCCGAAGTGTGAATCACTGAGTGTTGACAGGATTGCGTTCCGCGCTACTCGGTCCAGATTGTGCAGTTTCTTCGCTTCTGGCTTGAAGGCGGCTTTATCTTTGGAAATATTTGCCCCAATTTGTGCTCCTACACCTCCCACAGCAGCAAATTCGACGCTGTCGATCATGGGAATGATTGGTCCTGTCTCGAGGACTCAGTCATGCTGTCGTGCAGCGATGTAAGATGCGCCTCCATTCTGATGCGCCATACCATGTAGTTCTCTACTGAGAACATCGGTACCATTCAAATACCTGACATATCATACATGTTGAAGCAGATAGTATAAGAATGAATGAAGAGATGCTCGTGCAGTGAAAATGTTTTTCAGGATCTTGTTCGAGTAGACTAGTAAGTTTTCAAAACGATGATCAAAAGAACACCGCTT
Organism: Lavandula angustifolia; assembly: GCA_028984105.1. Lineage (NCBI taxonomy): Eukaryota > Viridiplantae > Streptophyta > Magnoliopsida > Lamiales > Lamiaceae > Lavandula > Lavandula angustifolia. Next base: position 4,571,824 of record CM054815.1, on the reverse strand, counting down.
TGATACCAATTGTTGGTCCAGAGACGAGTATCAGGTGTAAAGGGGGGGGAGGGTGAATACACCTGAGTCTAAGTTTTGCTCAAATGCGAAGGTCAGTATTTTACTGAGTATGCTACTGAACGAGTTCAGTTTCCAGTTAAGCCTTCTGATCGCGGGGCAGAGTGATTCAATGATTATATCCTTCGGATACGCAAGATCCTACATCCACAGCCCTGTCGAATATGAGTTCTTGTTGATTAATCTGAGTAAGCCTCAACAAGTTTCTGTACGCTGGACAGAACCTTCTAAGTTATAGTCCTTAGTGACTTTACAAGATCAAACCGAAGTTTGAAGGGTTTTATCTCCAACAAGGAAGGAGTTCTTACAATAAGAACGGATCACTAAAAGTGAACTCCTTCAAGTGTCTAAGCTTAAGATCTAACAAGGTTAGCATAGAAAAGAGATCGGGAACGACTCTATCGTGAACAACTCTAGAGTGAAGAACTACTAGGATATCGCTAAGATCTCTAGTTCTTCGCTGGATGTAGCAATAAGCTTGCTAGAGTGCTTGAGTATGTGTTCTTCTCTGTTCCCCTTGTTCCTATTTTTCGTTCTCTTCTATTCTTCAATTCTTGAAGATGACCTCTTTATATAGTTGTGACACATGCATAGATCCGTTGGAGGGGACCATGCCACCTGTCACAAGACTCCAAGAAAAACGGCCATATAACTTGAATGTCGTTGCAGAGGGTGGTTGGTTTTTCGTGCATGAGAACAACTTTTGTGTCAGAGCAGGTAAGCTTTGCTTGCTTCTCATTGATCGAGGTATGGCGGTAGGTGAGACTTGTCAGACATCAATCTTCTAGCTGAGTTGACTTCCTCTGAACCTCGGACACTAAGTGTTCCTCTGCTGACATCCAACTGATAAGGTCAGGCTGTCGATTTCCCTTGTATGGTCTGCAACTGAGTTGCAGCTCATTCACTAGATCAAGGATGATCATACTGAGTCTTCTTTCTGAGTCGGCTGAAGAGTGATCTTCTACTAAGTGCTTCCAGCTACTGACTCGAAGACAAACTACTGAGCTCTTATACAGATAGAGCTCTACTGAACCGATAGCAGATGGGGTTCTAGAACCTTATCTTCTCTACTGAAGTTCAGTCCAACAATTTACCCCTTACAGGACTTAGACAAACTAATCTAGAAAGATCAAAGCATGTCTAGCCTATTACATCATGTCGGTTCATCACACACTCAGGGGTTTTGGGATATACAATTACTAGTATCAGATGTACTGAATCATCTCCCAACAATTTCCCCCGTTCACTGACTCATATCCCTACAGCTACGCATATTGGACTGACTGGGCAGGCAGACGACTAAACTGCGAAGAATGCAAAACATAGCTGAACTCGAAAATAATATGCACGAATTGTAAATCAAGAACTATAACAAAACTAAAATACGACGAAGTACGAAAACCAAAACTGAAATATTAAAAGTACCGAATGATAGAAATCGAGTCTCCAAATCCAAAGCAATAAAAACAATCTCCAATGATAAACTAGAAAATATGAAAAGTAGTGTTTGTTTCTTCTAAATCTCTAAACTAAGGTGAACGGTCTTCTTCCTTCTCGGCTGTTGTCTCTCTCGCTGATCTCGGGTGAATAATGGATAAAAGTTGTTACTTATATATGGTTGCCCCCTTAATCCTTGTAGAAGTAGGGTTTTGTGCTAAATTATGGAAAGATTTATTAGATAAGATTATCTAATACTTTCCATATCCTTTCTCCTTAAATCTCCAAACCTTCTCCCTTGATATTCCCATCCAAAAACGTGCCTAAAATCTCCAAATTAAGACTGTCACATCAGATCTTCGTTACATGCCAAATCAGCCCGAAAATCTGCAAAACACTCAGAATATACGGTCCTCTCTCTCTTCCTATCATCATTGATGTACATGCTTTGAAATATGCAGATTCATGGAGTGCTAAACGCAGTGAGTTGGGGGATCCTATTGCCAGTTGGTGTTGTATTTGCGAGGTACCTTAAAGTATTCCCCTCGGCTGACCCATTGTTGTATTCCCCTCGGATCTGAAAAAATCAATGAGCGGCCCATAAACATAATCAGCCCGCCAAATCAGGCAAATTTTGCCAAGTTTTCTCAGGTCTTCAACTTGAGTCCAATTAACCATCAAACAATCATTTCGGACTGATTTTAATCGCTCTAATATATATTATTATTATTAAATTAATCTAACGGAGATTTAACACTAGATCTCTTGATCAATTATTCAAGTAGAAGTGAAAATATCAACTATACTACATGTTGTCGGTGAGATTTAACCTATTACGATAAATAATCAATATGATTGTTCACCTTTACAAGTATCCTTATTTCCATCCCATATAAACCTCCCAAGCTGATAATTTCGCATCAAACAAACAAGATTTCGTAAAGAACAAAAATTGCAGAAGAAAGAAGAAAACAAACTCAGAAAAATGGAGAAGAAGAAACAAGTAAAAAGACAAGAAAGGACAGGAAGGAGGCAGGTCATCCATCACATTCTTCTTTTGTATACATCTACCACCAAAACAACACCCCAATATCTACGCCTATAATTCACATGCCACACTCAAATTCATATCATTCCCATGTGCCTAAGCATAACTCCTTGCCACCTCTATTGAGTCGATAACTCGACAAGACACCGTACTAATGAAATAAATTACGGTACACAAACAATATAATAATGGGTCTTATTGATACGAAGAAAAGATAGAAACTTTATAGCCATTTTTACATTCAAGATCTCTCTAACTCATATCATTCCCATGTTCATAACCCTTGCTACATCTTTTATCACAAAAACTCGACAAGACCCCATATTGATGAAATAAAATACGAGACTCGAACAAAATAATAAATGGGATCTTATCAATATGGAGAAAAGATAGAAACTTTATAGCCATTTTTGCATTCCGGAACTCTCTAATGAAGCAAAAGGGACTAATCTACTTTTGAATCAAGATACCGTGTAGTAACGAGTACTAATTAAATAAAATGCGAAACTCTACAATATAATAAATGAGTCTTATTTAGAAGATCAAGGAGAACAGATAGAAACTTTGTAGCCATTTTGCATTCAACAACTCTGTAATCAAGCAAAAGGGGCTAATGTAAATTTACACAACAAAAAAAGTATTGAAGAAATTAAATAGGGCAAAAAAGGGTAGTGGAATATATATGAAGAAATTAAACATTCAAGAACCCCAGAAAACGTTCAGAACACTCCTAAATCTACTTGAAGACAACTTCCTAACAATCTTCTTAGCATCTGAAACCTCTGCCTCTGCTAGCTTTTCGATGTTTTTAAGGTATCCTGAGCTCATAATCTGCTTCCTTGCATTACTACTACTCATTAAAGACGTCAATATTGAAAGAAGAAGCTTCTTGTTGGTTGAATTCACTTCATGAGGATCAAGCATCTGCAGCAGAACACCAATGTTGTGATCATTTTGAATGAATTTCTTCCTATTCTTGGCTATAATGATCATGCTAGAGAGGATTTCAGCTGCCATTTCGCGCATATCAAGTGATTTCGAATCAAGAAACTTCACAAGAACTGGGATGAACCCTTCTACCCCCATCACCTTCTTAGCCTCCTCCGAAGTCCCACACAGCCAAAATGCAGCTTTCAAGGCTAATCCTTGGACCGAGATTTCGCCATTTTTGAGAAAATAGAGTATATGATCCATGAATCCATAGCTTATCATTAGAGTGATTGAAACCTCGGAAGAGAAACACAAGTTTGTGATTCCTCTTACGGCTACTTCTCTTGTCTTGGTTGAGAGTGATAAATTGGGATCAAGAATTTGGACTAATGCTTTAATCCCACCTTCTTTGATGATCATTTCCCTTATGGATTCATCTCTATAAGCCATTGTTTGAAGCAAATCAAGAGAGCTAATCTGAGATAACTCATCTTTACTCCTAGCAAGCTCAATTAGCCCTACAATGGCACCTTCTTCCACCATAAACCTCTTGATTTCTTCAACTGATACGAGGTTTTTCAACACCCCACAAGCCAGACAAACCAACTCAATCCCAGAATTACTTCCATTTTCATTATAATCAAAGCAAATCTTAAGCAGAGCAGTCACTCCACCGTGAGCAGAAACCGCCCACGCGTTATCCGAATTCTCAGTCATTTTCATCAAACACCTTGCTGCAAACTCCTTACTCAACTGAGTCAACTCACCACCACTCTCGATAACCCTAATTAGAGGCGCGATTACGCCTGCGTTCGTCAACACGCTCTTGCAGCGGTGGAAACCTGCAATCAAGCAAACGGATTTCGCAACCTCTTCCTGAACTTCACTCTCGTGAACGAAATCGAGGAAATTCACTAGAATGTTGACGAAACCGTCGATCTCGAGAGCGATTTTGACGTACCTTTCGTCTTCTTCGATCACTTCGTTGAACGCAATTAGGGCTTTTTTCTTCATCGCACTGCTTCCGATTTTGAGGCGTGAGATTATGTCGTTGATATAGAATCTAACGTCTTCCTTCGACGCCGAGACGCTCGGCCGAGAAACGACGATGGCGTAGCTCTGCTCGAGCAATCCGGCGGCGTAGATATCGGAGAAATTCCTGATGTGAGAATCGAGCTTCGCGGATAGCATATCGAGATCGCTCTGCATGAGGAGCTTCCCGCTGTACGAAAACTCCGAGCATCTCTTCGCGAGATCCTCGCAGCTCTTGAGCGTGGATAAAATCGACTCTACTGCAATCGAAAGCGAGAAATTCGCGCTCAATTCGCAGTTCTCGATGGCGGTGAGGTTGGATAGAAGCCCCTCGAGCTTGCCTCTCACCGACTGCCATTTTCCGGTGAAGACTTTGATCGAGTGAGAGAGAGGAATTAGCGAAGAAACGAGCAGAATTGCTTCGTTCAAACAAGGCTTACTCGATGAAGGGGCATTTTCTTCCAGGCTCATTTCTCAAATTTCAATGTTTCCTCTTCAGTGTTTGATTTGGGGGAAACTCATTCTCCGGCGGCGGAGATTCGATATTTCGGCGGAGGATGGCGGTGTGGATTTTGAGACGATGGTTAAGAATCTTATCTGTTGCACATGTAATACGGTTTATGATAGAACGGCATTTTGTGCGAAGTTACGAAAACTGCCTTTAGTTTGCGCCAGGTAGAGGGCGAAATGCGGAGTGGGGGAGGGGTGTTTAGGTACTTTAAGCGGAACAGAGGTCTTGTCAGTCGGAGAAACTAATTCATAATGTATAGTAGTACTACAACAGAAGTTGCTTTCACGAGTTGTGTTATTTACTAATTTTGTTTTGCAAGTTTTCAACTATATTTGAAATTTAATTCATGTATTAAATATTTTGTTCTTACATCATATTTGTGTCCTTGTTTAACTATTACACCCCTAGTCTAAGAATCTTGTGATATAATCTATATACGTGTAGCATAGGATAGATAGCAATTCGGTTACTAAATATCTAAAACTTGTCTTATTTGAAGAACATATCACCATTTTTTTAATGAATAGTGAAATTTATAGTCATTGTCTAAGATAGGTAATGGAAAAGTCATTTATATTCATATGTAAATAGCGTTATAAGCAAAGTTCAAAAGTTAATTAGAAGGTGTTTTTTAAAAGTTGAAAAAAAAACTGAAAAACAACTTATGAGAGTATTTCTATTACTGTCTTTTTTAAAAAAAATTAAGCTATTTTTTTTTTCGAATATTACAAACACTAACGATATTTGCTTGAAAGAAACTTTAAACAATTTTAAGCATAAGATATTTAAAGCTACTTTTTAAAAGTTATTTCAAACACTGTCGTAATAGGCTACAATATGGGGTAGGTTGATCATATTTGACAAACTCAAGCAGATTTAAGAAGCAGGAGGGGGGAATTGTCTCCTTAAATTGTGTACAATTCTAAATTCTTTCATAAATTGCACATTTGTCCATCATTGAAATAACATATTCCCCACCCATCATAAATGCAGATTTATTCTCAAAGGTCGCCTCGTATTTTTAACCTTGAATCTGATACTGATGAAAGACTCGACCTATAGATGTTGGTGGGTCTTGTTACCTATTGAAATTGCAAATTAATTGTACTATAAAAATTACATATTTTATCTCCTAATTTATAATTCAAAATCTTAACAATACTCAACCTAAATACGCTGGTGGGATTCGAGCCGGAATTTCTTAATAGGTACAAAACAGTAGAATTGATTAATGATATGATATTCAATGATGTGGTTTAGCTAGGGTTGATAATTAAGAAAGGGATTGTTGAAATGGACCACACATAATAAGGACAAGGCTATTTAATTAGGTGAAAAGGATAAAAGAGGAAAAAGAAGTGAGTAGCTTTCAAACTCACCTTGATATCTCCTATTCAACCCCCACCCCACCACCACGGGAGATACCCTTTCTTTGCTTTCGGAATCAGCCTTTTTACTGCACCAAAATGCAGTTAATATTTCCCTTCTATCGATGGTAAAATTTAATGCAGTTCCTTGGCTCTAAATAAATACTCGAGAAAGAACAATATCCAAATCTTTAATTATTTTTAATGCATTTTAATTGTTGCTGCAATTTACTCAACTTATAATATTTAATATTTCATGTTTCGCTAGTTGGTAAAGTCATATATGGATTTAGGCGGTGCGTGGAATCATTCCATCTTTCATAATCCAAAATTGTGCAAAATACCAACTTATTTGCATGACTCTTTAGAGAATTTATTATTCATCCTCTTTCGAATTACAGATTTTGTTTCTTAATTTTGGATCCGTCCCAACTATAATTTCCACATACCCAAAAAGGAGTATATATCTAAGTTGTGGTGTGCTATTGTTTTAAGGGTTTGTCAAATGTTTGGTAGAAATGTAAAATTGATCATAGATTCATCATATACTATTTAATTATTTGAAAAAACTTTTGAGTGAGTAACAAGTAAAATTCCAAATAAAATGAACTAGACTTCACTTCAAAGATAAAAAGGCCCATATAATAAGATTTACATACATCAAATTTTACCATTAAATTTGTTATCATAATGTGCAAGAGATTTCTGTCATAATTCATATCTTTGCAATCAAATGGTGAATATTCGTATCATTGCACAGACCATTAAGATACAATAATAATCAGTTACGAGTATATCGAATAGCAGTCTCAAATTTTTCTGGTGATAAAGAGGAATTAGGTTAAGAACGCATTGAATTGTATCAATCATGATTAATATTCTCGTACAATAATAAGAACCACAGTGTGTGCATAGGGTAGGGTTATAATTACTGCATAAACAGTAGAAAGTATTATTATGCCTAAGGTACAAACAAGCTTTGCTTGATAAGTTGGCCTATATGGTACATCGCGCTGTGATAGTTTTACGCCTGGACTGCTCCTCTAATCTAGTCTAATAATTAAGGCATCAACATAATTCCATATTAATTAATACTAATAATTATGATAGTAGATTGATCGATAGTCCTATACAAACAAGTGACATGATACGAACCTCAATTTAGACAATATGGAGTAGGAGTTATTTAAATCTTAATTGTTTGTGGTAGGCGATTAATTAAACTTAGTAGTCGGACTAATGTGTTAATTATTCTTTTAGGGTCTAAATTAGGCTCTCCTATTAGAGCATAAATTATGCACGGTGACAGAGACCATCATACTGGATTCTTGACAGCTTGACTTCGTTTTGGTTACTTAAATATAAAAATCGAGATATATCTTTTATGACGAATCAAATTCACAGTCGGGATAAATACTAATTATACCCTACTCTTACTAAAGAAAAAACAACGAGAAATAGTATATAGTTTTACTTATTAATATCGGTAAACAACATAGAGAAAAAATGTAGGACGCTTATGTATAATAGTATGAAATTTTATTTATATTTCTTGTAAATTTGCTCTCACAGTCACAGACCCCCAAAATTCCATTCTTAATTGCGGGTTTAATTATTCACAATTTCACTGACCTTAAATTTTTTAATTCTGAATCGATCCTACTATCATTTAGAATTGTTATAGATTGGAACATCTTAAAATTTGGGTTTTTGCTCGTGTACAACCCAACTGGGCCTTGGGCCTAATGGATATAGCAAAATGATGAATAGAATAAAATCTTAAAAGATGAGGGGTTCAATTTTATATTCAAGAATCCTACAAATAAAATTTAATTCTTATTATTTTTAGGTCAATTTCAGAAAACATTATTATCATTAAATCGATCATAGAAGAGCATATTTTCAAAATTTTACTTTCAAAAAAATTAATTCTCAAAAATTACTCTTCAAAAATAATTCTAAATCTGAAAGAAAAGATTTCTAAATAGTTAAACTTTCTAAACAAACTTCAATTTTAAATAATAACAATAAAAAATATTGTTTTCTAATCTCAATATCTCAATAAAAGCACATGAAAATTCAAAATGTTATTTATTTTAAAATAGTATATAATTAAAGATAAATATGTAAAAAAAAACATCTACATGACACCTTATATTTAAAAATAATAATATTTTATATTTAAAAGTATTTATATAATAAATTAATGCATTAATGACATCAATGTGAACTTAACAATATTATTTGATGTTCTATTTAAAAATACCTTTAAATTAAAAATATGAATTATTTTTATTTTAAATTATGTTATATATTTTAACCTAATTTTGTAATAAGAAAATTGACGTCACACATTAAATTTAAAAATAAGAGATTCTAATTTTATTTATATATATATATATATATATATATATTTATTTATTTATTTATTTAAATCTTATGGTATAAGTGCTTATATTAATTTAATAAGTTGTTGCGTTTGGATACATTTATATATGTGCACTTAATTAGAAAAAAAATATATAGATTAAAAAATTATTTTTAGGGGATTTGATAAGATAACTTATTTTTCATAAGCTATTTTTTACTTATTTTCATAAGCTATTCCTATTTTAAAAAACAGCTTTTTTTTAGAATAAATTATTTACATAAGCTCTCTCAAACGATGTGCACAAACGCTTATTTTTTAGAATAAGCTGAAATAAACTTCTAAAAACTCTTTCAAACGAGGCCTTAAGAAATAATTTTTTTGAAAATAATATTTGAAAATTTTGCTCTCCAAATAAGGATTGAATACTAGATCAAAGTGAAAATAGCTAGATTACATGTTATCGGTTAGTTTAATGTTAGGAGTACAAACAGAATCCGCATATCCCTGTTAAATAGTGACAAATTTACAGAAGCAGACATTGAGAGAATCTATTCCTACAAGAATTAAAAAAGATAAAATCTTGATAATATTACTCTCTTTTATTTGATATCTTATATTAGAATGATACCATTCCTCACTTCCAACATCCTGCAACCAAAACATAACGAAGTCGTATTTCAACCATATGGACGACAATAGATACGGCGTTTTAAGCACCAAAAGATATCAAAACTTGTTCAATGCAAGTTAGAAGATGGAAGGAAACACTTACCAAGGAATTCTTTAGAGCGTAAGCACGAACGGAGGCGCATCGTGCCTGGGCCCCGCAACGGAACGATAGACGTACACTTTATCAGCAACCGTCTCGTCGCTACCGTCGTCTCGTATCACCTCCACGTTAAGCCTCGGCATTTCCTTCGCAAGCGATCGACATCCCTTCATCGTTAGGTTACAAGTCGACATCCACAAAGACCGCATCATCTCGTATTTCTTGAGCCCCGAGAGAAGAGCAGCATTTCCGAACGGGCAATCTCGTATCTCGAGCTTCCTCATCTTCGGACACCCTTCCATGACACACCTTCCCCGCAAACGCCACAGACAAAGTCTCGAGGTTTTTAGCGTACTTCCCGATATACGTGAACGTTAGATCCGTGAGGAGGCCGGAGACGAAGAGTCTCCAGAGTTTCGTGCATGTTTTAGCGATGGCACCGAAGGCCTCATCCATCGGCTCTTTCGTTAGGTAATCCGGCTTGTGCGGGTTCATTATGCAGAGACGGAAGTGTGTGAAGTTGGGGCAATTCCGTACTATGGTAGCGACTGCAGCATTCGTCATCCTCTTACAGAAGTAAAGAACATAGAGGAGGTTAGGGCATCCGCGCGAAACGGCCAAGAATCCCGCCTCCGTCACCCCGTGTCGATTTTCAAGGTCAAAGGGGTTGATCGGGAAGACCCGGAGTTCTTCAAGAAAGGGACAGCAATCTCCAACAGCCTCAAGACCCTTGTCTCCATGGGTGGATATAGGGGTGGGCTGGACTGGCTCCAGCCCAGTGCAACCCCGGCCCAGAAACTATATTTACCCGGTCCAAATTTATTTTTTACATATTCCAGCCCACCCCAGCCCAGATGATTTGCAAATTTATTATAATTGAAACCCTTTTCAACATAAATTTTAATTTTATGTGTAAATTTTACGAAAAAATTATTTTCGCACCCCTTATTTTATAAAAATTTAATATATTGAAGCGAATTTAAAAATTTATTAGTTTAATGGCCCAACAACAACAACTAAATTAAATGGTCCAACAACAACAATTAAATTAAATGGTCCAACAAGTCAACAACAATAATCATATACGACAAGAATTGAGATATAATTCAGAGGATAGTGAATTAACGACACTTCAGATGACAGAAGAGGGATCAGGGAGCGAGAGTTAAGCAGACCGCATCCTAGGCGTCTGGCGCCCGGCGTCCGGAGTCCTTACTCTTGACTTCCTTATACTCATTGTTACATCCCCATCATAAGTCTCGCACCCCCATCTATAAATCCTAGTTCCGCCCCTACAGAACCCCCCACTATAAATTTCTAGATCCGCCCCTGCTTGTCTCCAACAGTATCAACAACCTATCACCAAAATGAAATTAAAACTCCCACAAACAATCAACTAACGATTCGTAAATCGTAATAATCAAATACATCTTACCCATAGGCGTCGTAGATTAGAACAATGCGGGAGAAGCTTCGCAATTTTGCCACTTCGGAGATCAGCTTCACTCAAATTCAAGAATGTGAGACCGGCACAAGCTCGTAAAGAAGAGGGAGATACAATGAAGTAGTGTCCCATAAACCCGAAAGAACTTGAAGATTCTTGCAATTACTAAACGCGGTTTGCACATCCTCGTACCGGCGAGGTGCGAGTTCTTGCATGAAGGAACCGATACCAAGCCGCGTTATGTGAGGCTCTTGCACGAGCAGCCGTTGCAGCTGTTCCAAGTCGATGGTTTCGTTGACCTTGAGGACCCTTAACGATCTGCACCGGGCAACGAGTTTCTCGAGGGCATCAAAACTCACCTCGCAGTGAAGGCTGGCGAAATTTAGTATCTCCAATGAGACAAAGCTCTCAGGGAAGCAACTCAGCCAGCCTCCACCGATATCTACTGTTACACTATCCGCTATCTCGAGCTCAGCCAAGTTCCTAGAAGCCATATACAACACAACACTTACTCATAGGCGGATCTACAGGTTAGCTGGACTGGGCTCCAGCCCAGTGGAAAGTTTATACAAATGTATTTATTGGTAACAATAATTATAATTTGGATATTTAGCCCAGTGGTAGGTATATGTTGATTTTCTTCGATTGACCTGGGTTCAATTCTTGAACCTAACAGTTTTGCTTCTTTATCTATTATATTTTATTTCTACTATTATTTTCCTTTGATTTCTTTTATTACTTTGTACTTTATTTTTAATACTCTTTTATTTATTTCTTTGTTTCCCTTGTTCTACTATTGTTTTTAATACTCTTTCATTTATTTCTTTTGTTTCCCTTATCCTAGTATTATTTTCCTGATTTCTTTTATTAATTTGTACTTAATTTTTAATACTCTTTTATTTATTTCTTTTGTTTCCCTTATTTATTCCTTTTATTTGTTTCACACTTTTAAATTTTCGTATTAATTTTCTTTCATTCTTTTTTCCTAGCCGTATTTTTGTTTTTCTCCTAAATTCTTATTTAATTTCTTTCCTTTTTTTCTAATTTTTCAATCTCTTTTTCTAATTCCTTTTGTAGTTTCGCAAATTCTTTTCTAACTCCTATTTTTGTCTCTTCCTCTCTCTTTTTTTCCCCTCTTTTTTAGCAAGTTCATTTCCTTTTTATTATTATTTTTTGTTTTTCTAGTTCATTTGTATTTTCAAATTTTCATGCTTTATTTTCTAATTATATAGAATTTTGGTCCTTCAGAAAATGGTAAATGTAAATATATATATATATATAATATGATAGAAGTACTTATTTTTCAGCCCACCCCACCGTAAGATCCTGGCTCCGCCCCTGCACTTACTTAGTAAAAACCGAAGACGCCATGCTAGTAATAAGGTAAAATAGTACTATTGCAAGCAAAATAACACGTGGAAGAAACCACATAGAGTTTAAGTTGTCTCTAAGTCTATTTCTTTTATTCATTTTCAAATCCTTTTCTAACAGAACTTCTAGCGATTTTGGACAATCTTTACACGGAAATTCTTGATTTTGTAATGCCAATTTTATGCAGACATGTATTTTCCCCAAATTAAAAGATGGATCTCCTAAGCATTTTGGCATCAAACAGCAAAGGGCAAAACATATGTTTAATATTTTTATTATAGGTATATAGTAGGGGGAACAAAAGTGCTAGAATACACAGTCAATCACCAAAAGTAGAAATAAAACTAGAAAAGAAGCGTCCCCTTGGGATGGCATAGCGGTGAAGGTGGGTGGCCCGGGATCGATAGGTCATGGGTTCAATTTCCACTGGACACGCTATGTGTGAGCCTGTCACCCTGTCACATTAAGTGTGGTTTAACTCTTCTGTGTGGTTTGCAGGCTATTGCACAGGAGCGAGGTTTACCCTGTGCGCACCAAAGGTAGCGGCTGCGGGTTACTCGTCAACAAAAAAAAAACTAGAAAAGAAGCATGATAACCTAAAAGAACAGAGCAAAAGTTTAGGAACACGTGTTCGATTGAAAGAAAAGAGATTTCAGATAAAAAGATGAGGTTTATAAGTATCTAATTCCTGTAAAAGCTATGTTATCTATAACACCATATGCAAGTCCATCGTCGATTGTGCATTCCACGTATTTGACAATCCAAATGCGACGCATTTGGGAGGGTCAATCAAGAACTCAATATGGCATATTCACAAAGAGTTCCACATCATATCGACAATATGGGCATCACATACTTGGACAAGAATAAGGAAAGTCAAAGTCTTTAAATATTCTTATGTACAGCAAGCACAATCAAAAGGCATTGTTGCTAATCTTTTTCAACCAAAAAAAATATTATAAATTCGGGTGGAGCTTGCGTTACTTGGATCCTATGGTTGTATCGGTGATTTGAGTGATGAAAATATCTGAATCACTCAAGAGGTAAGAGCAAATAAATAGTTCAGAAGTGACTATATATTCAAAGCAAATTTGACCTCTATAGGCTAACGAATGTGGAGAAATGTGGAGAAAAAGTGGCATCGAAAGCATCCTATCCATTATATGCCAAGTAAAAGGTTATGTTGGTCCCGAGATAAACGTTCAGGTGTAGAGGGGGGGGGTGAATACACCTGAAAACTTTCTCAACTTAAAACGCGAACAGTCCCTTTCAGCAGGATGTCGTACTGAACAGGTTCAGTAGACAAGATAAGTTGTTCTGAATCGCGTGGAAGAGTGACTGACTTCATTGAGGCCTACTAGCTGACTTAGGTCAGAATTCAGTACCGTTCAGCTGAAGTTCAGTAGAGTGCGGAAATGTGTAGGCCCAAATTCAGTTGAGTTAGAAAACGTTTTTAAGAAAATTGTTTCAGTATATTAGTGCAATCTTTTAAGCGTTACAGAAACACAGTTGAATGATTTTGAAAGATATTTTCAGTATGAACAGTAATCAATGCAACAGTAAAAACAGAGCACACAAAACACAAGTAATTTTAAAGTGGTTCGGATCCAACAATCCTACGTCCACTGTCCTGAAAAGATCAGGAGGCTATTTTATTATACTGAGTTAGTCTCAGTCGGTTTGTGCACTAGACAAACACTGGTTTTGAGATTTATACTGAGCAAGTCTCAGTTTACAAGGTATCAAACTTAAGTGTTTAACAAACTCTCCAACTATGAAGGAGTTCTTTGCAGTAAAGAATAGTTCAAGGATGAACTCCTTCGTTCTAAGCTATGGATATGGTCAACTGAGCTTAGGTTAGAGGGAAGGGAACGAGAAAGTGGCTTTTAGAGGCTTATGATCTGATTCAGCTCGGTTCCCTTTGAGCAAGTATGTCGCCTTTCGCTGAGAATAACTCTTTGAAGTTCTTGCAGAAAGCTTCTAGTCGATTCTGAGTTGTTCGTGAATGCTCGTGTGTTCTTCATTTTCTTGGTGAGCTTCAATTTGAAATCTTCCCTCTATTTATAGAGCAGAGACATGGATAGATCCGTCGGAGACGACGATCCATGTGTCTCTCTCTTTTGGGTAGCTAACGGCTCTTTCAAAGTATGGTGACAGAGTCCTTTCCCTCCATTTCTGGAAAGATGTTGACTTGCAGCTTTAATCAGAAAGTAGACAGCTGACTGCTTGTCATTGGTCGAGGCTAAAGAAAGTAGGTGAGACAAATAGACTTCATGGTAGATCTTAAGCTGACTTCTCTATACCTCGTATGACTCTACTGATTTGACTTATGAGATCTCCTAACAGTCAGAAGACTGTCTGGCCGTTGTTGAATCTGATCTATGTTCAGTAGCATACTCCTGCTGAGTTCAGCTCTACTGAAGATCAACTCTGAGTTCAGTGAACTACTCTGCGCGAGTTCGGTTCCATCGACTCCTTTCGCATATCTTGCTCTCGCCGAGTCCAAGACTCACTGAGTCTTCTTCTTATGGTACTGAGGCTGATAGTCTGCTGAAGAACTAGTGGACAGAACTGAACGCCTGAACCATGTAGGAAGGATGTCTACTGAGTCTGAAACTCTCAGAGACAGAACAAACAAATACAACTGAATGGTTCATCAGTCAAAGTAGGGTATTGGGATCTTCAAATCTACTGAGCACTAGGCTACTGAATCATCTCCCAACAATTTCCCCCTATTTGATGATGCCAAAACCTAACACTAGAAACTGTCAGAAACAAGCTCCTTACAAATATTACAAGTAGAATTAGTGGAGTTGTTCTTCAAGTTCTATGCTACTGAGGGAGTTCAGGGAAGAAATATCAGAACCTATATAGAAATCTAACAACAATTTCCCCCTTTCTAACAATAATCTCCCTCTATAAATCTATCAAACCGGAATCTATCAATCTAAGTAAAAACAGACAGACACAAAAAATATTCAGTGAGTGTGTGAGTCAGTAATCACTTAGGTGATTCTGAGTGTTAAACATAAATAACAAGGCCATGAAGACAATAAGGTACTGTTAGGGCTGAACAACAATGATGTTTTATATATATCAAAATATTCAGTACATTACATCAGTTGCTACTCCAGAGAAAAGAAAAACAAGATACAAGAAGCTAACAGCTATTTCCTGAACTGTTGGATCCGCGCTTTAAAATCTCTAGACTTCTCTTCAGGCAGCGGCAATCCATACATTCTGAACGTGTCTCTTCTGAGCTTCTGTATCAACAACATGTCAGCAGGATGTGTCTCATCAAGATCATGGGCTTGGACTGCACTTCTGATCTCTCCTTCTATAACACCAACATGCAATGAACCATCGAGCTTCAGTGGAGGGGGCAGAGGTCTAGGAGCTGGGACTCTGACATCTATCTTCTCAGCTATGGCCTTCTGAACTCTGGCATATATTTCAGGATCGCTTTTCAGAAGCCACTGAGCAAAAGCTGTCGCCTTGTACATGTCAGGCCAGTATCTCCAGATGTAGTACCTCTTAACAAAATCTGCTTTGAGTGTCTCCCACCTCTGAGTCCGCTCCAATGGCATCCATGTATCGATTCTGGGCCATCGGTGAATTTTGAGATCAGTAGGCTTCCTGAGTCTTCTGTACTTGTAGGGAATCTCAGCCTTCTCAGAACCCTCTCTCTAGCCTCTTTCTCAGTCTTGACCCTTAGAGCTTCTAGGTCAGCGAGTCTGAGCCTCTCTCTTACTTCACTGATCTGTCTGGCTTCAGCTCCTCTGTCTAGATACCTTTCCATCTGATCCCAAATTTCTTTCATTTCATGCTCTTGAGCTTTTGAAGGGGCATAAGATGGAATATGCTCGTGCTCTTCTTCTAAATCAGCAGGTGTCTGTGATTTTGATTTTGTTCCACCCTGCTGCTGCTGCTGCTGTTCTTTCTCCTTCTCCTTATCAGCTTCGTCGTTGATCTTCAGTTTCCTAGGGGGTTGCCTCGATCAAGGCTTCCTTCCCCCTTGAACCTTGGTTTTGCCTTTGGCAGGCGCTTTCTTAGGCTTGTTAGCAACCTCTTCCTCATCTATCTCCCTTGCAAGCTTTTCATCAGCTTCAATCTGAGTTTTTTCCTCAGGAGATATAAACCTTCTAGTTCCTTTCTTAGGTGGGGTTGGGAGTTTCAGAATCTTCTTCCCCTTACCTGCCACCGGAGGAGGCAGAGGAGTTTCCTCCTCATCAGAGTCCTCCTCAGCATATTCAGCAACCTCCTTAATGATTTCGCTAGGAGTTTGGGTTGCTGAATCTCTAGGTCCTGAGCCGCTTGGGCCGGTCTCAGCAGGCACTACATCTCCTGCTGCTGAAACACCCTGGGCCTGACCTGGGGTTTCAGTACGAGCAGATTGTTGAGATTAAGTTGCTCCCTTTACTGTCCTGATTCCCCTTGGTGCCCTTGGTATCCTTTTCCTTTCCCCCATTTTGGCATCAGCAATTGGGCCGAGGGTAGGAACCTGCACCTTCTTATTCAGACTCTTGTATGCAGAGGCCAGCTTATCCAAGGTGTCCTGCAGTTTCACGAGTCTTTCATGGAGTTCATTCCTCTCATCAGTAAGATCTTCACCATATTTCTTATGGGAGGACTCCACGACTGTCTGAATTGTTTGCAACTTCAGATCCATCTTTTCTTCCAAGGCCTTCTGAATATTCTGGAGTCTGAGCTCTGAGACCTGAGTCATGGAAGATATGGATTCAGCATGAGCTGACTGGGCTGCTTGATAATCTTCGAGAGGTTTTGTCTGGGCAGCTTCCATCAGCTTCTGTTGCCTTTCAAACTCGGCTCTTTGAGTGGCTAAGGCGTCTGTCAGTATGGTAGAGAAGTCCGGAGCTGGAGTGTTTTGAAAAGACGTGCGGAGCTCCTTTATCTCCTCACTCTGAGCCTGAGTATACTGCTTCCACGTCTTGTGGACGGCCCGGGCAAGAAGTTGGTTCTGAGCACCCTGACTTCTGAGTGCCCTTACCATAGTCTTAGAACGTCGGGTTTTCGGGCTGGGCGCTACCTCAAAAGCAGACCTCAGCAAAAGTTGTACTGGGTTCGCGGACTATGAGGTACCAGCCACCGACTGACCTGGTGGGAGGATGATGAGTGGGACTTCAGCAGTTGTTGTAGGTGGGGCATCCTCCTCCAGTTGAGATCCCTCAACAGGCTTCTTATGGTCTGAATCATGGGGCGGGTCCTGATCATCGGGATCATACCCATTTGAGGGAGCGGCTGCTGAAGCTGGAACTCTGTCGTTCAACAGGGCTAACATAGCCGCTCTCAGATCATCCATAGAGCACAGATCCGCAGGCTCGGAGTAGCCTATCTTCTCGCGGATCAGTAGCTCTTCTTCGTGAAGTTGTTCGTAGGAGTGGTGTTGGATGAGTCTATCCAGTGTAGACCACGCCTGGAACCTGATCAGAATATGTAGTCGGGCCTGTCTGGCCAAAGTGACTAAGTTGGAGTGACTTGCGATCTCAGGAATGGCTTCTGAGACTTCTCGGGAGACTCTGGATTGAAGAGCTGAAGCCTCCATCCCGATGGCCTTTGATTCTGATGTTGTCTCCGAATCTTCGATTTCTATCGAAGACGTCTCTTTCTCAGCAGACGGAATGTTGCTGAGAGGTGGAATGTCCAAAGGGATTTGAGCAATAGGAGTGACAGGTTCAACTCCTACCCCTTGTTCCACTTCCTCTCCCTGTTCAGTGGAGACGACCTTCTCCACTGAGACAATCTTTTCTGAAGACTCTGCCTCGTCTCTCAGTTGCAGGGGACGTACAATCACAGCCTGGGCGACCGTCTTCTGCTTCTTGGTCGGTGTTTTCTGAGCTGTTTTAGGTGGCGACCTCTTCTTGGAAGGAGTAGAGGTCTTCTGAGAGCCTTTCTTGGGCTCAGCAGGCCCTGATCCGATCTGCTGAAGGGTTGCTGCCCTGCTCTGGAACCTCACCTTTTTAGGGTTGAAGTACCCTTTGTCAGCGTATATAGCGTGGTCAGCACCACAAAGGTCTTCTATCATGACTGTCAGCTTCATTCCGTATAGGAGCTTTCCTTTGACAGCTAGACAGTTTGAGGTCTTATCGAATTTTGCTGCCTGGGTCATGAATTCCTTCATAAAGAATTTTGTCCAGTTGATCTAGGCATGGTCATATATCGCCATCATCATCTGAATCTTTGGTCTGGACACTTGGTCGAATGACCCAGCCTGACTAGTCAAAATTTGCGTAACTATGTAGGCTAATGCCCTGTACTGAGGCAACATGGCATTCTTCGGGAAGGCAGCCCTGAACGTCGTAGGCATGCCAAAAAATATCTTTAGATACTCATCCATGAGATCGTCCTTGTATCCAATTGTGCTGAACCCGGTGCTGGGAAGCTGAAAGCTCCACTGAAGAGCTTCTTTAATGGATATATACTTTCTCCGATACAGCACGAGCGGGATCTGCGACGTGATGAATGACGAATTGGCCTCGGATATTTCATTGGCTACTGAGTAGAGATACGCAAACCTGTCAGCTGAACATCGTAATCAGCTGATACCTCGTGTAGATGGTTGCTGAATCTCTATGTACTGAATAAGTTCAGTACTGAGAGTGAACATTCCCCCTTACTGAATGCTCCTCTCTTGAATCCACTTACTGACTGGAGTCAGTAGAGTCCAGCAGACCTAGCTCTACTGAAAGTTCTCTGAATTTGGCTTCAGCTAGAGGCTTGGTCAGAATATCTGCCCTTTGATGGTCAGTATGGATCTTCTCCATCCCGATATCCTTCTTTTCGCATGATCACGAATGAAGTGGTGTCTGATGTCCACGTGCTTGCATCTAGTATGGAGTACAGGGTTCTGAGTGATTGCAATAGCACTGGAGCTGTCGCAAAAGATCGGCACTTCATTCTAAATGACGTCATAGTTACGTAGTTGCTGTCTCAACCAAAGGATTTGGGCGCAGCAACTTCCGGCAGCCATGTATTCAGCTTCAGTAGTTGACGTCACTACTGAATGTTGTTTCTTTGAAAACCATGAAATCAACTTACTGGCAATGAACTGACAAGTTCCAGAAGTTGACTTTCGGTCAATCCTACATCCTGGATAGTCAGCATCAGAATAACCAGTTAGTTCAATAATATCATCTGTTGGATACCATAAACCCATGTCAGGTGTTTCTCTGAGAGAGCGAAGAATCTTCTTTGCTGAGTCCATGTGGCTCTGCTTGGGATTCGCCTGAAATCGAGCGCAGACACCTACAGCATAAGTTATGTCAGGTCGAGTAGCAGTTAGATATAATAATAAACAAATAATAGCACGTAATTCAGTCTGGTCTACTAATACTCCCTCTTTATCAAGATCAATATTCATATTCGTGTTCATCGGGATCTTGATTGGTTTGCCGGGTGTGCAACCGAATTTCTTGATGATGTCTCGAGTGTATTTGCCTTGATTGATGAATGTTCCCTTCTCAGATTGTTTGACTTGAAAATCGAGGAAATAGTTCATCTCTCCCATCATCGACATCTCGAACTTATCCTTCATCATTTTCTCAAATTGTTGACACATGATGACGTTCTTCGATCCGAATATTATGTCATCTACGTAGATCTGCACAAGTAGGATGTCGTCTTCCAGTCGAATGCTGAATAATGTGCGGTCTACTGTGCCCTTCTGAAAACCTTTCTGAAGAAGAAACTCATACAGGGTATCGTACCAAGCCCTGGGTGCTTGTTTTAACCCATACAGAGCCTTTCTGAGTTTGTAGACCTGATGTCCCTGCTGAAAGTTGGGAGGCTGTTCTACATAGACTTCTTCTTTCAGCACGCCGTTCAGGAACGCAGACTTCACATCCATTTGATAAAATCTGAATCGCTGATGTGTTGCGTAGGCTAGGAATAGTCTGATTGCCTCCAATCTTGCAACTGGAGTGAAAGTTTCGTCGAAATCCATCCCTTCGGCTTGACAGTAGTCTTTTGCCATGAGTCTCGCTTTGTTGCTTACTATAACGTTGTTTTCATCTCGCTTGTTCTTGAAGACCCATTTAGTTCCGATCACATGTTGATGCCGGGGTCTGTCAACAAGCTCCCATACTTCGTTTCTCATGAACTGGTTCAACTCCTCCTGCATAGCTATGATCCAATCAGCATCCTTGAGTGCGTCCTCAACTGACTGAGGTTCTTTAGTAGACAAGAAGCAGGAATATAATGCGCTTTCTCCCTGACAAAATCTGGATCTTGTCTTTACACTAGCTGAAGGATCTCCACTAATCAAGTCAGAAGTGTGAGCGTCCAGCCACGATCGACGATGTTTCAACTCTTCATCTGAAATTTGTTCAACACAGATAGTAGGTGAGTTAGGCATTTCAGTTGTACTATTATGAGATTGAAGTAATTCAGTTACGAGAGTTGGGTCTACTGAGTCACTAGGTTCAGGGGCATTCAGCCCAGGAACTTCATTTGTTCCCCCTGAATTATTATCCTCAGTAGAGGTCTCAGTTACGACTTGGGTTTCTTCATCGACCTGAGTTACCTGGGATTGACTATGTTCAGTAGAGTCAATCTGTTCAGCTACTTCTGCTGCTGGCTGAGATTCAGTGGTCTTATCTTCAATTTCCTCTTCTGAATCATCATCCCAACACAGCTGGATCTTTTCAACTTTATCTTTTAGGCTCAGATCTTGTAGCTGCTTACTGATGTCCTCAGATTCTGATTTTGAGTTCCTGCTCCTGTTTTCAGTAGCAAACTCATTAAAAACAACATGAGGGTTTTCCTCCACGCAAAGGGTCCGGTAGTTAAAAACTCTGAAGGCTTTGCTGACCCGGGAGTATCCTAAGAAGACTCCCTGGTCTGACTTGCTATAAAAGTCTTTAACTGATCCTTCCCATTACTATGGATAAAGCACGAACACCCAAAAATATGGAAATAAGATATGAAAGGCTTCCTGTCGTTTCATAATTCATATAGTGTCTTCTTATGGTGCTTAGTCAGTAGAGATCTGTTCTGAGTGTAACATGCAGTGTCAGTTACTTCTGCCCAGAATTTGGTTGGGAGTCCTGAGTCTGCGAGCAGGGTTCTTGCTGCTTCTTTGAGTGTTCTATTCTTCCTTTCAACAACCCTATTTTGTTGAGGCATGCGTGCGGCAGACGTCTCATGCTCTATGCCTTCAGTTTTGCAGAACTTCTCTACCATCGAATTCAGGAACTTGGTTCCTCTGTCTGAACGTATCTTTATAATCTTGGTGTTCTTTTCAACACTTAGCTTTTTCAGAAGCGTAGGCAACTCTGTTTTGACGTCAAACTTGTTGGCAATAAATATGACTCATGTGTAGTGCGAGTAGTCATCAATGACCACTAAAGAATACTTTTTGCCTCTGATCGTCACTGGAGAAACTGGACCGAATAAATCCATATGTAGCAGCTGAAGGATTCCATCAGTGGAAGGCGATGGAACAGGTGGATTTTGCTTCTTTGTTTGCTTTCCCTTCAGAAATGCTTCACATTGAGTGTCTTTGCTGAATACTTCATTCGGCAGTCCTCTTGCTAGAGCGTTTCTAGCTAGCTTGTTGATCGTCTTGAAGTTGAGATGACTGATCTTCTGTGCCACAGCCACCCCGTTCTGTTGTCGTTCTTCGCCAACAAACATATTTCAGGTTCAGCTGAGTTCTAGTCAGCTACATAGATATTCTTTTTGCGCGAACCTGATAAAACTGTTTTCCATGTAGATTTATCAATGACATCACAGAAACCAGCGTAAAAAATCACTCTATTCGAGTTATCACAAAATTGACTAACAGAGAGAACATTATGCTGAAGTCCTTCAAGATATGATACTCTTGGAACTGTGGCGGTTCCAATGCCGAGTGTTCCATAGCCTCTGGTATAGCCTTTTGCGTTGTCTCCAAACTCAATTCTGGTCCTTCTTCAGTAGTATAATTCTTCAGTATGTCATATGTCTTGAGTATCCGTTGTCCACATATCAAGGGTCCTTGTGCACTTGCAAAACAGAATTATATTTATAGGTACTTAGATGTTAGTTTTGAAAACCCAAATCTGTCTCACGACCCTGGTGGTCTCAGACAGTTTCTTTCCACTCTGATCAACATACTTGACTACTGGACTGGTCGATGCTGACTTCTGAGGCTTCACATGTTCAGGAGTCCTGATCTTCTGAATTGGTGGACTGCTGACCTTTGCCTTCTGAACGGCTTTCTTCTTCCTTTTCTGACTTTTGGATCCTCTCTTGACTATATGATCATAGTAGTATGACCCATACTGAGCTGGATGTGTCAGCTGTGGAGGTCCATACTGATCAGCCTATTTAACTCTGTTGGTTCCCCCTTGACTGAACTGTGATAATTTTGAGCTAATCTTCTTGTCAGAATGTTGATAGCTGGGATGAGCGTGAGAGTTTACCTCATCCTCTTCTCCTGCCATGAGACACTTTTCAGCATCTTCAAGCTCTACGGCCATGAATGCCGCTTCATCATCTGATGAATCCATGAAAGAGTCGACTTCATCTGAGTCGTATGAGAGTTCACCAGCAATATATGCTTGACGCTTCTTGATGAACTTCTCCCTTCGAGCTTTGTGTGCTGCTCTCTCAGCAGTACTGAGCTCATGACAGTCATATTGATAATGTCCTGGGTTCTTGTAGTTATAACAGGTTGTTGGTCCGGAGACGAAAAGTCAGGTGTAGAGGGGGGGGGGGTGAATACACCTGAGCTCTGTTTCTTTTTCTCAGTGAAGGTCAGCTGAAGCTGATGTTTGCAACTGATGAACAGTGCCAAGTAAGCCTTCGATCACTGGGGTCAAAGTGAGTCAGCTTCTGAGCTCTTCTACTGACTGATGTCAGTATTACGAAACTCAGTCGGAGACTGTAGTGCGGATAAGTGTTAGGCCCGGAGTCATCTCTTTTGAAAACGCGCTTTAGCAAGTTAAATCTTTTGGCTGTGCACTTTATAAAATACGTTTTATGCAAGCTTATGATTTTCAAGTCAGTTGAATGCTATGCAATAAAACAGTAAAAGAACACAAGCGATTTAACGTGGTTCGGATACGCAAGATCCTACGTCCACGGTCCCCGAACAAGGCGGGAGAACTTGTTGATTATTCCGAGCAAGCCTCGGCGGGGATACTTGTGCATCGGACAGTTCCCTCTAAGTTATAGTCCTTAGCGACTTTACAATCCAAACCTAAGTTTAGAAGGGAGGGAATATTCTCCAACTGAGAAGGAGTTCTTACAACAAGAACAATTCACTAAATGTGAACTCCTTCGGATCTAAGCTATGAATCTAGCAATGAGCTTAGTCCAGAGAAGAAAGGGATCAAAGAGCTCTAGAGAGATGAACTACAAGAAGTGTTCTATGAAAACTAGTTCGTCTCTGGATAAGCTTGAAGGTTCTAGAGCGTTGTGAGCTTGAATGATTTCCCTTGATTTCGCGTATATTCCTTGTGTGAAATCTTCAAATCCTTCTCTATTTATAGCTGTGAGTTGTGGCATATGTCCGTTGGAGACGACGATACCACGTGTCACAAGCGTCCAAAGAAAACGGCCACTATTCAACTTTGTTGCGAAGGGAGGCGGTTAATGCACCGTTCATGAGAGCAACTTTTACTGTGTAGAGTAGGTAAGCGTTGTCGGCTTCTCATTGGTCGAGGTTTGTAGTTGGTGAGTGTCAGAGTTGACCGTTCAAACTACCTCGTATGTCTTCTGCTGAACATTTGAAGGGACTTTAAGTGCTGGCTCGCTTTCTGTCGGATACAGTAGACTTGAGAGTCTGTCTTCTTCGGCTGAGTCGTCTGAATGATAAAGTGAGCTTCTGATAGTCAGTTGGTCGACTGCGAAGGTATACTGCTTGCACTGGTTCTTCTACTGATGACCATCAGCTTGTAGAGAATGCTTCTACTGAGGTCCAGTCAGCTGATGCGAGATCTTTAACTGAGTTTGATATCAACTGCTGACGAAGAATGCAAGCGATTACACTGATGACGTGGGGTTCTGAAAAGTATCTTCAGCAGAAGATCAGTTCAACAACTACCCCGTAGAAGACTTAGACAAAATAATAAGCATTACATCAAGTCTAACCTATACATCAGCTAATCCTATCGACACACTAATCTACTGATATCAGCTCGGTTTTGGGATCTTCAATTCCATAGTACTACTATGATTTCCCCCAATTTCTTTTAACCCTAGAACATTGAGTATCAATCTACCGACTCATATCCAACAATTTCCCCTAATTGATGATGCCAAAACCTCTATACTCTAACATCTATCAAAGATACTTGTCCCTATCGACAACAATTTCCTCCTTCAAACGTCTGAGGAAAAACTGATAATCATAAACGAACTTCAGCAGGCGAGAGAATGGCAAGATCAGAGAAACTGATGTGAGTGTGTGTCAGATCACTTAGTGATCAGTTGTGTAAACACAAAGTAAAAGGCTGAAAGACAATGAGTAATTGTCTAGCAAGCAGAGGAACTAATATATTTATCAAGAATTACAGAGTTCCTAATGCTATTACAAAAGATGAGAAAGAGAAAATCACTGCTGCTGCTTCTTGAACTTCTGCGTCTTCTTCTTGAAGTCAGCGGATTTCTCGACGGGAGGATCCAGGTAATAGTATTTATACACTCTAGCTCGAATCTCATGGATCTCCAAGTTATCATCTGGCCTTTCAGGGAGCAGGCTCAGATTGTAGGCGGCTTCCTCCACTTCTCTTTCTATGTCCTTAGTGCTCAGCAGTCCATTAGCAAGTCTCGGCGGTGGAATACGTCGAAAAGCTGGGGCACGGAAGGTTATATTCTGTGATTCCATGACTTGCTTCAGCCGTTCACTGAATTCAACATCAAATCTCGTAACCAACTCCTCAAAGAGCTGATCGGTCGAGCGAGTCGAGTGGGTAAATGCGCCATACGTAGTAGCCTTTGATAAAAACTTCTTTCAATCTCTCCCAATGTTCATTCATATCAGCCGGCACCCACTTATCCACATGCTGAATCGGTTGTTGCTTGATGTGGGGGCCCCTGATGAACTTAGATCCTCTCGGGATCTGCCTTCTCGGATCAGCTGCTGGTTTAAAGGATAATCTTCGCACTTTCTCCAGATCAGCCATCCTTTTCTTTTCTCGGAGCGCGGCTGCTCTCTTGTCTCCATGTCTGCTAGATAGTCCAGCGAGCACCACCTCCCACGTTGCTTGATCTTCTGCAATCTGCGCAGGCGTATGAGTCGTAGAGGGTTGACTCTGCTCAGTAGCTGGGGTATCAGTTGTTGGGATATTGGTTGAAGAAGCCTTGGCGTATTCTTCTTGAGCTTTCTTCTTCTGCTCTTCAACTGTCCCGATTACCTTCTTCTTACCTCTGCCTCTTACAGCCTTGCCATTAGGCTTTTTGGCTGCCTCAGTTGCTTCTTCTAATTTTCGCTCATGATCAAGTTTGTCCTGCAGCTGTTGGGCGACTCTGAGGTCGAAAGCCTCCTGCTCCGCTTTTGATTTAAATTTTCGGACCGGGGAGGAAGGAGGAGATTCAGTAGCAGTCTCCTTCCCCGGCCTCTGCGGCAGCTGTTGTGACTCTTCTTCTTCTGCTGGCTCGTCTAAGAACTGAGCGATCTCTTGTATATGTGCAGCAAAAGAGGAGATGGGGGTGGCTTGTAATGGAAATTCAAGGAGAAGTACCTCGTCGGATTGTCTTTTGCTCGAGCGGGCCGAGACT
This sequence comes from Lavandula angustifolia, assembly GCA_028984105.1. Lineage (NCBI taxonomy): Eukaryota > Viridiplantae > Streptophyta > Magnoliopsida > Lamiales > Lamiaceae > Lavandula > Lavandula angustifolia. Next base: position 4,545,765 of record CM054815.1, on the reverse strand, counting down.
TCTTCGGTCCGAGTAGAGGGTCCTTCCTCCCGTGCCTTTTCCCTTTGAGTCCGTGAGGGTCCTTCGCCGTGTGGAGGGTCCTTCCTCCCGTACCTTTACGCTAAGAAGCGGTACATCACCGTCCCCATCACTCCTTCAATCCTTCTAACATCCACTCTCTCACTTCCTTCTCCCTTACTACCTTCCCCCTTACTACCTTCCCCCTTTTTGGCATCAGCAATAAGTCCAAGGGAGGTACGGAGTTCTTTCACTTCTTCAGCCACTTTGGCAACAGAAACTTTGACTTCATCAACAGTCGTATCGAAGTCAGACACCACACTGGTGTAGCCATTCCAGTCCAGTTCTTGCTCTTTCCTGAATTTCAGTAGCTGAGCGGCTGATTCTTTGCGAAGGTTCAGCAGAGCTGCATCATGGGATTCGCTCATCTCTTTCTGAATCGTTTTGAGAGCCTCAGCTTGTTGTTTAATGGCTGTTTGGAGAGAGGTGGTAGCCAGCTTATTACGCTCATCCATCTGAGCTTGAATGCTTTTGAGGGCCAGAGTCAGCTCTTATGAGAAAGATAGGCGCTGAGCTTCAAGAAGCTGCTGACTCTGAGCTTGTAGATCAATCTTCTGGGCAGCTAGAGCCTGCTCGATCATCTTCTTCTGATCAGGCTGAGAAGGAGCCTCTTGTGGTTTGAAGACGTCGGCAGAAAGTTTGTTCAGGCGTTCAGTCTGCGCCTTTGTATACTTCTCCCATTTAATGTGTACATCTTTGGCGAGAAGGCGATTTTTCTCTCCTTGGCGTCTGATCGCCTTGTTGACTGCCTTTGAGGACACGGAACCTATTGGTTGTATCTGATATGAGCTTGTTCCGAGCCTCTTTTCGGAGAACGTGAGAAGCTGCTCCCTTGAGTACTTAGGGGCATTAGGAGCCTCACCAGATGTAGCAGGTGGTGGTGATGAGCTCTTCTCACGGGGAGTTTGTCCCTCAGCAGAATCTCCCATTTCGCATCCTTGGGTGCCTCGTCCTTCTCCTTATCATCATCATCTCCCTTATCGGCGGGGAGGAGAAGGGGGGCGGGTGAGTGTTGCCTCGAGCCGATTCCCTCCGGCTTAGCAAGTAGAGCATAGCAGCTCGTAAATCTTCAAAACAACCCAGATCAGCGGGCTCGCCAAAGCCTATGGCATTCTGCAGCTCTTGCTCCTCGGCCAACAACTCAATCCCTGACTGATTCTTCGAAAAGTCTATGAGAATGTCCCAGTATAGGAATCTCAGTAGCATATGAGCGCGTGCCCTGATGGCAATCTCTATCAAGTCCGCGTGCCCGGCGATTTCGGGTATCGGCTCGTGAATTTCAGGCGTAGCACGGGCACGAGTGGAATCGGTGGTGTTCCACTCGGCGGATGGCTCCTCGGTCGGTATTCTCTGTCCGATCGGGATTTCCTCGGAGCCGATTATCTCGAACCTTATCCTTCGTAGTAGCTCCTTCTATTCCAAGATTCGAATCCTCGGATCCGCTCACGAGGAGGTGAAGCGGGGAGTTGACGCTAGTATGGCCGGCGGTCGAGCAACGATGACCTCGGCAGGTCGAGTCTTGCGCCAATCTCCTCTTCTTTGGCACTTGTGCGATGGGGGGCGGAGCCGACGCCGCTCTCTTAGGCTCGGGCGGCCCCTTGCCTATGGATTTCTCGGCTCCGGCCTTCGTGCCGGAATTTGATAGATTTCTTGTCAAAGTACTTGGAGTCCTCAAAAGCTGAGTTCCTCTTAACCATGCTTTCTATCAGAACAGACATCTTTGTTCCGAATAGAAGTTTACCCACACTGGCTATCCTCCTCTCGCCAGTGGGTAATGTGGTGAACTTCTGAGCCTGTGCCTTCAGTTGAGTAGTATAATACTCGGCCCAGTTCACTTCAACCCCATCGTCTATTGCCATCATCAGCTGAATCCTTGGTTTGGACAGTTGATCATACGATCCAGCTGAACTTGTCAGAATATGCGATACCACGTAAGCTAGACCTCTGTACTGAGGTAGCAACAGGTTCCTCGGGAGAGCTGTTTTGAACGCCACATCCTTGCGTCCACAGAATTTCTGCACATATGCGTTGATCTCCTTCTCCTTGTATCCAATCGAAGAAATGCCGGAGTTGGGAAGATCGAATGAAAGACCTAGAGCATCTTGAATACTGAAGGTATGAACAGCTGACTCCCACTCATCTTGGTCGACTTCCTTCTGATAAGAGAAGGACGATTCCTCTCCTCCCGACGCTAGAGATTTCCAGTTGAAATAAACTTCAGCGACCTGTCGAGGGAGATAAGCACGGGGGTGCTTCGAAACCAGCATCTCCAACCCTGAACGCTCCAAAGCGTCAAACAAGGGTTCAAGGAAAGAAATCTCCACTTGGCGGAAGGCCAAAGTAGGCTCAAACAAAATCCTGGAAGCCACAATCCCCTCAATGTTGTCTGGTGTTTGAACGTTCGCCATTGAAATCTGCAAAACAACATATTAGCACTTGAAAATAGAGTAAGTTAGTAGTTGCTAGCAGATATTTGATACATTACCGTGTATAAGAGCTTTAAGAGATGCGAAAGCAAAGTTGTTTAAGAGATTTGGATAAGAAAAGAGATTTGCGAGATAAGCTCTTGAGAATATGAAAAATGGCGAAAAGTGAGGAGTTGATAGAAGATGAAAGATTTTGTATGTTAAGCTTGATCTTTAGTTTGAATCGCACGGTTCAAATTTAATCTTTCAAAATCAAGGGGCGGCTAAGATTAAATGTTATAAAAGGAATGATTACAATAGCCGCCAATATTATAGATATACGTAATAAAGGTAATGGAGAAGACATGCATTAAATGCGCGACAGAGAGCATTAATTACGCAGGCGAGGGGTCCTGCTGACCTTTCCTTAAACCTTAAACATAATAAATGGCAAGGAATAAATGCTTCTTAACAACTGAATGTAAGCGACTGATGCATTAAATGCGGCATGCTTCTGAACAAATTAAGTAACGATACTACGCAAACCTCTTCAGCTGAACTTATCAGCTGGTTATCATTACTTATCAGGAGGATGGTTGTGCTGACGACCATGTTCCCCCTTGCTGTGTACAGTGTGTCTCTCCCAACTGAGTCACTGTAAGGAGTTTTCTGACCTGTCATGCTGATTCCATACTGATACCAATTGTTGCTAAGTATATCATTATCAGTAGTCGGCTCCTACTGACTTGTCTCAGTAGGATCTAGCAGACCTAGCTCAACTGATAGTTCTCTGAACCTGTTCTCAGCTAGTGGTTTGGTCGGTATATCTCGCCTTTGCTTGTCGGTATGGATTTTCTCCATCCCGATGTCCTTCTTTTCGACATGGTCTCCGATGAAGTGGTGTCGATATCCACGTGCTTGCATCTCGGTATGTAGAACTGGGTTCCGAGTTATAGCTATTGCACCTTGGTGGAGTCACGGTAGATGGGCACTTCATCCCGAGTTATACCATAATCTCTCAATTGTTGTCGAAGCCAAAGGATGCGGGCACAGGCAACTTCCTCGCAGCCATGTACTCGGCCGGTAGTGGACGTAGCTACCGAGTGTTGTTTCTTTGAAAACCACGATATCGCTTGCTTTGCCTAGGAACCGACATGTTCCGGAAGTTGATTTTCGATCTATCCCGCATCCCGTATAATCGGCATCGAATAACTCGTCGGTATTAGATTATCATCGGCAGGATACCATAACCCAACGATCGGGTGTTCCTCTTAGATATCGCGAATCTTCTTCGCCGAGTCTAGATGACTTCGCTTGGGATTCGCTCGAAATCTTGCGCATACACCTACAAAGATAAGTTATGTCGGTCGGCTAGCTTAAATAAAGTAAAGAACCAATAATAGCTCTATAATCAGTAGGGTTAACAGAAGCTCCCTCTTTATCTAGATCCATTTTAAAGTTCGTGTTCATGGGGATCTTGACTAGCTTGCTGGAATCACAGCCGAATCTTTTGAGAAGATCTCGAGTGTATTTGGCTTGATTGATGAAGATTCCTTCAACCGATTGTTTTACTTGAAATCCAAGGAAATAATTCATCTCTCCCATCATGGACATCTCGAATTTCTCCTTCATCATCTTCTCGAACTGGCGACATATGACTTCGTTTCTCGCAGCCCGAAAATGATGTCGTCCACGTAGATTTGCACCGGTAGAATGTCATCTTCCGACTTTATGCTTTGAATAGGGTGCGATCTACCGTCCCCTTTTGAAAACCTTTACGAAGTAGAAAGTCCGATAGGGTATCATACCAAGCCCCGGGTGCTTGTTTTAACCCATACTGAGCTTTCCTAAGTCTCGTACACTCGATGTCCTCGCTGAAAGCCGGGCGGTTGTTCCACGTAGACTTCTTCCTTCGACGTCGTCGTTCGAAAAGCCGACTTCACATTCATCTCGATATACCTTAAATCCCCGATGTGTTGCATAAGCTAGGAAAAGACGAATGGCTTCCAATCCGGCGACCGGAGCAAATGTTTCATCAAAGTCAATTCCCTCTCGCCCGATCGTATCCTTTAGCAACTAGTCGAGCTTTATTTCGACAATGACGTTGTTTTCATCTCGCTTGTTCTTGAAGACCCACTTAGTTCCAATCACGTGCCGATGTCAGTTCCGTCGACAAGCTCCCAAACTTCATTTCGACGAACTGGTTCAGCTCTTCTTGCATAGCAATGACCCGGTCGCAAGATCTTTAAGTGCGTCCTCTATCGATCGAGGTTCTTCGTAGACGAAAAACAAGAGTAAAGTGAGCTTTCTCCTTGACTTAATCTTGATCTCGTCCTTATAGTTGCTTGGTGGATCTCCAATGATAAGATCCGAAGAATGAGCATCGAGCCACGAACGCCCGAGTCGGGCTTCTTCTTCGATACTACTTACGCACGCCGCAGTAGGTGTATTAGGCATTTCGAGTAGTACCGTTCGCGACCGTAGTAATTCAAGAAGAAGGTTAGGATCTACCGAGTTTCCGGGTTCGGGGCATTTAGCTCGGGAACATTAATCGTTCCCCCCCGAGTTTATATTCTCGGTAGAGGTCTCGGTTACCACGGGGGCTTCCTCATCGACCGAAGTTACCCGTTGTTGATTCTCGTTCGATAGAATCAACTAGGTTAGCTACATTGCTTGTTGGTCGAGTCCGAATTTCTTCATCTTCCGACTCATCATCCCAACAATGCTTTGGATCTTTTCAGCTTTGTCATTTAGTCCGAGATCCCGTAGCTTGCTGCCGACATCCTCGGTGTTTGACTTTGTATCTTTCCCCGTTCTCGGTAACAAATTCATCAAAAACAACATGAGGGCTTTCCTCCATGCAAAGAGTTCGATAGTTAAAAACTCGAAGGCTTTACTTGACTCGGGAGTATCCTAAGATTACTCCTTGATCGATTTGCTATCAAAGACCTTCAACCGATCTTTCCCATTGTTGTGGATAAAGCAAGGACAGACGAAAACATTAAAATGAGAAATAGAAAGAATTCTCCCTTTCCACGGTTCGTAAGGCGTCTTCACGTGTTCTTTGTGTCGGTAGTGAGCGATTCCCGAGTGTAACAGGCGGTGTCCGTAGCATCGACCCCAAAACTTTGAGGGTAGTCCGAGAATCTGCGAGGAGCGTTCTTGCTTTGCTTCTTTGAGTGTTCTCGTTCTTACGTTCGAGCAAGTCCGTTCGGATGAGGGGTGCGCGCAATGATGTCTCGTGCTTGAATTCCCTCTTTATCGCAAAGTATGTCTTAACTACCGAGTTTAGAAACTCGTTCCTCCGTCTCGAGTGTATCTTCTTAATCTTGATGTTCTTTTCCACACCGAGTTTCTTCGATAGATTAGGTAACTCGGTCCGAACATCGATTTGTTGGCGATGAAGATGACCCAAGTATATCTCGAGTAGTCGTCTATGACGACGAGGGCATACTTCTTGCCTCTTATAGTCATCTGGAGAGACCGGCCCGAATAAGTCCATGTGAAGCGGTGAAGGATTCCATCGGTGGAAGGTGACGGAATAGGTGGATTGCTCCTCTTTGTTTGCTTTGCCTTCAGGCACGCTTCACAATTTCTGTCTTTGATAAACGATTCGTTGGGCAGTCCTCTAACTTTAGAGTTCTTGACTAGCTTGTTCATGGTCTTGAAGTTCGGTGGGCCGAGTCTCTTGTGCCATAGCCAACCCGACTTGTCACCCGATTTGGTCTGTGCGAGCAAGCAAGCCTCAGGTTCTGCGGTTTTCCAATTTGCAACATAGATGTTCTTCTTCCGCGATTCCTGACAACACTGTTTTCCCTGTAGATTTGTCAACAATATCACAGAAACCAGCGTCAAAGATTACTCTGTTAAGATTATCACGAAATTGATCGATCGAAAGGAGATTATGTTGAAGTCCTTCAACATATGTTACTCTTGGACCGTGGCGGTCCCAATGTTCAGCGTTCCGTATCCCCTTGTGTAGCCTTTGGAGTTGTCACCGAATTCAATTATGGGACCATCTTCTTGTACGTAGTTGGTCAGCAGGCTCTTCTGGTAAGTCATGTGTCTCGAGCATCCGCTGTCCACTATCCACGGGTCCTTATGCACCTGCAAAACAGAGGCATTTTTAGGTACCCTTTGGTTCAGTTGGGTCCTTACAGGTTAGTGGGTGATTTCGGAACCCAGATCTGTCTCGGGACCTTAGAAGTTCTAGACTTCTTCTTCTGAACCTTATCAGCTTTCTTCTCCACAGGACTTGGAGATACTGACTTTCTGCTGATAATTTTGGGTTCAGGCGCTTTCTTCTTCTGAGTCTTAGCGCTTCTCCTGACCCCGGGCTCATAGTAGTACGAGCCGTCTCGAGCCGGGTGCTCATACAGTGGCTCCTTGTATCGTTTCGCGCCCATCCGACCTTCTTGGTTCCCCCCCGAATTTGATCGCGGTGTCCCGGGCCGGGAACCTTTGGTCAGCTGCTTGTTGCTACTCGGCTGAGGTGTAATCATTTTCTATTTGTTTTTCGCCTGAGGTGTGGTGTCAGCAGCTTGCACCTTTCCTCTGACGAACCTATCAGCCAGGGTTGCTGAGCTTTTGGAGGTAGAAGCTTCGTGGGTATAGCCAAGGCCTTCTTTCACAGAAGTTGGCCGTTGTGCTCTAAGCATGCTTTCAAGCTTCTCCTTCGCTCCCAGGTATTGTTCAGTCATCAAACCTCTCCAGACCTCGTCACTCCTTCTGAGTGAGTCATAGTCATTCTGCACGCGTGCGAGCTTCGACCGAGCTTGGCTATTTCAGTCTCTTTCTCAGAATTGTCCTTGGTCAGAACTGAGATCTGAGTCTCTTGAAGCTGAGACTTAGTCATAAGAGATTCAATCTCTTCCTTGAGTCTCGCAACTAGATCCACTGACTCAGTAGAGACCTGACAATCAGAAGAAAGTCTCTGATTCTCAGCCTTTACCTGTTCAAGTTCCTCGGATGGTTCTGCCGAACTCTGCTTCTCACCGAATCGTCCCTCTAGCAGATCGTCGTAGGCTTGTACCACATCTAGAGGATCATCTCGTGACCGAGCACGTGTCTTGTGTGCTTTGTGTGAAGAAGAGGTAATAATGCGTTTAGAATTTACCTCGGCCTCTTCTCCGGCCATCGACGCATTCGGCCGACTCATCAGAAGCTGTCTTTGCGACCTCAATCTGCGACGAACGCGGCTTCGTCTTCGAAGAATACATGAATGTATCCTCCTCAATTGAATTGTCGGATATCTCTCCGGCTATATAGGCCTGCCGTCTCTCGGCGAATTTCTTTCTCCTCGGCTCGCCGTTCGCTCTTTGAGCGGTGAGAGTTCGGGACAATCGTGCGATAGTGTCCCTCCTTCTTGCGGTTGTAGCGGTAGATGTTCTGCTTTGCTCTTACCACCGAGTCTTTAGACGGACCGGCGACAGACTCCGATTTCCCGCATTCGGTAGAAGGATTAGATTCTTCTTTCTTATGATAGTCTTTCTTACCCGAGGAAGAATCTCGGTTGTATTTCCTCGGCTTTCGACTCTCTCCTTTTCCCTCGATATTTGAGAGTCATCGGTGCTAACCGGTCGGGGCACGAAGTCTCGAAGACTTTGCTACGATGTGGCCACGGCTTTGCTTGAGGAAATAGGCTTGGCTCCGTATTCTTGATCGTTGCCTTGAAGGCGTGGTCGAACTGTGTGTCAGCTGGAGCGCTTAAGCACTTTTGGGGTAGCCTATGCTCGAATTCCTCCGATTTTAATTCTAAAAATATAACATCAGGAGTTAGAGCATTTAGATCAGAGCGACGTAAATAAGTATCAAATGGAAGCCACTTCTGTCGGGGCAACGCTCTCAAGATCTTGGTGTTCATCTCCTTGTTGGTGAACGACCTCCCCAGCCCATTGATGACATTGACTTGATTGGTGAATCTGACACTCAGCTCGTCAATGGTTTCAGTAGGCTCCATTGCAAAGGCGTCAAACTTCTGAAGCTCTAGCTCGAGCTTGTTTTCTTTGATCTGAGGGGTTTCATGGCTCGATGCCCCAAGGCGTCCCATAGCTCTTTCGCCGTTTTGCAATCTTGTACCCTTCCGAGATGTGAGTCACTGAGCGTAGTCAGTATGGCATTACGTGCAACTCGGTCAAGGTTGTGCAACTTCTTTTCTTCTGGCTTGAAGGCAGATTTGTCTTTGGGAACCTTAGCACCAGTTTGTGCTCCCACGCCTCCTCCAGCAGCAAATACTACGCTGTCGATCATGGGAATGATCGGTCCTGACTCTAGGACATCTGACATGCTGTCGTGGAGTGACGTTCGGTGTGCCTCCATACGTACGCACCATACCGTGTAGTTCTCTATTGAGAACATCGGTACCATCCTAATACCTGACATATCAGACATTGTAAGAGTAAGAGTATAAGGATGCTGAAAAGATGCTTATGCGGTGAAAACGGTTTTCGGGATCGGTTCGAGAGGACCAAGTATTTCGTAACCGGCGATCAGTTGAACACCGTGTGCTCTGATACCAATTGTTGGTCCGGAGACGAAAAGTCAGGTGTAGAGGGGGGGGGTGAATACACCTGAGCTCTATTTCTTTTTCTCAGTGAAGGTCAAAAGGCGATGTTTGCAATCGATGAACGATGCCAAGTAAGCCTTCGATCACTGGGGTCAAAGTGAGTCGGCTTCGAGCTCTTCTGCCGACCGATGTCGGTATTACGAAACTCCGGTCGGAGACCGTAGTGCGGATAAGTGTTAGGCCCGAGTCGTCTCTTTTGAAAACGCGTTTTAGCAAGTTAAATCTTTTGGTCGTGCACTTTATAAAATACGTTTTATGCAAGCTTATGATTTTCAAGTCGGTTGAATGCTATGCAATAAAACAAAAAAAGAACACAAGCGATTTAACGTGGTTCGGATACGCAAGATCCTACGTCCACGGTCCCCGAACAAGGCGGGAGAACTTGTTGATTATTCCGAGCAAGCCTCGAGCGGGGATACTGTGCACCGGACGGTTCCCTCTAAGTTATAGTCCTTAGCGACTTTACAATCCAAACCTAAGTTTAGAAGGGAGGGAATATTCTCCAACCGAGAAGGAGTTCTTACAACAAGAACAATTCACTAAATGTGAACTCCTTCGGATCTAAGCTATGAATCTAGCAATGAGCTTAGTCTAGAGAAGAAAGGGATCAAAGAGCTCTAGAGAGATGAACTACAAGAAGTGTTCTATGAAAACTAGTTCGTCTCTGGATAAGCTTGAAGGTTCTAGAGCGTTGTGAGCTTGAATGATTTCCCTTGATTTCGCGTATATTCCTTGTGTGAAATCTTCAAATCCTTCTCTATTTATAGCTGTGAGTTGTGGCATATGTCCGTTGGAGACGACGATGCCACGTGTCACAAGCGTCCAAAGAAAACGGCCACTATTCAACTTTGTTGCGGCGGGGGCGATTAATGCACCGTTCATGAGAGCAGCTTTCTCTTGTGTAGAGTAGGTAAGCGTTGTCGGCTTCTCATTGGTCGAGGTTTGTAGTTGGTGAGTGTCAGAGTTGACCGTTCAAACTACCTCGTATGTCTTCTGCTGAACATTTGAAGGGACTTTAAGTGTTGGGTCACTTTCTGTCGGATACAGTAGACTTGAAAGTCTGTCTTCTTCGGCTGAGTCGTCTGACTGATAAAGTGAGCTTCTGATAGTCAGTTGGTCGACTGCGAAGGTATACTGCTTGCACTGGTTCTTCTAGTGATGACCATCAGCTTGTAGAGAATGCTTCTGCGAGGTCCGGTCGGCGATGCGGGATCTTTAACTGAGTTTGATATCAGCTGCTGACGAAGAATGCAAGCGATTACACTGATGACGTGGGGTTGTGAAAAGTATCTTCAGCAGAAGATCAGTTCAACAACTACCCCGTACAGGACTTAGACAAAATAATAAGCATTACATCAAGTCTAACCTATACATCAGCTAATCCTATCGACACACTAATCTACTGATATCAGCTCGGTTTTGGGATCTTCAATTCCATAGTACTACTATGATTTCCCCCAATTTCTTTTAACCCTAGAACAGCTGAGTATCAATCTACTGACTCATATCCAACACAGGTGGTGACTCTATCTTCTTTGCTCTCGTTGTCTTTCGACTGAGCTGAGTCCTCCTATTTCCTGCAATCAGAAGTATGCGATTCAGGAGTGCGCTTGAGTGTATATTCAGACTTACCCTTGGAGTCTCTGACGACTTTAGATAGTTTTCTGCGTCGATCTCCTTCTCCTTCTGATACTTCATGGCAAGCAGTGCGTATTTCTTAGCTAGATTTCCTTCTTGTAGATCACTGAGTAAAGGTTCTGCCTTGCTAGACGCGGGAGCCGCTGTGCTGACTGATGCTTTGAAAGCATGGTCGATTTGAGTGTCAGGTTCAGCTCGCTGCTTCCTTTGGGGTAGGCCGAACTCGAACTCCTCAACTTTTAATTCTGAAAAGATATGATCAGGAGAAACAATATCTCGCTCAGAATGTCTTAGTAAAGTAGCAAATGGAGTCCAATGTCCGTCCGGCAGTGCTCTCAATATCTTGAGATTCATTTCTCGGTTGGAAAATATCTTTCCTAGCCCGTTGATGGTGTTCATCAGATCCGTAAATCTGACGTTAAGATCTTCAATCGTGTCACCAGTCATGAGAGACAGTCTCTCCAGCTCCAGCGCCAGTTTGTTTGCTTTGATCTTCTGAGTCCCCCGACTCAGTAGCGCTAGAGCATCCCAGAGTTCCTTTGCGGACTTGCAGTCCTAAACTCTTCCGAGGTAGGAATCACTCAGGGTAGTCAGTATGCCATTTCTGGCAACCCAGTCTAAGTTGTGAAGCTTCTTCTCTTCTTGGGTGAAAAGACTTCTATCTTTGGGGATCTTCTTCCCGGTCACCATACCGCCTCCTTGTGCTGGATCCTGGGTTTCGACACTATCAATCATCGGAACGATAGGTCCGTCTTCTAGTACCTCTGTCATGCTGTCGTGGAGGGAAGTCAGATGTGCCTCCATTCTGACTCGCCATACCCCATAGTTCTCTACTGAGAACATGGGTACCATCCTGATTCCTGACATATCAGACATTGAAAATTGTGATATGAATGAAGAATGATATGCAGTGAAAACGTTTTCTAGATCCGTTCAAGTAGACCAGTTTCAGAATAACAAGAGTCTTAGAGAACTGCTCTGATACCAATTGTTGGTCCTGAGATAAACGTTCAGGTGTAGGGGGGTGAATACACCTGAAAATTTTCTCAACTTAAAACGCGAACAGTCTCTTTCAGGAGGATGTCGTACTGAACAGGTTCAGTAGACCAGATAAGCTATTCTGAATCGCATGGTAGAGTGACTGATTTCATTGAGGCCTGCTAGCTGACTTAGGTCAGAATTCAGTACCATTCAGCTGAAGTTCAGTAGAGTGCGGAAATGTGTAGGCCCAAATTCAGTTGAGTTAGAAAACATTTTTAAGAAAATTGTTTCAGTATATTAGTGCAATCTTTTAAGCTTTACTGAAACACAGTTGAATGATTTTGAAAGATATTTTCAGTATGAACAATAATCAATGCAACAGTAAAAACATAGCACACAGAACACAAGCAATTTTAAAGTGGTTCAGATCCAACAATCCTACGTCCACTGTCCTGAAAAGATCAGGAGGCTATTTTATTATACTGAGTTAGTCTCAGTCGGTTTGTGCACTGGACAAACACTGGTCTTGAGATTTATACTGAGCAAGTCTCAATTTACAAGGTATCAAACTTAAGTGTTTGACAAACTCTCCAACTATGAATGAGTTCTTTACAATAAAGAACAGTTCAAGGATGAACTCCTTCGTTCTAAGCTATAGATATGGTCAGCTGAGCTTAGGTTAGAGGGAATGAAACGATAAAGTGGCTTCTAGAGCGACGAACGATTAAGTATAAACTCTGGGTTCGTATTCAGTCGCTTGGATACTAGATGCTTATGATCTGATTCAGCTCGGTTCCCTTTGAGCAAGTATGTCGCCTTTCGCTGAGAATAACTCTTTGAAGTTCTTGCGGAAAGCTTCTAGTCGATTCTGAGTTGCTCGTGAATGCTCGTGTGTTCTTCGTTTTCTTGGTGAGCTTCAATTTGAAATCTTCTCTCTATTTATAAAGCAGAGACATGGATAGATCCGTTGGAGACGACGATCCATGTGTCTCTCTCTTTTGGGTAGCTAACGACTCTTTCAAAGTATGGTGACAGAGTCCTTTCCCTCCATTTCTGGAAAGATGTTGACTTGCAGCTTTAATCAGAAAGTAGACAGCTGGCTGCTTGTCATTGGTCGAGGCTGAAGAAAGTAGGTGAGACAAACAGACTTTACGGTAGATATTAAGCTGACTTCTTTATACCTCATATGACTCTGCTGATTTGACTTATGAGATCTCCTAACAGTCAAAAGACTGTCTGGCCGTTGCTGAGTCTGATCTATGTTCAGTAGCATACTCCTGCTGAGTTCAGCTCTACTGAAGATCAACTCTGAGTTCAGTGAACTACTCTTTGCCGAGTTCGGTCCTCACCGACTCCTTTCGCATATCTTTGCTCTCGCCGAGTCCAATACTACTGAGTCTTCTTCTTATGGTACTGAGGCTGATAGGTTGCTGAAGAACCTGCGGACAGAACTGAACGCCTGAACTATGTAGGAAGGATGTCTACTGAGTCTGAAACTCTCAGAGACAGAACAAACAAATACAACTGAATGGTTCATCAGTCAAAGTAGGGTTTTGGGATCTTTAAATCTACTGAGCACTAGACTACTGAATCATCTCCCAACAGGTTAGATGTCAAATCAACAAAGCAAGAAACAAAAACAAAAAGCTATAAGAAAGAATTATACAGAAGAAGCACTCAAATTCCCACTAAAAATCTCTGTTTCCTACAGCAACATACACGCAGTGGGGTAGTTGTGCGCATACACCCCATTACCAACAGCAACAGCTGCCTTCTTAGCCACAAAACGTAACACAAATTTCCCAAATTCTAATGCATAAACGAACAGCATTAAATACTCATCTTTTTACCAATCAACATTATATCACGAAAGATAGATTTGGGAGTCGCTAAATAGTATTTTCAACACACAAATTAAGCCCAAGCATGCTTCATCAAAGTTGATGAACACGAATAAACTTTGCACATTAACAAATACGTGAATCCCAAGTTTAGATTACGATATAGGAGCAGACATAATCAGGGACAACTAGAAAATCCTCAAAAAGAAAAGGCTATGAAAAAATAGAAATTAAATAAGAGAACTGTATATGAGAGATTTTCAAGTAGGCATCCAAGAATTCTATATCAAATAATTTCCATTTTCAGAAGGCTAACTGCAATTTCCACCTTGAAAAGACATAAAATAGTGAAGACTGCGAATATCATCAAGAGTGACGAAAAAACTATTACCTGCAATGAGTGGCAATGGTTGTGAAACCATCACAACTCGACAAGGACAAAGCATTGAAGCCCGGAAACCACTTAGCTAAGAGCTTCAAGCTCTCATCATTGATAGTCATTCTCTTAAGCCTCAGTTCCTCAAGAAAAGGATAAACTCTAGCAAACACAACTAACCAAGAATGCACATTAGCCCCCCATTAGCCCCCCAATCTTCCGGAAGCATATTGAAATCGGAGAATCTTGGCTTCCCTTTGAGCCTAACACTCTTAATTCTAGGAAACCTTCGAGCCACAATCTCGGGAGAGACTGCATAGCAATTCCCTGTAAAAAGCTTGGATCTTGTCCATCTCTCAGCATCATACCAACCTTTGCAAACAAGCGAGATTGAGCTTCTATCCTTGTGTGAATCTATGAATGAGAGAACTTTCTCTAGAACTTCATCCGGGAATGGAGATTGTGTAGTGTTGGATCCATTCGAACTAGCTGAATTCGAAGGCGATTCTTTCGATTTCTTGTATTCGTGATCCATTTTGAGTTTCTTTAAAAGGGTTGATTGAATTTGAGGGATTAGAAAGATCTCAAACCACTAATCAACTGCAGATTCTTGCATAAATGAAGGACAGAATCAGAACCCATTTCACCTAAAAGCATATTCATTCAAAATGCAACATAAATAGTAATTTTCCTAATCCAAAGTTCACTTAATTGAACCAAAATGTTTGACACCCACATAAATTAAATCAGAACCCACTTCAATTAAGTGTGTATATATTCACAAAAGCAACTAAAATCAAGATTTCCTCCAAGATCTTGAATAAAAAAGGTTGACAAATGACAGATTCCTAACAAAGAAACAAAAACAATTAAGGCAATCCCAACACAAATGGCTAAAATTGAAATGAAGAAAATCAAGATTCCAATAATGGAACCTCAAATGATGCTGGAGCATCTGTACCTTCACCAGAAAGCTGCTTTAGAAATTGGAATTAGAGTCTTAATTGGAGGTTTTTAAGAAAAATGCAAAAGCAGAATCATCATTATGTGTTTTACCTCTGATCCAAAAAGAAACAATCTTGAACACCAAATCGCAAAATTTAGCAACAAAAAGCAGCAATTTATAATTTCCCAAAGATACCAGCAATTATATATGCGTATACACCCGATTTGAATAGTTAGTCAGAGGCGCATTATTATTACTATCCACAAGTACGTAAAGATTTCTTCGGGAAGAGAGAAGAAAAGAAAAAAAAACCACAAGTACGTAAAGATTTTAATAATTAGACAATCCCACCATGGTTGAAGTTGACAGAGAATGAATGATAAGGAGCGCACTTAAATTCCACAGTGTGTGCAATGCGCACCCACCCTAATCTGCCGCCACGTGTCGATGGATCCGGCGCATGTTAGCAACGATTGGATTTAAAAAGGTAGTTGTTTTATGAATTACAAATCAATAATGAAGTAATAGACCTCCCCAATTACGGTAAAGCTTCTCCTTATTTGAGAAATTGGGTAAAAATGTAAAATCATTTTTGGATTAGTAAATTATATTTTGTTGAATTTATATATTGTTGGTCTAGTTCAACATCATCTCTTATAAGTGAATGAGATTAATCAATATGCAACTAAATTACTTAAATAGTGATGATCGATTGTGCATATAGCACAAGACAAACAAAATTCGGATATTTCCTGTCCCTTTCACATCATTTTCAGCAATAATACTTATTAATACTTAATAGATCCTTTTATTAATTAAGATTATGATCAGCGCCATAATTCCATATGTTGATACATCAATAATTATTTTACTATAATCGATTAGGTTGTGATATTGCCATGTTTGGTACAATATATCATCGATCTTACGTATAGCTACACACATAACATTTGTAAAATGTAAATACTATATACTATTATCTTTTGGAAAGCATATGTTATTGTAATATTTAATATACAAAAATTCAAATAACACTTAAAAATGGTTGAATTTTAAGATTATCAAATCTGAAAAGCGAAAAAGTTAGATAATTTTTAATAATCTAAGTTATAATGTAAATTTAATTATAGATATGGTTATTTACTTATTTTATCTTATATATATATATATATATATAGGGTATGGTTCTACTAAGAACCATCCCTTAAATAAAACTAAGAACCGATCTACACCATATATAGATCTCCATTCGATCTATGATATAGAATTAATCTACATTTTTTATTTAATTAATTCAAAAAATTAAGAAAAGGATAAAATGGTAAAGCACAATATTAATAAATAATTTGTTTAATACAAAAAATGAAAAATCCTAATAATCTACCACGTCCCGCCACCACCCGCCGCCGCCGGCCGACCACCGCCACTAGCTAGAAGGTTATATATCATGAATATGATGAATTATATTCTTAAAATCACAATATGCACAAATACAAATAATGTTATGCATAAAAATGTATCGAAATATGCATAAACTAATACTGTAATATGTTAATCTATGCATAAAATTGTTCGGCCTTATGCATAAACAAATACTGCTATATGCACAAAACTAGGTATTCATAGATCAAAAAAATGAAATGCTGAGATTGGTTCTTAGTTTTTATATAAGATGTTGGTTCTTAAAATATCCATACCATATATATATATATGTGTATATAGGGGGGCTTATATGAAGAACATCCCCTTATTGAGAGAATTAAGAATACTTATACACCATTGATTTAGATAGATGGAAGGTGTAGATCATTTTACTATTTCATTTCTTTTTAGCATTTTTTCTATTCATTTTCCTCCCATTAAGGGTATTTTGTCATTGTCTTTCCCATCCCCCTCTCTGTCTCTTCTCGCCAACAACTCGTTCCTTCTTCCACATCCCCTCTCATTCATCTCTCTCTCTAATTCACTCCCTCTCCTCGCCTAGGAGATTTGAGCCTAGATGAGGACGTCGATGTAGGCGTTGTTAGGACGCCACGCACGGGAGATGGCGGCGTAAGCTTCTGAAATCTGAGACTTGCTCCGTCAAATTTTCCGGAATTTCCAGCTAAATCAGTCATAGATGGATGGACTACAGCCATTTCATCATCTGATTTAGCATCAGCAAATGCCACAAGTCCCCCACCACTGCCGTTTATACACACACAAAGAACAATAAAGGAAAAGAGGATGGAGTTACTAAATCAGGTGATTCCGAATAAATTACCAATTCAACATGTTCTCCACCAAATAAGACATTCAATCTTTAATAATTCTTCGTTACTTATAGACTACTTGAGACAATGAAACACACATACTTGACAGTCGGGCTTAATGAAACTATAACTTGTTTGTTTAGTTTGCATACCCTCTCAATCTAAACATTTAAATTAATTAAATGCATAGATCTTTTGTAATTAAGACATGATAAATATAAAGAAATTGTCCAAACCTATCATTCGTAAATTCTCAAGGACTGAACTGTTCTTCAGATTGCAGAATTCATGCTATACCGGATCTTCAACATTAGGAGAAGGAGAAAAATCTCAAATGACTAAATCGATCATGCATGAAGCCATAGCAATATTTAAATTCTGTTCGCTTATATTTCGGCACCCGATCATATAGCAAGCACACTTGAAACGTTTTGAAACCAATCACCACGATTTTCAGCCATCAATCACACAATTTCAAGAGAAGCACAATTCACACTCAAACGAGGCAAATAACAGAGAATTCCATAGCATGAAAAATTAGAATTACCCGACGGAGAAAACAATTAGCATTTTGCCAAGTGAAGAATTTTCTGAAACATCGTCATTTCTGCAATTCTCTAACTTCAACCTCGATTACAAGAGCTGATCACTGATCACCTGAGAACAAAAAGGACCAGAAAAAGGAAAAACATCAATTAACTTGAAAAGAAAAAGTAAAAAGGAAAGGAAGTATGAATTCGGCCTTAACTGTAGAGGAGAAAGTAGAGAGAATAGCAGGGGAGCCTTAGCTGGTCAGTTGTAATCTATGGCGATTCGAAAAACCAGAGAGATCGGAGGAGGGCGCAGGGTAACGTGGTGAGCTGCGCTGTACCTCCTGAACCTTCCGCTGGCTTTTGTCCCACTTGGCGCACAGTAAAAGTACACGCGTCTCTGAGAAAATATCAATCATTTAATGTGGCTTATATTCGATTTTGCCATTTAATGTGGCAGTCTTCAATGCCATTTCTAGTGGATCATTAAGTGGTCCACCAATTACGCGGTGCCACGTATGCATTGATGGGTCATGTTATCAATAAAAAAATATTTGAGTTATAAAAAGGTGGTCCACCAATGCACGCATGGCGCCGCGTGATTGGTGGGTCACCAAGTGGTCCATCAGATTTGGATCAGATGATCTTTTGCCGCTCAATATTGGTTCTATAACTTTTTATAGTATTTGATTTTAATTCTCTAGTATAGTAGTATTTAATTTTGATCTTGTAATTTTATAATGCGTCTGATTTTGACCATATACCTTTATAAAGTATATGATTTCGATTCTCCAACAAAATTTATCAACAATAAAAGATGCGTGAACTACAGTCTTCGCCGCATGACTAAGATAAGATATTTTATAAAGTCTTGGGACAAAAAACAAACATTTTTAAAAATTACAAGACCCAACAAAATATTTAGAAACTCCATTGCAAAATCAAAATTGAATTCGTTTTAATAGCAAAAATGTTCATTTTTTTTTTATCATGAAACCTTACAAAATGATTTATTTTAATCATTCGACGAAATGTGAAATTTACAAGCCTTTGTTATTTTCAACAATTTCTATTGGAATAATCAAAATTGGACACTTTATAAAGTTATAGGACCAAAATCGAATGTATTATAAAGTTACAGGAACAACATCGAACGCAACTTCATTAAATGACCAAAATTGAACACTATATAAAGTTATAGGTCTAAAATCGAATATTATCACATTAGAGGTCCAAAATCGAACATTAAAAAATATTAAAGGGTCAAAATGGATATTTTCTCCGCGTCTCTCATGTTCTTTTTGCGGAAAATACGCAAATATTAATTTAATGATTTGTGTTAAAATTAAGCCGATTATATATCAATTTATAATGTTTAATAAATAATTTAATGGCTAAAACATCCTCGTTAATACAATAAATATGTCTTTATTTAATTATAGAGGAAAGAAAACGAGGTTTGTTTGACGTCATACTTTGAGCCAAGTGGATCCAATCTGACTTGCTTCATTTGCTGTATACAGACTAACATAATTTCTTTATTAGAGGAACAAACAAAAAGAGGTGATTGTCTAATTAGACCAACGCCCCCACTTGTTACAAGCCACCGTTACTAAGCTCGCCAAACTGAATGATTTAGTTGATTGTAATATACTGCTGACAAGATAGGTGTGTGCTTCCGACGTGGGAGAAACATTAGGCAAAAACGAGTTTCCCAACCCAGTGAATCCACCAGTATGAAATTGGTACAAAATCATTAATTAAACAAAACATTGGAATTCGGACTATAAAATCTTAAAATGGTTATAAATTAAAGAAAAGTAGAGAACAAAAGAGAGAACGGAAAATAGATGTGTATTATTATGAGGGTGGAGACCTCTATTTATAGAGTACAAGATAAACTGCTAGGGTTTAGATATGGTCATCATATATATAGTAAATCTTATCTACAACACTCCCCCTTGATGGACCATCCCTAAACAGAAATTGTTGTCTCGTTAAAACCTTGCTAGAAAAATCCAATGGGATAAAAACTGGTCGAAGGAAAAAGAGTACAACTGTTCCACCTCAATATAGTCATTCTTGATCCTTGAGTCGGCACATATTAATCTTGTGTACCAATTTCTTGAATGTTGACGTTGGTAATGCCTTTGTAAAAGAATTCGCTAGATTGTCACTTGAGCGAATTTGCTGATGTTGATGCCGCCACTATTTTGGAGATCATGTGTTGCATTGACTCTTTTATGAATCAATCTCAATGACTCATTTACTCGTGTGTTGCATTGGATGCCTCTTTAAAAACATTAACTAAGAAAACCCTTTGGAAAAAACTTAGAAAGGCAAAAAAGAGTACAACCATTTGACCTTCAGGGTCATTTGACCTTTAGGAGTAAGTCTAATCTTCAGGATTATTTACAATTTGTTACTCTCCCTCAAGATAACAATCTTCAAGGTTATCTTTAAGGTCTACACTGATATGTGCAACACAAGTTCAATTAGCAGCATAGATAATAGCATGAAATATGTCAATATATCATTAATCTCATAAATAGACCAATATCATATTTATCTCGAAAATAACAAAGGATGGTCAATATCATTTCAAATTCTCCAATTGCACATAATTAAGGAACTTCTAGTCCTCATCTTTGTTATCTTCTATAGGTCTAAATGAGTCTCTATCCACTTTAAGTGATTGAATCAACCATTAGATAGGCATGTGGATGAAATACAATAAATCTCTTTAAAGACCTTTCAGGTAGGTTGACTAGCGTAACTCCATTAGGGAGATGCTCGATCTACAGGTCGAGACAATTATTAGTTCAACCCAAGTATTTTGATTCGAACTCCGTCTTTAGGCATGAGTTGACTTCATCAAGTACTTTTGTACATAATGATTCACATATCCTCTTCAGGAGGAATTTGGAGTGATGTGTTCTAATTTTGTATTCCGCGGACTTCTTATCTCTTAGCACCAATAAATCTCTCACGCTTCTGGCGCTAATGAGAATCAATTGATTTATATTTCTATGAGGAACTTCAGTTCGTTCATGGTGCATATACAACAGGTATATGAGATTTTTGTCACTCCTTTTGCACTAAATAACTTGATGAACTTTTGGTTCAGAGTGTGAATCTAAATAATTAATCCAACGAGATATTTACTGCATTCAATCTTTATATTTCATATCTCCCCTCTAATGCCAACGACGATGTGAGTTGGATTATCAATTAATAAAATAATTCATAATTACTTGTTCTATATAAGTCATTTTGACGGAGTATACATATAAATTTTATGCTCTTCAGGAGTTTCAATCAAACTGAACTCATCATTTTTGTACCCTTCTGTCAAGGGATACTCGTCGTTCTGATTATATCATATACGACTGTAATATTTCAGCCCTTACAATGACTTTTGCAGTCTAATTGAAAATATCTTTTTGACTTACATGTTTTCAGCATGTTAAATCCATCAGGGATATATATTTATGTCACTATCTAGTGAATCATAATGATAAATATTTACTATATCCATAAGGCGCATAATAAGTCTTTTGTGACATAAGTAGATTAATCAAATATAATGGCGTCTATTATAGGAGAGTACATAATTAATTCTCGGTCTTTGAGAGAAATATTGTGTTACGAGTATTGTCCTATATCTCGTAATTTTTCATTTCTCTTTGTAACAAAGACAAATTTATATCATTCGGGGATATACTTTCCGGATTTTGGAACTACAGGTCCAAATATTTCTGGCTTTCTAGTGAATATTAATTCACCTTGTATGACTTCGTTCCTCTTTGGCCAATTATTTCTATTTTGACAATCTCTTATAGATCGTCATTGAGGATCCTCTTTTTTAATTTCACGAGTCATATTAAAGGCGAATATATCGTCATGCGTCCACAACGATATTTGATCTCTCCAATATATTGAGATCTCATAATTTTCAGACGCTTGTAGTTCTTCAGGAACTTCATTTGATTGATTAATCATTTTCGTCATTGTTTGGTTCATATGTTGTTCCCCTTTTCTTTGACACAAAATTTCTTTTAGAACCAACTGGTCGACCATATTTTTGACGAATTTTAAATGCATTTGCTGTCATTTATGCTTGTCCTTCAGGGACATGAATTCTTGTTGGGGGTTTTTGCAGCAAATGTATGACATTGTCACTTCTTTTATATACACAAATTAAAAGCATCAAGAAGTTGGTTTGCAATCTTTTGGAAGTGAGTCTTTTGACTTCCTGTTCACATTGATTACTTCTGGAATCCAAATGTGACTAATTTGTTCTTGTGCTTTTTGTTGGATGTAGATTTCACATTGATTACTTCAGGATCCAAATGTGACATATGTTCCATCTAATGTTGGGAACGTTATTTTATCATAATAACAATCTTCTTGTGACACTCATTTTTATACGTACAAAACCATTGATTATGCACATGAGCAACTAAGTATTGAATCTCAATTCCCAAGTAATATAATATAAGTCTTCTTCAGGAGGAACTTAAAGTTTAATAAACTCACTTGTTTTATCAAGACAAATCTTCTTGATGGAATTGAGCTCTTTATTTTTGAAATTGTAGTTCGAGCAAGTAATATATTTCTTCTAGAAATCGAGCATTCATGGAAATTAAG
Organism: Lavandula angustifolia; assembly: GCA_028984105.1. NCBI lineage: Eukaryota > Viridiplantae > Streptophyta > Magnoliopsida > Lamiales > Lamiaceae > Lavandula > Lavandula angustifolia. The sequence continues at coordinate 4,523,524 of CM054815.1, read as the reverse complement.
AGATTCTTCATGATCTCTATGTTGCGCTCATATGAATTTTCAATTATGTTGTGCATCATAGTTGCTTGCAGATGTCCAAACTTATCATGTCAAATCATAAAGCTCTTTGAACTTCTAATTCATGACATGGTTTGTCTCACTTGTTTTTATGAATGTGTAATACATTCAAAATGGTAGTGTGATAACTTTTCTTTTGTTAGCTTCCGGCTAAATACAAAAGAATCACTACCTCCTTATATAATTTCAATATGCTATCAATTGGACCATTGCATATCCTTAAAACGTAGTAAGTGACTTCTAGACTTACTAGAGTAAATGACATGTTCAATAGTTAATTTAGTATCATTTGATAGAATGATACAAGCTTTTCGGGAGCCTTTAATGATGTTCGATGCACTAGATTTTAAAATCTTGCAGTTTAAAATGCAACTACTCATATCTGGCTTTAGGGAGGACAACCAATTAATATCTTGACGCAATCCTGCTGTGATGCTTCGTTTCATTCTATTATTATTCCTTATGCCTCTTATTGGCATATGAGCATCGATATCAAGATTTCATTAATGTCAACAAGACATAAATAATGTTTTTCGTTCAGTAATAACATATATCATCAAAGAACGAGTTGCTTTTTAAGAGCATTTAATATTCTTTTAGAATATAAATGATGCTACTTCAGGAGCAAAAGTTAAATAGTATATAAAAGTCTGTTTTTAAATGATGCTACTTCAGGAGCAAAAGTTAAATAGTATATAAATGATGCCCCGGTATAAATTTTCATTATAATTTCTCCTTAAAAACACATGTTTTTATAATTCTTCCTGACAATCATTGGAGTTGCTATTCTTATGCATTTTGAGCATCAAAGTCTGGAGCACCACTCATATAATAACACTGACCATAAATTAAAGATAAACTGTTATTGCTTTTATGGCTAATTACAGTGCTTTTTAATATTGATAAATATTGAAGTTTCTCTATGCTGACCTTACTTTCGATAATTTATCACTTTTCTGTGAGAGTGAGACCATCCTGAACATATAACTTAATCATCTATTCTGAGCGTGTTCTATTCAGAATCGTCAAATCAAATGGAAGAGAAGTGTCTTTTCCCTTCCAATATTTAGTTTAATTATTGAGTTCTGATTAGTTTAGTTTATGATTGTGGGTGTGTTTTGTATTACTAATTTGCTTTAATTTGTAACATAAAGGCCATCTTTTAGTAGTGCAATAGAGCTCCCCAGCAGAAGCATTTCCTGATTTTGTCTCTGTTTTATCTTAGGGAATTCATGACCCGTCCCCTTACTTTGAAACTGTATGCTTGTTAAATATCATGCGTAAAGGAAAAATTGTAGTGGCTAGAAACTTGTTATTTCAGAAGAGTTTTGACATTCAACATGTTGACTATTTCTTTGAATATTGTGCTCAGGCAGCTAAAGTTGAGTCTCCTCCGCCTGAAAAGGCCCCCGAGAAGCCTGTAGCAAAAACCAAGTGAAAAGAAAGGAAAAGCTGTTGAAGCTGCAAAGAAGGCACCTTTAGATCCAGTACAGGAAAAACTACGGCAACAAAGGTTGGATTCTGCTTTTTTGTTTAGTTTCTCTCAAGCTTCATCCGTTTTCCTTTATTACTCTCTCTTTTTGTGCCTACTCTGCGCCATTTTGGTTTTGGACCAAATATTTGCACTATCCTTTTTGTACTTATGTGATTCCAAACGGGTCATGCATCTTTTCTATAGGCTTGTCGAAGAAGCCGATTTCAAGGCCACAGCAGAACTGTTTGCCAAGAAGGGTGATGAAAGAACTCTTGATAATTTTATTCCAAAAACCGAAAGTGACTTCTATCAGTATGCCGAACTTGTTTCTCACAAGCTTCGTCCGTTTGAGGTAAGTAACATCTTTCCCATTCATGTTTCTATGTGGTGATTTCCATCTCAAAATGACAACATTATTACTCTCATCCACTACAGAAAAGCTTTCATTACATCGGATTGCTGAAGGCGGTCATGAGACTGTTGCTGGCTTCATTGAAAGGGGCGGATGCCAAAGAAGTCGCTTCATCTGTTACTGCAATTGCAAATGAGAAGATAAAAGCAGAAAAAGAGGCAAATGCTGGCAAGAAGAAAGCAGGTATTATTATCAAAGTTCAGATCTTGCTGCTAGGTAGTTTGGTTTCTTTGTTCCATTACTTCCTATAAAACTCGTTTGCAGGTGGAAAGAAGAAGCAATTGCATGTTGGCAAGCCGGATGATGATGTGATTTTTGATACTTATGATGGTGGCTATGACGATTATGATTTTATGTGAGCCATACAGTGCTGCTATATACTGTCGAAAAAAGCGTGTTTTCTTGGCTATATGCAGTTCCTGGTTCGAAGATGAAATGAGTTTGAGTTGTGGTCATTCTTGGAGATCCATCATTTTTTTTTGTTTTTTGGTGTCAATTTGTGGGTATGAGGTTAAAGTAGTGCAGTGTATCATTTATTGAAGATTTTTGAGTTCATTGATAATGAATAATCAATACTTATATTTTTCTCTTTTACTCTACTTTTTGGCAATCGCTCGTCAGCCTAATCAGCCTCATGTACAAACATCACATTGCCCCAAAAAAAAGTCTACATGGTTTAAAATTTTGGAAAGATTTTGGTATGTCCTTATTAATAAGTATTTTTCAAGTCGGAACGCATCAAGAAATTTGTGGGAATCAGCAAAACATTATAATGTCGAGGGATGAAATAAAAAATACTGAAAATTTAATAAAATTTAGGACGAATATAAAACATTAGAATGTGGAGGGCTGAAATGATATTTTTTTTTTTAAATTAAACAATTTTCTGGACTATCTGGGGGTGCTGTACTACACACGTCTCCCTTCATCGATTCAATTGTCAAATTAATACTCTCCAAAAAAATAATTCCTAAAATAACACTTTAAAAAATAATTACCAACAAAACTATTACTCTTTTTGTCACCTTCACACTATTAGGCCGCACTATTGAGGTGTATTATATACTGATCCAACGACTTCTCTTTCACATCTAATGTCCTCGTTGACCTTCCTGATGAAGGCCTCAAATCGCTGGTTCAACTCGTCCTCACTCGGGGATTCATCTCTCCGAATCCCGGAACTCCCACGACTCGCCGCTGAATCGTCATAACGGTCTGCTTCCTGAGGAGCAGAGCGTGATGCACCCTCTGTTATTCTCTTCCACGCGCTCTCCAGCGTCTCGCATTCCTCCTCAGTCGGCGGCGTCCGCTCTCTATCCCCTGCTAGAAAACAATCAATTTTTTTCGAATTCCTGGTTAAATTCATAGATTATTAGTTGATTAACTTACTTCGACCAATGTTTTGGATCGAATTTCCCGGCAATATATAGTCCGCTCGAGTCTCCGGCGAGAATCTCTCCGACGATCGAGAGTTGAACGTCAACGACCGATCCATAGACACATCCTGAGCTACAACTCGCCGGCTCAACTTGGTTCGACTCGGTGATTCCTTTCTCCGGATCGCGGAACGACTCGGAGCCGAATCGTTGTAAATCGACCGCTCTCTGAAGCTCTTTGATTTCCTCGTGCTACGTCGGGAAGCATCATCCGTCGACCGTGGCGATCCACCGTGAGCAGTGGCGGACGTTTCCTCCATTTGCTTCTTCCGGTAGCTCTCCGGCGTCTTAGGCCTCCGCTCCCTTTCTTTTGAAATAAATAGAATATTTTTAATATCGACATCACTTATGACTTATGCATGCGTGACAACTAGAAGTACCGAATACCGATACGACGGTTTTTTATCAAATAATAAATAACAAAATTTAAATAATTCCAGAAAAGGATAATTTTGGAAAACCAACTTACTAGCACGAACGTTTTCCGTTAAATTCGGCGGCCGGAAATACTCCAACCGAAATTCCGGCAGAGATCTCTCCGGAGACGGAGTTTCCGACGTCAAATTCCGGTCGCCCGATCCGTTCTCACCTTCATCTTCATCCAATACTTCTTCCGCATCCGCGTCGACTTTCCAGCCATTCACCATCACCGGTTTCAGCTCCACAACCCTATCTGCGTACGCCGCTGCCAGAGGAGATGAGTAAGGCTCGTAGTACGCCGGCGGCGGAGTTATAGCAGAAATCAGACGCTGCGATTGAACCGGCGGCGCCGACTGGTTGAGTCGGAAGCGCGACGCTGCGACGATCGCGATGATGATGACGTTGATAAGTATGTGCAGATAAGGCGGCTTCATCCATGGATGAATGAACGACCATATTGACTGAGCTTCATTCACTGCCATAGCTAGAATTACAGCTCCACCTGAAACTAAAATTATTTGCTTAACTGGAATCATACTGTTCACCAATTTCATCTCTTTCTCTCTCGCAATTTGAATGATTTTGTGTGTGTGAACGAAGATGTGTAGGCGAAGGGGGATTTATACGCAGATTATCTGGGCCGTCGATGCATGGTATTAGAGATGTGGGCCCACGTTTGAATCTAATAAAACCTTTTATTTAGTAGAGAATCCAAGTAAATCAACATCTATATTGATTAGATATATAGAGATATTTTCTAGATATGTTGATGAAATAAATGGTTAGATGGGTGAAATTGAAAACTATAGGTTTCTACCACACGTCAAAATTTAGCTGACCTAATTAATGTACTAGTTTTTTACTTCCAATTTTACTTGAATGAATTCCATCACATAAGATTTTCTATACGCTACATATTGGTAATTTTCTTTATTTAGCCATTAAAATAAATTCCATTTTCTAAAAGACTAGATTTAGTTCTCGAAATATTATATGAGTTTTGAATCCGTTGTACTTGATGAGGGGCATATAATTATAACATAAGGGTATCTCAATTATGCACTAATTATACACACACACATATATATATATATATATATATATATATATATATATATATTCATACTTTCTCAATTTATTAATTTACATCTCTAAAATTATAAATCTCGCCTCCAAATTCGAATTGTGATCATCCCTTGATTACGTGTACACAAAATAACGATAATGTTGTGTAGAAAAATGCCTATCTCGTGAATTCCATCATGTGAGGGTTAAATTTTTGAATTTGTGTGTGTCCAAAATGTTGGTATTTGCAACAAATACAATAGTTGAGGGAGCAAAGTGGAACTTTTCATAGTTTGAGGGCAAAGGGAAAATCTTTAATAGTTAGGGGTTATTGTATTTATTCCTTTTAGATTTAAAGAGGCTTCACTTTTTCCTTTGAAGTTTGTCAACACGTAATATTTTCAAATTTAAGAGAAAATAATAGCATAATGACGAAACACAAACATAAGAGCTTAATTAATAGAGTAAAATGACAACTTTATATTTTTTAATACATTAAATTATCAAAAATTTGTATTAAGATGATTACTAATCTTATAAAACTTGATGAGCTAGTTTGCACTATTATCTCATTATTATTTATCTAAATCTAAAGAAGTGTTGATAGAATGTAGCAAATGGACCCGCCATATCTTGTAGCGTAATTCGTACAATTTTGGGACCATTTTCAGTTAAATTGGTTTAGTTGAACTTTGAGTTAGATCCACATCATTTGTTGGCCTATTATAATTCGATAAAAAATTAGTGCTCGAAATTTAGGTGTATTTTTAAATTAGTATTTTCATGCCTTTTTTTCATTTGTTTGACTTATGCAAAATTTGGATGGAGACTCTCATATATTTAAAAAAGAAGAAAAAAAGGAATTAAAATTCATATATAATTTTAGCGAATCCGATATTTTAGAATGTAAATCTACATTTTTAGAAATTGAAATAAAATCTCCAACTCTTTGGTTCGATTCTTTAAATATGGAAAATTTTCAAAAATAATAATAATAATAAATTATTAGAACGTCTATATTTAGTTTTTAAAAGTACAAATATAAAATTCACGTAAATACACAATTTTTGAAGGGAATCGTAATTCGTATTTCAACACACTTCATGAAATCCGCATATGGAGTCAAGATTGATTGGAAGAGCCCACCGACTTACTTTAATAATACACATATATTGTTACAACTTACAAAAACTATATCACCAACTTTAATTATAATTTTATTTTAATTACTATAAGAGTGACAAATAAACGAAGTCCACACACAAACATTATATGTAAGAATTCTTTTAGCCAAATTAACTCAAGGCAAACACGTTGAATCATTGACTGCAGTTATTACAAACGAACATTGTCGTTGTTATAAAATTAATTGCAGTTAGTTAATATTACCTGTGGAAAATATAGTACCACGTTAGGGGTCAAGTCAAGGTTGCTAATTAATTATAGTTTGTCCCTAGCTCGTAAATATGTTGAAAATTCATGCATAGTTTGTTCACACTTATACTCCACGTATTTAGTGGGATAATACTTGTTCAATTACCCAATAAAGTGGAAAGTTACTCTTTAATCAATTGGTATCAAGTGGAAGCTTCTATTTAATAACCTAAAAGCGAAAGTTCATAATCTTTTTGTTTATTGGGGAGAATATACGGAGGCAGGTGGTGGCTGGTGTGGGCGGCACGCCACCACCGAATTTTTTCAACCAATTTTTTTTTTCTATGTAAAATACTTTCATTTTTGGCGTAGATATTTCATAGGCTTCGTGAAATTTAAGTTCATGCTTATATTTGAAGATATCATAACACGACATTACAAGGAAAATTATACGAAGAAAAAAGATTTGTCATGACAATTGTGTAAAAAATAGCAACATTGTGCTAATAATTATACTAATAATATGGCCATGGATTTCTTCTTAATTCATTTCCAGAAAACTCCACAACCTTTGCTTGTCTGACAATGAAATTCTGAGCGTGCATTTTCTAAAATGAAACTCGAGAAGACAAGGTTGTGGAATAAAATGGAAGATGATTTCCTTCGTGGTTGTTTACTAATGAGCTCAAAAAGAGAAATTGTTGAATCTTTTGATACAGATTCAATTATTGAGGAGTTTAATCTTATGAAAAAAACGTCGGTCTCAATTTCAAATGCCTAAGAAGATATTGTAATATGATACGGTTTTTGTACTTCGTTTTGGACTTGTTATTTTTGTTGTTTTTATAAATTATAAGTACTTTTGAATTCATTATACTCATTGTTGCACTAAAAAAAAAAAATTCGGGGGCTCCGCCCCCGAACCCCCGGATGAGAAACACTCAACCTCACACATAATTCGCCCCCCCCCCATTCAAGTTTCTGGCTCCGCCACTGAGAATATATATCATAATAGAGCCACTACTCAATAAGATAATTAACAAGCTACAAGAAAGGAACATTTCATTGTTCTTATTATTATCTCAAATGTCCTAACAAATAAAGATAACATTTCATCTACTCAAAAGCTACTAATAGATCACGATTCATATGAGGGATGAATTCAGATTACTAAAAGATTTAAGCAAAATCTAAATTTCAATACATAATTTAATGGGAGAAACACAAAATCAAAATCACGTGTTGTGATATGTGATGCAACATCTTTTCAGCTGCGCGATGTTGAGTTGTGTAATGTTCAACACCACTCCCCTGCGTGGCGGAAAAGCGTTCAATTGTAACCGTGACGTTGACTGTTATGCAATGAGTAAAAGTTGCGCCCTCAATACCAACAATTGTTTTTTGCATAGTGGTAAGTGCTTGAGGTCTACCATCATATATAAAAATCAGATTTCGACATGTTTTATCTTCGGTTATTATTTACAACGCATATATTATAGTGTGTATGATCGAACATCTCAATCCAAATAGCTCGAATGCAATTAAAACAAGACAACCATGGCACGTTACATCTTATTAGATCCGGAAAGTTGAATGAGATGGAGATAGATTTTATTACAAATGGAAGGTTGAAGAGTATTGGTTTGAAAAAGATTATGTTGTCATCAAGACTACTATAGTGTGGTACAGTTGTTAGACAATGGAATAAAAATTAGTTGGTAATTAATTCCGTGGGGCCCATCGGATTTTGGATAAAGGAAAGATGGGCCCACATTTGTTAGTTATATTGCTGTTTCAAATTTGTAACTGCCGTAGACTTGGATTTTCGGATAATTCATTTAACCGCGGGCGGTGGTGGCACTGCCACCTGGCAGTCAGTAAAGAGACTAATCCCGCGTTTTAGGGAGCGGATTTTTTGGTGTTATTACATCACATATTTCTGAATTCTTACAAAAAGGTTTAGATTTATCTTGATAGGTAAAAACAATTATTAAATTTACTTAATCTGAAAGTCCTAAATTTTGGTTTTTGATGACAAATTAAATTCAGACACCACTTCTCAAATGAGAAAAATACCAAATATGATCATTTATCGTGGCTTATGATCGATTCTAGTCTTTTAATGTAGTTTTATCCAATTTTAATCCTCTAACTTCTAAAATTATTCGATTTTGGTTCTATGTTTGAGAGAGCTCGACCAATTACTAGTCCAACCATCTTAGTTTCACGAACGCACGTGGGTTCGTGATTAAAAATAAGTGAGTGTATCTCACTCTCTATCGAATGACTAAAATCGAACAATTTTATAAGTCAAAATACCAAAATCAGACAAAACCACATTAATAGAACATAAGAAACCTCATAGAATCTTCCTAGTAACGGATACATGGTTGGAACTTGAAAGCCCAACAAGAGAGGGAAGTTGCAGATGGGCTTCAACCAAAATATTTCAACTCAGCAAGCCCTTATTACTTCAAGGCACCTATATAACATCTTATAGTGGAGTACTAAACAAATGTACACGTACATATGCAAAAGTTTTAAGACTTCAAGTGAGGTTAAATTAATGAATATCGATTCGAGTTGACAACAAAATCATACTCAACCTTACTCAGCGGCTTTACATATATAATTGAATTAAAATTTATAAACCCATGAATAAAAAATTATTTTGGCATTTCGAAATAAATCCCAACTTCAAGTTTCCCTTTTCAACCATTTTCCAACTTAACCATTTAAACATAGTAATTAATTTTTTTTAAATTCGTGTATCCACTAATTGAGACACCCAATGAATAAACTTACCCAATATAATCACGGGTAATTTTTCAATAACAAATAAATGAAGACAATAACGCAAAAACCAACCCTATATCATCCACTATATATAAACATGCAAACCAAGACCAATAATGCGCAACAAACATTTGTGGAATTTGGACAAATAGAATTGCAAAGAAACGCACGCATTTGCCAGCCAAGAAAAGCATATAAACTTATTTCTCCAGCCATCACAGCATCAGATATCCATAGTATTGTAATATTAACAAGAAGAGTCTAAACTATACATACATTCCTAACTACTGAATTACCTCTTGTGTCTGTTAAAAGCATCAAGTAGGCTATCCGGTACAATCAGAGGCAATTTGTCGACGTAAGCAAACAGCCTCTTCAAATTATCACTTGTAATAGCTGCCATATCTATCACATCCCTACCATCCAGAAAGATCCACAGATCGCCAGAGTTTACTCTCTTTAAGCTGTCCCGGCAAAATGGGCAGGACTGTGATCTTGAATGCCTGCAGTTGAACCATTCTTGAAATTAGGACACCAAGAATATCCAGACACACATCACAAACGTTAAATGTACTCCATCCGTCCTACTAAACTTGTCTCGTTTTTATTTTTGGATTGTCCCATTGATCTTGTTTTGTTTCCCAAAATGACCAAGAAATAATGCATAAATCAATCACTTTTTATTGTGAGACCCACTCATTTACACACAACTAACAATTCTCCTTAGTAACCATGCAGAAAAGAAATGAGACAAGTTCGGTGGGACGGAAGGAGAATCACTTTAAACCCTACAAGAATGATATATACTCTATCAATCAGTATTAAGAAACCCCTAGGCTTATGAAATCTTATTTCTCAAAGAAAGAACAAGTGAGTGATTGTTAGATAGTACGACACGAAGTGCTAATGAGACCGGAAAATCACTCAACAGAAAGTGTAACTAAGAAAAAAAACAATACAAATCAAGTGCAGCATGAAATTCCAGTATATGCTGGAGAATGAACAACATATTAATTCAAAATACACCTCACACATAATAAGCTTAAGGTAAAACGTTAAAGCTATGAACCTACAAAGTCCGCATGCACTTAAAGCAATCCGTAAGCAAATTCTGGAAATCTAAAGGATTTTCTAGTTTTTTCAGCGATTTTAGAACAATTTCTAAGTTTAAACAAGTATGGGAGAGAAAGAGAGAGATAGAAGAGTACCACTCTCTGTAGCATTTGAGGCACATCTCATGGTTACAGTCAGGCAAAAGTACTTTACTTCTTATCTCCATACAAATCCCACATTCTTCTTCCCCTTCGATATACACTTCCGAGCAAAGCTCATGCTTTTCTTCCTCCCGTCTCCTGTACCTCTCCATGCATACTGCTTTCTGCTTTCTATCTTCTGAATCGGTTATACCTCTCTGAAGTTGAAGTAAAGAGGGATAAATAACAGCTGGATAAAAGACAGCATCATTAACTACAAGGCTCCTTGATCAAAATTGAATCAATATCAAACAAGGAAGCTTACCATAGAATTCTCTAATGCTGGCTTTTCTCTCGTACGTACACATAGTGGTGGTGCCATCAACATACACCTGTACCATGATGCCATTTCATCACCAACTCACCTTATTAAAGAGAACAATAAGATGAATGACATTATTGAAGATAAGAACTAACCTTATAAATTAAGATTCTCAACAGCCCAAGTGCCCCAGCAAGACGGCAGTCAGTCCATTGTACGAGAAAAAGGAAGAAATGTGCTGCAGGGCTGTAGGACATTCTCATTTGCAGGCTTGCACAGTCGTACTCGCGTGGAAAATCTGATGCCCTGGAATAGCAGGTGGAATAATCAAATTATAGATATTTCTGAAATACATGAACTGCTGACCACAATGGATCAACAGGAACAGCCCAAGGATCTAGGGTGAAAAGATCCATCTCAACAAGCTAACAAATTAATCACCAATATTTTTATACAAAACACTTTCACGACCGAATTATGCAAACAATTCAAAAATTAATGACATCCCAACATAGAACCTCCAAAGCTCCAAAGTAAAGAGAGACTAGTTATGGCTAAAGCTCAAATGATAAACCAAACGCCACGCCAGTAACATCGAATAACCTCCCTATATCAGTAGGAACAATAAATGATCCCAGTAATACAAAGGGCTAATGATTAAAGGCTTAAGCATGATTATCATAGTAGATAATCACCAAAACTTTCACATATTGTTCTCTATTTCACGTAATGAAGCACTCTTAACGCCTTAAACGCTAAAACCCTGCCACTATCCACTATTCCAAATTGAGCAAAGGCGTATACAATAACATATTCGAAATGACTACAAATCCTTACATAAAATAGCAAATACTAAGCTTTCGTCAACACAATCAATACAGAGTAGACGAAAAACAATAAGGAAATAATGAAGAAAAAAGAAGATTCAGCAGAGCGGTGAAAAACCCCAACACAACCACCATAAAATTACCCAAATTAAACAAACAAACAAAAAAAACTTACAGAGTATTAGCATGCTGAATATCGGCTTCGAGCAGTTTGATCGAATCCCTAAATGACCGCCGCCTCATGGAAGCTCCGCCGCTTATATCCATTATCTCCAATTGGAGCAATTCCTTTGCCTCGCTGATATTATGATCAGCAGCGAGAACGGGACCCCCAAATTCGCGAAAACAGAAATCAAAGTCGAAACGAAGCAGAAGGATTTCCGTATTCAATTATCTCTCATAGGTGTCGAAAGTTTGATTGGGAAAGTAAGTGAGTCGGTGCGTGCATTCAATGGGATTTTATCTCGGAGTTCCATTCTCATCATTTCTTCTGTTCCCGATTGCAGACAAAACTGAGAGATTGAAGGGGGAGGACACGTGGCAGGGGATTCACGTAGGCGTGTAATTAAATTAAATAGATTTTTTATAATATTTTATGTCATCCAAATATGATTTGGTAGCTTCGAATTTAAGATGTTTACAGATATCAGGAGCCTACCATCCATAATATTCATCACTCTTGTCCTTGTTACCTGAATCAAATATATTCCCCCCCTACCAATGAATATAACTTGTATGTTTTTCGAGAAAAAATTTACATTGTTGTAATTATATTTTATATATATTTACCATATATTGTGATGATCGTGTAAACCCTAAAAGTTTATCAGTCCATCTTGTATTTTATAAATAGAGGTCTTCATCCTCATAATAATACACATCTATTTTTCGCCTTCTTTATTATTCTCTCATTCCATATAGTTTATACACGTTATCAGCACGAAACGCTCTCAATTGCCTAGGCGAATTCACGGCACGCGGACCTCACAAGCTCCGGTACAAATTCCAAATTTGTTTCGTTTGTGCCCATTATTGAATTGGGAGATAATTCATGGAGGTAACTTTTGTTTTATTAAAATCTTAATTTTGATTATTATAATTCAAGTGACAACAAGAATATTTCTTATTAATTAATAAGCTTGGCCTTATGGAGTTAATTGGACATCATGTGTTTAATTGGGATTTGGAGATGGAACGATTATATTAGAGATTTGGCTTGTCATTTATTTTGAATATTGATTAATGATATAGATCGAAATTATTTATTGTCTATTTTCGATGTCAATTGTTGCTCGCAAGTAGCACAATTTATATTCCTGAAGAATATTATATGCTCTTGAAGAGCAATTTCAGAACATATTTTCAATTTGATTTGTTGCTCTAGAAGTATATTTTATTATTTGATTCACTTCCGCTTAAGCTTATCATGTTTATCATGGTATCAGAGCCTTGAAAAGTATCTCCTTTACATTTTCTTTTATGACCGACGACGACGGAGATCGTACCATGGCTCCAAAAATTGATCTGACCTATCATCTCGGATCGAGTGATGGTCCTCGACAAATTATCACACCAATTCAACTCCGGGGTGCTAATTATGACGAATGGGCGCGAGCGATACGAACATCGCTCAAAGTCAAGCGCAAATATGGCTTTATTGATGGCAGCATCAAGAAACCAGACGCGGCAGAACAACTAGATGATTGGGATGCTGTTCATTCCATGCTCGTCTCTTGGCTGATGAACACGATCGAACCTACGGTTCGATCGACTCTTGGGGAATATGATGATGCTCGGTTGTTGTGGAAGAATCTAAAAAATAGATTTTGCGTGGTTAATGGCACAAGGATTTGCCAATTGAAGACCGCACTCGGCGAAAGTCGTCAAGGAGCTACCGAATCCCTTGCTACTTATTTCGGCAGGTTATCCAAAATATGAGAGGAGTTTTATGCTTGTTCCTCCCACACATATTTTATTATTTGCTTCACTTCCGCTTAAGCTTATCATGTTTATCAAAGTAGCACAATCAATATTCCTGAAGAATATTACATGCTCTTGAAGAGCTTTTACTTTATGTTTTTATTTATTTATTTGTTTGTTTATTTATTTAATGCTTTAATCCAAATTGTTGCTCTAGAAGTAGCACAATTCATATTCTTGCAGAATATCACATGCTCTTAACAAGCAAATCAAAATTATTTGTTGAAATAATTTAATTGTTGCTCCAGAAGTAGCATAATTTAATATTCTCGAAGAATATTACATACTCCTACAGAGTTATTAATATTATATATGTATTTACTATATACCTCAGTTTTTTTTTTCTTCTGCATACTGTATATTATTTATATTTATATATATAAGTGTAATCTTAATTTGTTGATCCTTAAGTAGCACAACACAATTAATATTCCTGAAGAATATTACGTACTGAGCAATTCATATAATATATCTTATTGATGGGCGAATCTTTGTTCTTAAATTGTTATTGTTGTTTCTCCTGAAGTAACACAATTGATATCCCCAAAGAACACTATACATTCCTGAAGAATAATTGAGTTTCTCGAAAATATTAACCTTTCTCCTAAAGCAATTTAATATAGACTAAAATTGTTGCTCCTGAAGTAGCACAATTTGTATTCCTTAAGAATACTAAATGTTCTTGAAGAACGATTTAAGCCCTTTATTTTGGCAAATGTTATATGTTCATAACTCTAATTGTTGCTCTTGAAGTAGTACCATTAACTCTACATGTTCTTGGAACAACTAAAAGTTGTCATTTTGAAATCATATATCACAACAACATCAATACTTTAATTGTTGCTCCTGAAGCAGCACAATTAATAGTCTTGAAGAATATTACATGTTCCTAAAGAACAATGTATATTTAAAGTATTACCTAATTACATGGAGTGGTAGCAAGAGCTCCTCTATGAATGATAATTGCATGTCCAATATCCTATTGTGGCTTAATTTTTTTTTAAGAATAGATGTGAGATCCGATAGATCTCAAAATTTGCAATTTATTGATTGCATTTATCTTGAATAAAATTAAATTATTGCTCTAAAAGTAGCACAATTACATTCCTGAAGAATGACCATATTGTGAGAGTAACATTACTATCACATGTTTGTGGAAATGCCTCAAATATAGTATTTTTATATACTATTTAACTTTTGCTCCTGAAGTAGCATAATTTATATTCTAGAAGAACATTAAATGCCCTTAAAGAGCAACTAGTACTTTTGATGATATATGTTATTCCGAATGAAAAACATTATTTATGTCTTATTGACATTAATGAAATCTTGATATCGACGCTCATATACCAATAAGAGACATGAGAGAGATAATAATAGAATGAAACGAAGCATCCCAGCAGGATTGCGTTAAGACATTAATTGTTTGTCTTCTCTAAAGCTCGATACTAGTAGATGCATCTTAAACTGCAAGATTTTAAAATCTAGTGCATCGAACTTCATTAAAAGCTCCCGAAGAGCTTGTATCATTCTATCAAATGATACTAAATTAACTATTGAGCATGCTTTTTACTCTCATAAGTCTAGAAGACACTTATTAAGTTTTAAGGATATGCAATGAATAACATATTTAAATTATATAAGAAGGTAGTGATTCTTTTGTATTTAGCTGGAAGCTAACAAAAGAAAAGTTATCACACTACCATTTTAAATGCGTTACACATTCATAAAAACAAGTGAAACAAAACATGTCATGAACCGGAAGTTCAAAATAGCTTTATGCTTTGACATGATAAGTTTGGACATTTGCAAGCAACAATAATGTGCAACATAATTGAAAATTCATATGGGCGCTGCAGAGAGATCCTGAAGAATCTCTTAATTTCCATAAATGCTCGATTTCTAGAAGAAATGTAGCACTTGCTAGAACTACAATTTTAAAAATAAAGATCTCAATTCCATCAAGAAGATTTGTCTTGATAAAGCGAGTGAGTTTATTAAACTCTAAGTTCCTGAAGAGGATTTAATATTATAATGCTTTGGGATTGAGATTCAACACCTAGTTGCTCATGTCCATAATCAAAATGGTTTTGTACGTATAAAAACGAGTCTCACATTAAAATTGTTATTATGGTGAAATAACGTTCCCAACATTAGGTGGAACATATGTCACATTTGGATTCCTGAAGTAATCAATGTGAAATCTACATCCAACAAAAAAACACAGGAACAAGCTAGTCACATTTGGATTCTAGAAGTAATCAATGTGAATAAGAAGTCGAAAGGTTCATCTGCTAAAGAATGCAAACCAACTTCTTGATACTTATATATATATATATATATATATATATATATATATATATATATATATATAGGGTATGGTTTTAGGGAGATCCTCCCTTCAAAAGAGATACGAGAACCGATCTTAAGCGTCATTCGGTCCTAATCTAATGGCCAAGATCAACCCCTTCTATCTTTTAAAAAAAAATAGTGGAAAGGGTGTTTTGGGCATAGAAAAATATTTTAATTTGAAATGGGGTATAGGAAGTGGGCGGGCAAAACAATTTCAGTTTTTGGTTTCTCCATTTTGTGTGAAAGTGGAGACTTTCTCTCAGAAACGGCGCACGACCTCAAGATAACCGATTTCTCCCAAAACTTCCGTCCATAATCAACGAGGTAGGAGTTATATTTCATTCCTCCATTCTTTATTGTCGTTTCCATTCGCTGAAATTCCAGATTTGCAGACACAAGCTTTTTGAAAAATCGTTGTTTTGGGTAGCGATTTTGTTGAAAATCGACTTCAAATCCCCTTAATCGACGAATTTTGAGGTATGTTTCATGTTTTCGGTTGTTAATTAAGTTTACCCATGGATGATTTTGTGTTTTAGAAGAGAAATTCTGGGTGTAACCGAAACTCTTTTGAAACCGAAAATTTTAGAAGTTGGGGAAATCTGTAGCGATAAGGACTGTAGAAATTCGATAATTATTTGGATTTAGGTTTTTCGTTCTTGTTTTGTAAGCGCCTTTTGTTACCTTGTTTTTCGTTGTAAAATAGATGCTCATGGGAATGTTATTGGTTTGTTGATTTAGCTTTTGGCAAAAGACTTTCGATTAAGTTAACTATGACTGAATCTATGCTAGGAAATGGTTTGTTTGATCTTCTGGAAAATGTGTTTCCAGGGTACGAATAAATTTTATTCTGTGTATGCATAAATTATGAATTGCATAAGCACGAAAATACATGTTTCAGACATATCTAGTGATATTGTTGCAGGCCAAGTTAGTTTGGTCTTCTAGAAAATCTGTTTCCATGATATGCATAAACTTTATTCTGTGTAAGCATAAAATATAAATTGCAAAAGCACGAAAATATATGTTCAAGACATAGTTGGTGATACAGTTACTGGCCAGGTTAGTTTGATCTTCTAGAAAATGTGTTTCCAGGGTATGCATAAACTTTCATCAGTGTATGCATAAATTATGAATTGCATAAGCACGAAAATACGTGTTTCAGACATATCTGGTGAGACTATTGCAGGCCAGGTTAGTTTGGTCTTCTGGAAAATCTGTTTCCATGATATGCATAAACTTTATTCTGTGTAAGCATAAAATATAAATTGCATAAGCACGAAAATATATGTTCAAGACATAGTTGGTGATACAGTTGCAGGCCATGTTAGTTTGATCTTCTGGAAAATGTGTTTCCAGAGTTAGCATAAACTTTAATTTGTGTATGCATGAACTATGAATTGCATAAGCACGAAAATACATGTTTCAGACATATCCGGTGATACTGTCAGGCCAGGTTAGTTTGGTCTTCAGGAAAATCTGTTTCCATGATATGCATAAATTTTATTTTGTGTAAGCATAAAATATATATTACATAAGCACGAAAATATATGTTCAAGACATAGTTGGTGATACAGTTGCAGGCCAGGTTAGTTTGATCTTCTGGAAAATGTGTTTCCAGGGTATGCATAAACTTTTATCTGTATATGCATAAATTATGAATTGCATAAACACGAAAATATATGTTTCAATTTACATATTTAGAACTCATGACGTTTAACTTGGAATTCAAAAATTTTAAAAGGGGGCTCTGATAACGAGGAAGATGAGATAGATACCCATTCCGAAAAATAAGGGTGAAGGGAGTTCAAAGGCGGCGGTAAAATATATATACGACGTTTATTAAATGTTCATCTTAACATTGACAAATTATTTCGGTATTATGCTGATGATTTTGAATATCTAGGTTACAAGTCGAATGCCTTGCCGGAATAAATCTTCAATGAAAAGTGCAAAGGCCAAAAAATGAAGGAGACGGTTGAACATGAGGCGGTTGGTCATGCCGATGAAAATGAACTTGATTCTAAAGAATGTGTGAAAGAAATGCTTGATAGCTAGAATGTTGGGTTGTGCGACTCTTTGATTGGGACAATTTGGGATGAAAAACTTAGAACTTATTTTCGTGCTTATGTTTTTTAAGGATACAGTAGTTGAAGAAATTTAGTCGAACACTTCTTTTGGTATATTAAAGTATTATAAATTATGCATATATAACTTGTTTTTTATGCAAATCAAAAATGGGGACTATGCAGATATATAAACACACCTATACATTAAAAAGGCATATGCAAAAAAAAATACATATCATAAGCATGAAAATACAATACGGTATGCATGAAATATAAAACCTTTAACATAATCAGTACCATAAAGGTTAAACATGAGAACTAAAATAGATATGCATGCAAGTCATAAAACACATGCATTAAAATAAATGGTCGTATGCATAAAAACTAAGGTCTGCATAAAAACTTAAGACGAATCAGTTAATACAAATTAGTGCCAATAATTAAATGGTTCAGTGCCAACAATTCACTTTGTTCTTTTCGAATTAGCATTATCAAGATCAATGAATTTCTCCCCTTCTCTACTGCACACCAAATATCTACGCATGATAGACCCATCCCCATGACGTTTTATCGACAACTTACGGATATCGAAACCGCACAAACCTCCGTAGTCTCTATAGAAAGTTTCGGCCTCATCAATAGTATCAAATTTCCGTCCAACATACGGTTTCAATTCGGCCGCGCAATCAGAAATGTAAATGGATTCATCGGATTCAAGAGACACAATTGACTGTAACGATTCAGCCATTCAACAAACTGCATGCATGAATGTTACACAGTATCAGCATAAACTAACAAATACATATGTATGAACATTGTATTTACGTAGACAAATGAAATGGGAATAGTGAATCCGAGAACAGAACAACAATACTTCATCGATACATATATCTCATAATCCAGTACAGAAACGCTAATCCCAAAAAAAGGGCTTCTACCCTATAAAACCAGAAATCTCCAAAAAAATCGCATAAAATGAGAAAGAGCATAAAGAAGTGAAACCCAACAAATCATTCCACAAATATCGAACTATAATTTTTCCAAAACCATAAGTAATTCTTACGTTCGCAGCAAAATCTGGAAAAAATCGAAAAATATGCAGAAATAAATCTTCAAAATCGACAATAATCAGGATAAATCGACCCGGAAAACGAGCTTAAATCACACAAGAAACATAGAACTTCGAAACCCATGAAAAATAATCGACTTCAGATTCGTCGATTTGAAATCGAGAGACTTTCTTTCCGCTGAGAATGAAAAACGACTTCTACCCTATAAATCCAGAAATCTATACAAAAAACCGCTGAATTGAAATCGACCTTCAAGAATTTGAACCCAACAAATGATTCCACAAATATCGAACTACAAAAGAGACCAAAACCATAGGTAATTCTTACCTTCGCAGCAAAATCTGTAAAAAACCGAAAAATGTGCAGAAATCAATCTTCGAAATTGGCAATAATCGGGATAAATCGACCGGGAAAACGAGCTTAAATCACGCACGAAACATAGAACTTTGAAACCTACGAGAAATAATCGACTTTCGATTGGTCGATTTGAAATCGAGAGACTTTCTTTCCGCTGAGAATGAAGTTTGGGAACCGTTGTGTTTCCGCTGAGATTCCTTCGATTATGAAACGGGCAAAAAATCAGGGGTTGAAAAGAAATGAGAAAGATTACATATTTGCCCTTAATGAGGTGATTTATTCCTTTTTCGCTTTAATTTTAAATGCCTTTTGGGGATAAAATGATAGCCTTAGATTTACGAAATGGAGGGATGAGATCGGTTCTCGTATCTCTTTTGAGATTAGGATCTCATATTATACATTTCCTATATATATATATAGGGTGTGGATCTAGGGAGATCCAACACTCAAAAGAGATACGAGAACCGATCCTAAGCGTCGATCGGTCCTAATCTAATGGCCAATATCAATCCATTCTTTCTTTAAAAAAAATGAAAAAGGGCAAAATGGCCATAGAATTAAATCAGATTTGGGCGCTTAGAAAACATTTCCAGAACGCAGAGAAGTTTTAAAAAAAATTCGTTCATGCTCGGCGGTTCCCTTCCATCGAAAACCTTGAAGACCCACTACTCCAAAACTTCCCTCCACCAACGAGAGATACAGAAACTAGAAATATCCACTTCTCCTCCATAAACGACGAGCGTGAAGATCCTGTTTTCCTCCCTAACCGCCGACCGAGAAGAACCGACAGAAATCGAGTAAGAAATCAAAGATTTTGAGTCGTTTTCCATCGAATCGACGACTATTCAGGTTTGTTTTACTTATTCTTGAATTAAATTATGAAACCCATGGATTATTTGGTGTTGTAGAAATATGATTGTTAATGTGAATGAAACCCTATGCGAACCAAAAGAGATTTGTGAATATGGAACGGTACGAATTCGTTATTTGAAGTAATTAAGAAACATTTTCGTTCATGGTTAGCTAGTGTATTCGTCGATAGTGCTATGGTGGATTTCTACGTTAAACTGTTGTGCTTGAGTGATGCAGCAAAGGTGTTCAACGAAATTCCTGAGAAGAACACTGTGTGCGTCAATGCGCTATTGTCAGGCTATGCAGAGGCTAAGATGTGGGGAGAACGGATTTAGCTTGTTAGGAGGATGCCTAAGTTGTGTTTGGAAGCAGACAACTTCACTTTATCCTCTGCTCTTCGTGCTTGTTCTGGACTCTGTTCGATAGAATTAGGCAAGGAGATTCAGTAGGAAGTAGATGTTAATCAGCGAGATTTTATTTGATTATTGCGCATCAGCATTAAAGTATATCTGTTGGTCCGGAGACAAATATCAGGTGTAGAGGGGGGGGGGTGAATACACCTGAGTACCGTTTCTTTTTCTCGGTGAAGGTCAGCTGAAGCTGTTGGTTGCAACTGATGAACAGTGCCAAATAAACCTTCGATCACGGGACAGAGTGAGTCAGCTACTGAGCTCTCCTACTGACTTTTGTCAGTACTTCGAAACTCAGTCAGAGACTTAAGTGTGCGGATAAGTGTGGAGCTCGGAGTTTGTCTCTTTTTGAAAACGTGTTTTCGCAGATTAAATTCTTTTGGCTGTGCGACTTTAGAAATACGTTTTATGCAAACTTATGATTTTCAAAGGTTTGTATGCACTAAAACTGTAAAGAACACAAGCAGTTTAACGTGGTTCGGATACGCAAGATCCTACGTCCACGGTCCTGAACAGAGCAGGATAACTTGTTGATTAGTCTGAGCAAGTCTCAGCAAGGAAACTGTGCACAGGACAGATCCTTCTAAGTTATAGTCCTTAGCGACTTTACAATTCAAACCTAAGTTCGAAAGGGAGCGAAACAGTTCTCCAACTAATGAAGGAGTTCTTACAATAAGAACAGTTCACTAAAAATGAACTCCTTCGGCTAAGCTATAAATCTGACAATGAGCTTTGGTAGAGAAGAAAGGGATCTAAAGACTCTAGAGAGAAGAATCACAAAATATTCTAATAAATGCAGATTCTTCGCTGGATGTTCTGATGAGTTTGCTAGAGTGTTTGAGAGCTTGAGCAATTTCCCTTTTTAATTTCGTGCTTCTCCTCTTTTTTTTGAGCTTCGAAATCTTCTCTATTTATAGCTGTGAGCTATGACATATGTCCGTTGGAGACGACGATGCCACGTGTCACAAGCTTCCAAAGAAAACGGCCATTAATTCGAACTTGTTGCAGCAGGGCAGTTAATTGTTGTACATGAGAGCAGCTTTATTGTTTGGAGCAGGTAAGACGTTGTCGGCTTCTCATTGGTCGAGGTTTGTGGTTGGTGAGAATGTCAGAGTTGACCGTTCAAACAACCTCGTATGATCTTCTCGCCGAACTTTTGAAAAGACTTAAGTAGTCTGGGTCGCTTTACGTCGGATACGATGAAGCGCTAAGTCTCTGTCTTCTTCGACTGAGTCGGCTGACAAGGAATGTAACTTCTGAGTAAGTCAGCTGGCGACTGCGAAGGTACTGGGCTTGCATGAGTTCTTCTGCTGATGACTTATCAGCTGCTGGGTTGGCTTCTACTGAGGTCTACTCAGCTGATGACTGAAGAACACAAGCGATTACACTGATGACGTGGGGTTCTGAAAAGTATCTTCGGCAGAAGATCAGTTCAACAATTACCCCGTACAGGACTTAGACAAAATATAAAAACGATTACAACAAGTCTAACCTATACATCAGCTAATCCTAACGACACACTAAACTACTGATATCAGCTCGGTTTTGGGATCTTCAATTCCATAGTACTATTATGATTTCCCCTAATTTTCTTTTAACCACGAACAGCTGAGTATCATCTACTGACTCATATCTAACAATTTCCCCCTAATTGATGATGCCAAAACCTCTACTTCTAAACTCTAAACATCTTATAAGATATGCTAATCTACTGACAGCAATTTCCCCCTTAATCCATCCGAGGAAAACAAACTGATATGATGACTTCAAAACATCAGCAGGTGAGAGATAGGCAAAATCAGAGAAACTGATTGTGAGTGTGTGTCAGATCACTTAGTGATCAGTTGTGAAAACACAAAACAAAATGCTGTAAGACAATGAGTAATTGTCTATCAAGCAATAGGAATGATAGCATATATGATCAGGAAATTACAAGTTCCTATCACTACAACAAAAGAGAGGAGATAAAAACTACTGACGCTTGAAGCCTTGAGTACGCTTCTTGAAATCAGCAGATCTTTCGACAGGAGGTTGCAGACCATAGTATAAGTAGATTCTCTTCCTCAGTGTCTGGACATCCTCGTCGTCTTCAGCTAGGTCGACACTCAGGTCGAAGCGAGAAGCTGCAGTTCTAATCTCATCCTCTATATCCTTTGTACATAGAACTCCGCGCGCAGTTCTAGGAGGTGGGATGCGCCTGAAAGCCGGAGCTCTGAAAGGAATGTTCTCTCTTTTCATAATCTCCAGAAGTTGTTCCCTCAGCTCAGAGTTATAATTGAACATAAACTCGTCAAAGGCTTGTTCGATAGTCTGCTCACTTGGATAGAATTTCCATACGTAGTAGCCTTTGATAAATTCCTCTTTGAGCTCTTCCCATTGATCATTAACCAGAGCAGGAACCCATTTATCAACATGAAGCACAGGGTCCTTTTTGACATAAGGCGCTCTTTTCCTTGATCCTCGTGGGATTTGTTTTCTGGGATCAGCTGCTGGCTTTTGAGATAAGCTAATCATCTTAGCCATATCAGCCATTCTCTTCTTTTCTCGGAGAGCCGCTGCCCTACATCTCCTTTCCTGAGATTTAGGCCTCGCATCGTGGCTTCCCAAGTGGCTCTATCTTCGGCTTCCTGCTCAGGTGTAAGATGAGTCTGATAGTGACTCTGAGCAATAGCTTGACTTGTAGTAGAAAGAGTTTTTGCGAACTCCTCCTGAGCCTTTTTCTTTTCTTCGTCCACTGACTCTTGCTTCTTCTTACCTCTGCCCTTAACAACTTTGCCCTTAGGCTTTTTAGCAAGTTGAGCTTCTTCCATCTGACGCTCATGGTCCAGCTTGTCTTGTAGTTGTTGGGCTACGCGGAGGTCAAAGGCCTCTTGTTCCGCTTTAGATTTGAATTTTCGGACCGGGGAGGAAGGAGGAGTAGTAGCGGTAGCAGTCTCCTTCCCCGACCTCTGCGGAGGAGCCTGTTCTTCTTCAGACTCTTGCTCAATGAAGTGAGCAACATCTTCTATGTGAGCAGCAGAAGATGAGATGGGGGTAGGTTCTAGAGGAAATTCGAGCAGCAGAACCCCTGAAGTATCTTCAGCCTGAGCGGCTGAGAATTGAGCATGAGCAGTTACCTTCCCCCTGAGTCTGAGCATTTGAGGGTCCTTCCTCCTGACCACCCTCTACTATTTGGACATCGGCCATATCCATATCAGGTTCATCCTTCATAATACCTTCCCCCTTTTTGGCATCATCTGCCTTAGAGAGTTGGGTACGGATGGCTTGAATGTCGTTGTCCACATTGTGGACTGAATCCTTAATCTGAGTTGCTGTGAACTCGAAGTCCTTGACGAGATCGCAATATAATTCCCAGTTTTTTTCCTGATCAGCTCTAGATGTTTTAAGTCATGCGGTGACTCCGGATGGAGTTTCAAGCAGAGCCCGATCCTCGCGATTCTCGTCATTTCTTTCGAATAAGTTTCAGAGCCTCTGCCTGTTGGGTAATAGATTTCTGGAGGCTAGAGGTGGCAATCTTATTCCGTTCATCGATTTCGAGCTTAGCAGTTGCGAGAGCTTGAGTCACCGCTACCGAAAATATCTTCTCGCCGATTACCGGAGCAACTGCCGACTCGAGCTTCTAGATTGACTTTCCGAGCCGCTAAGGCCGCCTCAATAATCTCCCCGAAAGTTGGGATGAGGAGGAGCTACTGGAGTCTTTGTGATGCCTGCAGTTATTCCGTCTAAGCTCGTATGCGAGCCTTTGTATACTTTGTCCATTTCAGATGGACGTCCTTAGCCAAAAGTCTATTTTTCTCTCCTTGGCGTCGAATGGCTTTATTTACAGACTTCGAGGACACGGAACCGATAGGTTGTATCTGGTACAAGCTGGTTCCGAGCCTCTGCTCAGAAAACGTGAGGAGCTGCTCCCTACTGTACTTCGGAGCACCTTGAGCATCACCTGATGTATCAGGATGTGGTGATTTGCTCTTCTCACGGGGAGTTGAACCCTCGGCGAGCCTCCCAACTCGTATCCTTGGGTGTCCGATCCTTCCTCCGATTGTTATCATCATCTTTATCATCGTCTTTCTTATCGGCGAGGGAGGAGATGGGGGCGGAGGAGTGTTACCAGGGACTGACTCTCGCAAGCTTAGAAGGTAAAGCATTGCGGCTCTGAGATCTTCAAGAGTAGCTAAGTCAGCTGGTTCTCCGTACCCTATTACTTCTTGTAGCTTCTGCTCCTCATCGAGCAAGTAGATGACTGAGTGGGTTTTGATTATGTCTTCTAGAATATCCTAACTCAGAAATCTTAGAAGCATTTGAACCCTAGCCCTGATGGCTATGTCGACTAAGTCTGCGTGCCCAGCGATCTCAGGAATATGATCGTGTACTTCAGATGTGGCACGGAGACGAGTGGTGTGAATAGCTGTCCACTCAGTCGCAGTCTCCTCAGTCGGTTCCCTGACGTCCGACTATGTCTCCTCAGAGCTAATTACCTGGACTTTATCTTTGAGGGTCGCACCCTCAATGCCAGTATCAGAGTCCAAGATCTCGCTCTTCTTGAGTAGGAGGAGGAGGAGGTGGTTCAATAACGAGAGGGGCCGAGCAAGTTGAGACCTCGGTGGTCCGGTCTTAGTCGGCCGCCTCTTCTTAGGCACTTCGGTATGAGGGGGGCGGAGCGGATGCAGCTCTCTTCGGCTCAGGCGGCCCCTTACCGATAGACTTCTCAGTCGCTGCTTTAGTCTTGAACTTAATCAGTTTTACGTCGAAGAACTTAGAATCAGCAAACGACGAGTGCCTTTGAACAGAGTTTTCTATGAGGACTGACATCTTAGTCCCATAGAGTAATTTCCCTACACTGGCAAACTTCCTCTCTCCAGTGGGTAGGGTAGTGAACTTCTGGGCTTGGGCTTTCATCTCCGAAACATAATGGTCGGCCCAGTTCACTTCAACTCCATCATCTATCGCCATCATCAGCTGAATCCTTGGATTGGATAATTGATCGTATGATCCAGCTGAGCTCGTCAGGATATGAGAGACTATGTAGGCTAGTCCTCTGTATTGGGGAAGCAGAAGGTTCTTCTGCAGAGCTGACTTGAACGATATGTCAGTTCGTCCGCATAACTTATGGACATACTCGTTTATCTCCTTCTCCTTGTATCCGATAAGAGAAATACCGGAGTCTGGAAGATCAAACGTCAGCATCAGAGCGTCCCTGACATTGAAGACTCTCTGAGTAGCATCCCAACAACTCTGATCAACTTCCTTCATGTAGACGAAGGAAAATTCCTCGCCTCCAGACGCGAGTGACCTCCAGTTGTAGTACACTTCTACCACTTGCCTTGGTAGATATGATCTTGGGTGCTTCGTCACCAGCTCCTGAAGACCAGAACGCTCCAGAGCATCAAACACCGGCTCCAAATAAGAGATATCTACTTGACGGAAGGCCAAAGTCGGTTCAAACTGAATCCTGGATGACATAATCTCCTCTATATTCTCAGGAATTTGAGATGTCGCCATTGAAATCTGCAAAATAATTTGTTAGCACTTGAAAATAGAGTAAGTTAGTAAGTATTCAGCAGGTTTCAATACATTACCGAGTACTAAAGAGCTTGAGAGATGCAAAAGCGAGACAGTTAAGATGATTTTTGAGAAAGAAACTGAACGCTTGAAGATAGCTCTTAAGTTGAAAAAATGGCGGAAAGTGAGGAAATGGATAGAAGATGAAAGATTTGTATATATTGACTGATTATAAGTTTAGATCCAACGATCCTATTTTAATCTTTCAAATCTATGGACGGCTGAGATTAAATGTTAAAAAAGGAATGATTACCAAAGCCGCCTCTAACATAGATTTACGTAATAAAGGTAAGTGAGAAGACATGCATTAAATGCGCGACAGACAGCATTAATTACTCAGTTATTCAAATGAGAAGGTTTCCTACTGACCTTTCCTTAAACTATTAAAGGAGGGAAATAAATGCACATTAACTGCTGACTACTTGCGACTGATATAATAAGTGCAAACATGCTTCTGAAAAGAAATTAAGTATATGATACTACGCAAACCTCTTCAGCTGAACTTTCGATCAGCTGGTTACCGTTATATCGCAGGAGGGTGATTGAAGTACTGATAAGCATGTTCCCCCATGCGGTGTACAGTGTGATTCTTCCCACTGAATCATTGTACGGAGTCTACTGACTTGTCGTACTGGTTCCATCTACTGATACCAAATATTTCCAATTGTCTCCAAGGGCTGCTATCAGTAGTTGTCTTCTACTGATGCATTTCAATAGGATCCAGTAGACCTAGCTCAACTGATAATTCTCTGAATCTGTTCTCAGCTAGTGGTTTGGTCAGTATGTCTGCCCTTTGCTTGTCAGTATGGATCTTCTCCATTCTGATATCCTTCTTCTCGACATGGTCTCTGATGAAATGGTGTCGGATATCCACGTGCTTGCATCTCGTATGTAGAACTGGGTTCTGAGTTATGGCAATAGCACTAGTCACAGTAGATGGGCACTTCATTCTGAATGATACCATAATCTCTCAGTTGTTGTCGAAGCCAAAGGATCTGGGCACAGCAACTTCCAGCAGCCATGTACTCAGCTTCAGTAGTGGACGTTGCTACTGAGTGCTGTTTCTTTGAGAACCAAGATATCAGTTTGCTGCCTAGGAACTGACACGTTCCGGAAGTTGACTTACGATCTATCCTGCATCCTGCATAATCGGCATCAGAATAACATGTCAGTATTAGATTATCATCAGCAGGATACCATAACCCAGCATCAGGTGTTCCTCTCAGATAGCGCAGAATCTTTTTAGCTAAGTCGAGATGACTTCGCTTGGGATCCGCTTGAAATCTTGCGCATACACCTACAGCAAAAGTTATGTCAGGTTGGCTAGCTATTAAATATAATAAAGAACCAATAATAGCTCTATAATCAGTAGAGTTAACAGAAACTCCCTCTTTGTCTAGATCGATTTTAAAATTCGTATTCATGGGGATTTTGACTGGCTTGCTGGAGTCGCAGCCGAATCTCTTGAGAAGGTCTCGAGTGTATTTGTCTTGATTGATGAAGATTCCTTCAGGTGATTGCTTCACTTGAAATCCAAGGAAATAATTCATCTCTCCCATCATGGACATCTCGAATTTCTCTTTCATCATCTTCTCGAACTGCTGACATATGATCTCGTTTCTGCAGCCGAAAATGATGTCGTCCACGTAGATTTGCACCAGTAGGATGTCATCTCCTGACTTTATGTTGAATAGGGTGCGATCTACTGTCCCCTTCTGAAAACCTTTATGAAGTAGGAAGTCTGATAGGGTATCATACCAAGCCCTGGGTGCTTGTTTTAACCCATACAGAGCTTTCCTAAGTCTGTACACCTGATGTCCCTGCTGAAAGCCGGGCGGTTGTTCCACGTAGACTTCTTCCTTCAGTACGCCGTTCAGAAAAGCTGACTTTACATCCATCTGATAGACTTTGAAGCCTTGATGTGTTGCATAAGCTAGGAATAGACGAATGGCTTCCAATCTAGCGACTGGAGCGAATGTTTCATCAAAATCAATTCCTTCCGCCTGACTATATCCCTTTGCAACTAGTCGTGCTTTATTTCTGACAATGACGTTGTTTTCATCTCGCTTGTTTTTGAAGACCCACTTAGTACCAATGACATGCTGATGTCTAGGTCTGTCTACAAGCTCCCAAACTTCGTTTCGAACGAACTGGTTCAGCTCTTCTTGCATGGCGATGATCCAGTCAGCATCATTAAGTGCGTCCTCTATCGACTGAGGTTCTTCTGTAGACAAGAAACAAAATATAGTGAGCTTTCGCCTTGATTAAATCTAGATCTTGTTCTTATCGTTGTTGATGGATCTCCAATGATAAGATCTGAAGAATGAGCATCTAGCCATGATCGTCTGAGTCTGGCTTCTTCTTCTGATACAACTTCTGCAGAATCAGTAGGAGTGTTAGGCATTTCGAGTAGTCTTGTCTTTGAGATTGCAATATTTCGCAAGAAGGTTAGAATCTACCGAGTTTCCAGGTTCAGGGGCATTTAGCTCAGGAACATTAATCGTTCCCCCTGAGTTTATATTCTCAGTAGAGGTCTCAGTTACCACTGGGGCTTCCTCATCGACCGATGTTACCTGTTGTTGATTCTATTCGGGAGAATCAACAAGGTCAGCTACGTCGACTGTTGGTTGAGTCTGAGTTTGTTCATCGTCTGACTCATCATCCCAACAATGCTGGATCTTTTCAGCTTTATCAGTAAGTCCGAGATCCTGTAGCTTGTTGCTGACATCATCAGTATTTGACTTTGTTTCTTTCCTGTTCTCAGTAACAAATTCATCAAAAACAACATGAGGGCTTTCCTCCACACAAAGAGTCCGATAGTTAAAGACTCTGAAGGCTCTACTGACTCGAGAGTATCCTAAAAAAACTCCTTAATCAGATTTGCTATCAAAGACCTTCAGCTGATCTTTCCCGTTATTGTGGATAAAGCAAGGACAACCGAAAATATGAAAATGAGAAATAGAAGGAATTCTCCTTTTCCATAATTCATATGGTGTCTTCATGTGTTGCTGAGTGAGTAGTGAGCGATTCCCGAGTGTAGCGGAGCGGTGTCGGTAGCATCGGCCCGTAACTTCGAGGGTAGTCCAGAATCTGCGAGGAGCGTTCTTACTGCTTCTTTGAGTGTTCTGTTCTTTCGTTCAGCAAGTCCGTTCTGCTGAGGGGTGCGTGCAGCTGATGTCTCGTGCTTAATTCCCTCTTTATCGCAGTATGTCTTAACTATTGAGTTTAGAAACTCTGTTCCTCTGTCCGAGCGAATTCTTTGAATCTTGATGTCCTCTTCCACACTGAGCTTCTTCAGCAGATTGGGCAACTCAGTTTGAACATCAGATTTATTGGCGATGAAGATGACCCAAGTATATCTCGAGTAGTCGTCAATAACGACGAGGGCATACTTCTTGCCTCTTATAGTCACTGGAGAGACTGGCCCGAATAGGTCCATGTGCAGCAGCTGAAGGATTCCATCAGTGGAAGGTGATGGAATAGGTGGATTGCTATTCTTTGTTTGCTTTCCCTTCAAACATGCTTCACAATTTCTGTCTTTAACGAACGATTCGTTGGGCAGTCCTCTGACTTTGGAGTTCTTGGCTTGCTTGTTCATGGTCTTGAAGTTCAGGTGGCTGAGTCTTTTGTGCCATAGCTATCCTGACTTGTCACCAGATTTTATCTGTGCGAGTAAGCAAGCCTCAGGTTCTGCGGTTTTCCAGTTTGCAACATAGATGTTCTTCCTCCGCGATCCTGATAACACTGTTTTCCCTGTAGATTTATCAACAACATCACGTAAACCGGCTACAAAGATAACTCTGTTAAGATTATCACGAAATTGATGACGAAAGGAGATTATGTTGAAGTCCTTCAACATATGTTACTCTTAGGAACCGAGGCGGTCCCAATGTTCAGCGTTCCGTATCCCCTTGTGTAGCCTTTTGAATTGTCACCAAACTCAATTCTGGGACCATCTTCTTGTACATAGTTGGTCAGCATGCTCTTCTGATATGTCATGTGTCTTGAGCAGCCGCTGTCCACTATCCATGGGTCCTTATGCACCTGCAAAACAGAAGCATCTTTAGGTACCCTTTGGTTCAGTTGGGTCCTTACTGGTTAGTGGGTGATTTCGGAACCCAAATCTGTCTCGGGACCTTAAAAGTCTGAGACTTCTTCTTCTGAACCTTGTCAGCTTTCTTCTCCACAGGACTTGGAGATACTGACTTTCTGCTGATGATTTTGGGTTCAGGCGCTTTCTTCTTCTGAGTCTTTGCGCTTCTCCTGACCCTGGGCTCATAATAGTACGAGCCGTACTGAGCCGGGTGCTCATACAGTGGCTTCTTGTACTGTTCTGCCCATCTGACCTTCTTGGTTTCCCCTGAGTTTGATCTCGGTGTCCTGGGGCTGGAGCCTTTGGTCAGTTGTTTGTTGTTGTTCGGCTGAGGTGCGATTACTTTCTGTTTGTTCTTCGCCTGAGGTGTGGTGTCAGCAGCTTGCACCTTTCCTTTGACGAACCTATCAGCCAGCGTTGCTGAGCTTTTAGAGGTAGAAGCTTCGTGGGTATAGCCAAGGCCTTCTTTCACAGCAGTTGGCCGTTGTGCTCTGAGCATGCTATCGAGCTTCTCCTTAGCTCCCAGGTATTGTTTAGTCATCAGTCCTCTCCAGACCTCATCACTTCTCCTAAGAGAATCATAGTCCTTCTGTACGTTTGAGAGTTTCTGACTGAGTTGGGCTATTTCAGTCTTTTTCTCCGAATTATCCTTGGTCAGGACTGAGATCTGAGTCTCTTGAAGCTGAGACTTAGTCATAAGAGATTCGATCTCTTCCTTGAGTCTCGCAACTAGATCCACCGACTCGAGTAGAGACCGACAATCGAAGAAAGTCTCCGATTCTCGAGTCTTTACCCGTTCAAGTTCCTCGGATGGTTCTCGTTGAACTCTCTCGCTCACCGAATTTGTTCCTCTAGCGGTCGTCATATGCTTGTACTACGTCCAGAGGATCATCCGAGACCGAGCAAGTATCGTGTGTGTTGTGTGAAGAGGAGGTTATATTAAGTTTAGAATTTACCTCAGCCTCTTCTCCGGCCATCAGACAGTGTTCAGCTGATTCTTCAGGAACCGTCTCTCCGACTTCAACAGCTACGAATGCAGCTTCGTCCTCAGAAGAGTACATGAATGTATCCTCTTCAATTGAGTTGTCGGATATCTCTCCGACTATATAGGCCTACCTCCTCTGGGCAAATTTGTCTCTTCTGGCCTGCCGTTCTGCTCTTTGAGCAGCTGAGAGTTCGGGACAGTCGTACTGATAGTGTCCCTCCTTCTTGCAGTTGTAGCATGTTGATGCTCTGCTGCTGCTTTTTCCAGCTGAGTCTTTTGATGGACTAGCAGCAGGTTCTGTTTTCCTGCATTCAGTAGAAGGATTAAACTCTTCCCTTCCCTGATAATCTTTCTTACCTGAGGGAGAATCTCTGTGGTATTTCTTCAGCTTTCTGACTCTCTCCTTTTCTCTTTGGTATTTGAGAGCCATCAGTGCGAGTTGGTCAGTACCAGATATTTCAGAGGTCTTTGTATCTGCAGCAGCTACTGCCTTGCTGGAAGAAATATTTTTGCCTCCAATTTTGCTGAAAGTTGCCTTGAAGGCATGATCGAACTGTGTGTCAGCTGGAGCACTGGAGCACTTTTGAGGTAGACTATACTCAAATTCCTCCATTTTTAATTATGAAAATATAACATCAGGAGTTAGAGTATTAAGATCAGAGCGACGTAAATAAGTAGCAAAAGGAAGCCACTTCTGTCGAGGTAGCGCTCTTATGATCTTTGTGTTCATCTCTTTGTTTGAGAACACTTTTCCCAGCCCATTTATCACATTGACTTGATTCGTAAATCTGACGCTCAGTTCGTCAATGGTTTCACTGGGCTCCATCGCAAAGGCTTCGAACCTTTGAAGCTCTAATTCGAGCTTGTTTTCTTTGATCTGAGGAGTTCCTTGGCTCAGCACAGCCAGGGCGTCCCAAAGTTCTTTCGCCGTTTTGCAGTCCTGCACCCTCCCGAGGTGTGAGTTACTGAGCGTTGTCAGTATAGCATTTTGTGCAACTCGGTCGAGGTTATGCAGCTTTTTCTCTTCAGGCGTGAAGGCTGATTTGTCCTTGGGAATCTTCGGACCGATACGAGCACCTTCACCTTCCACTTCAGCGAACTGAACGTTGTCTATCATTGGAATGATGGGTCCGGTCTCCAGTACATCAATCATGCTGTCATGCAGCGACGTAAGGTGTGCCTCCATTCTTACACGCCATACTATGAAGTTCTCTATCGAGAACATCGGCACCATCCTGATACTTGACATGTCGGACATTATGTGTACGAGTATAAGGATGAAAGAAGAGATGCTTGTGCAGAGAAAACGTTTTCAGGATCAGTTCGAGAAGACCCGATGTCTGAACGGTGATCAGTAGAACACCGTGTGCTCTGATACCAATTGTTGGTCCGGAGACAAATATCAGGTGTAGAGGGGGGGGGTGAATACACCTGAGTACCGTTTCTTTTTCTCGGTGAAGGTCAGCTGAAGCTGTTGGTTGCAATTGATGAACAGTGCCAAATAAACCTTCGATCACGGGACGAGTGAGTCGGCCATCGAGCTCTCCTACTGACTTTTGTCAGTACTTCGAAACTCAGTCGGAGACTTAAGTGTGCGGATAAGTGTGGGGCCCGGAGTTTGTCTCTTTTTGAAAACGTGTTTTCACAGATTAAATTCTTTTGGCTGTGCGACTTTAGAAATACGTTTTATGCAAATTTATTATTTTCAAAGGTTTGTATGCACTAAAACAATAAAGAACACAAGCAGTTTAACGTGGTTCGGATACGCAAGATCCTACGTCCACGGTCCTGAACAGAGCAGGATAACTTGTTGATTAGTCTGAGCAAGTCTGAGCAAGGAAACTGTGCACAGGACAGATCCTTCTAAGTTATAGTCCTTAGCGACTTTACAATTCGAACCTAAGTTCGAAAGGGAGAGAAACAGTTCTCCAACTAATGAAGGAGTTCTTACAATAAGAACAGTTCAGTAAAAATGAACTCCTTCGAATCTAAGCTATAAATCTGACAATGAGCTTAGGTAGAGAAGAAAGGGATCTAAAGACTCTAGAGAGAAAAATCACAAAATATTCTAATAAATGCAGATTCTTCGCTGGATGTTCTGATGAGTTTGCTAGAGTGTTTGAGAGCTTGAGCAATTTCCCTTTTTAATTTCGTGCTTCTTCTCTCTTTTTTTAGCTTCGAAATCTTCTCTATTTATAGTTGTGAGCTATGGCATATGTCCGTTGGAGACGATCATGCCACGTGTCACAAGCTTCCAAAGAAAACGGCCATTAATTCGAACTTGTTGCAGTAGGGCAATTAATTGCTGTACATGAGAGCAGCTTTATTGTTTGGAGCAGGTAAGGCGTTGTCGGCTTCTCATTGGTCGAGGTTTGTGGTTGGTGAGAATGTCAGAGTTGACCGTTCAAACAACCTCGTATGATCTTCTGCTGAACTTTCGAAAAGACTTAAGTAGCTGGGTCGCTTTCTGTCGGATACAGTAGACTGCTAAGTCTCTGTCTTCTTCGACTGAGTCGGCTGACAAGGAATGTAACTTCTGAGTAAGTCAGCTGGCGACTGCGAAGGTACTGGGCTTGCATGAGTTCTTCTGCTGATGACTTATCAGCTGCTGGGTTGGCTTCTACTGAGGTCTACTCAGCTGATGACTGAAGAACGCAAGCGATTACACTGATGATGTGGGGTTCTGAAAAGTATCTTCGGCAGAAGATCAGTTCAACAATTACCCCGTACAGGACTTAGACAAAATATAAAAACGATTACAACAAGTCTAACCTATACATCAGCTAATCCTAACGACACACTAAACTACTGATATCAGCTCGTTTTGGGATCTTCAATTCTATAGTACTATTATGATTTCCCCCAATTTTCTTTTAACCACGAACAGCTGAGTATCATCTACTGACTCATATCCAACAATATCTATATTAGCATAAATATAGGAAATCGTTAGCATAAATTAAAATTTCTTTGGTACATATAATATATGTTGTTTCTGCATAAATATTTAGGGTGGTGAGCATAAACAAACGTAATGGTTAGCATAAAATACGATATTCATATGCATAAAATGAAAATATTCTGAAAAGATTTGTGTGTTACTGGTATGCATAAATTGTGATACTGATATGCAAGAAATATGATAGTTATATGCATAAATTCAGTGAAAAAACTGCATGCATACTAAGTGAATATTCTAAAAAAGCAGGAACATCTCGAGGTAAAGGAAAGAGGAAGAGAACATAAATAATATAACTATGTGCATAAATTTTGAGAAAGGTAAGCATAAATATTTTTGCCACAATAGTAACTGATAAATATGAATGATTTCTTGCAGGAGTTTATTTGATGAGACACATGGAGACGTTCAAGGGTGATTTAATCCTTTAAGTGAAGTTGTGATTTTTTCTGAGCGTTTATATTGTTTGGGAGGAGTTTGAATGCTTTCTGTTAAGAGTGAATGTATCATCGTAAGTGGTGCATCTTCATAGTGGTTAAAAAAAAAGCCTAAATACATATTTCTTTCTTTACTTTGTCCTCATTTTCTAATTTATGGTTTTTTCTATCCCGGTTTTATTGATATGCATGAATCTCTTGTATTATTAGCATGAAATTGAGTGTCTGTGTGCATGAAAGTTTTAATATTGGTATGCACACCCTTTTTTTTCGTGTGCCTTTTTTTATAAGCGTAATCATAAAACATTTTATATATTAGCATAAAAATATGAAATAGTAAGCATAAATTTTTTGTCCATTGGTACATATTATTTTGGATTTTTGTGCATAATTAATATTGGTGGTGTGCATAACTTGATCGAAAGGTTAGCATAAAAAGATTGAGTCAAATGCATAAAATGTGTGCATAACTTAAGCGAAAGGTTAGCATGAAATTATATACCTGTGTGCATGATTTCTGAGAACGGTAAGCATAAATCAATTTGTAATGGTAAAATATGATAAATATGAATTATTTCTTTAAGGAGTGTATTTGATGAGACATATGGAGACGTTCAAGGGTGACATAATCAATTGGGACACGGGATTTTTGAGGAAAGGTGTGAAACAAATTAAGCTTTTGAGGATGGGGTATTGCTTGAGCATAGTCAATTTCAATGATAACAAAATAAAGGAGACATTGAAACAAGTTATGCATATATAAAGTGTTTTTCATGCAAATCAAAATTGGGCACTATGCAGATATATAAACACACATGTACATAAGAAAGGGATATGCAAAAAAATTACATACCATAAGCATATAAATACACTACGGTATGCATGAAATATCAAACCTTGAACATAAATACAAAAAAACAGACAAAGAATACAACAAACAGCCGAAAAACACTAATAGGGAAAAAGAAAAGAGAAGATTACAAATTTACCCTTAATGAGGCTATTTATTCTTTTTTTGATTTAAATTTAAATGCTTTTGGGGATAAAATGAGAGCCTTAGATTTGCGAAATGAAGGGACGAGATCGGTTCTCGTATCTCTTTTAAGATTTGGATCTCATAATATATATATATATATATATATATATATATATATATATATATAAAGTGACAATGTCATGCATTTGCTGCAAATACTCCAAATAAGAATTCATGTCCCTGAAGGACAAACATAAATGACAGCAAATGCATTTAAAATTCATCAAAAATATGGTCGACCAACTGGTTCTAAAAGAAATTTTGTGTCTAAGAAAAGGGGCACAACATATGAACCAAAAAATGACGATAATGATTAATCAATCAAATGAAGTTCCTGAAGAACTAAAAGCGTCTGAAATTAATGAGATCTCAAAATATTGGAGAGATCAAATATCGTCGTGGACGCACGGCGATATTTTTGCCTTTTAATGTGACTCTTGAAATGACAAAAAGAGGATCCTCAACAACGATCTATAAGAGATTGTCAAGATATAAATAATTGGCCAAAGAGGAACGAAGTCATAGAAGGTGAATTACAATTTCCTAGAAAGCCGGAAATATTTGGACCTGTAGTTCCAAAATTCGAAAAAATATCCCTGAATGATATAAATGTGTCTTTGTTAGAAAGAGAAATAAAAATTGCGAGATATAGAGCAATACTCGTAACACAAGTCTCTCTCAAAGACCGGGAATCAATTATGAAAACTCTCTCATAATAGACGCCATTATATTTTAGAGTGTGATTAATCTACTTATGTCACAAATGTTTGATATGCGCCTTATGGATGTAGTAAATATATATTTATATGATTCACCAGATAGTGACATATATATGAAGATCCCTGAAGGATTTAACTTGCTCAAAGCATGTAAGTCAAAAACATGTTTTCAATTAGAATACAAAAGTTATTGTAAGGGCTGAAATAGTACAGTCGTATATGATATAATAAGAACGACGAGTATTCCTTGACAGAAGGGTACATAAATGATGACTTGAGTTTGATTAAAACTCCTAAAGATCATAATACTTACATTTATACTCCGTTCAAATGACTTACATAGAGCAAATCATTATGAATTATTTTATTCATGGCTATGTTGATTTGAAAATCCAACTCACATCATCGTCGACATTAGGAGGAGATATGAAATTTAAATGATTGAATGCCACAAATATCTCATTGGATTAATTATTTAAATTCACGCACTATGAACTAGAAGTTCATCAAATTATTTAGTGCTAAAGGAGTGACTAAGATCTCATATACATGTTGTATATGTACCATGAACAAACTGAAGTTCCTCATAGACAAAATAAATCAATTGATTCTCATTGATGCCAGAAGTGTGAGAGATTTATTGGTGATAAAGATAAAAAGTCCGCGGAATAGAAATTTAGAACACATCACTCCAAATTCCTCCTGAAGAGGATATGTGAATCATTATGTACAAAAGTACTTGAGGAAATCAACTCATATCTAAAGACGAATTTAGAATTAAAAGACTTAGGTTGAATTAATAATTGTCTCAACCTGCAGATCGAGTATCTCCCTGATGGAGATACACTAGTCGACCTACCCGAAAGGTCTTTAAAGAGATTTATTGTATTTCATCCACATAGCTACCTAATGGTCGTTTCAATCACTTGAAGTGGATAGAGACTCATTTAGACCTATATAAGATAACAAAGATGTTTTAGGACCAGAAATTCCTTACTTATGTGCAATATGAGGATTTGAAATGGTATTGACCATCTTTTATTATCTTCGAGACAAATATGATATTCTCTATTGAGATAGTTAAACTTGTGTTGCACATATTAGTGTACACCTTAATGATAACCTTGAAGATTGTTATCTTGAGGGGGTGTAACTAATTGTAAATAATCTTGAAGATTAGACTGACTCCTAAAGGTCAAATGACTCTGAAGGTCAAATGGTTGGTACTCTTTTTTCCTTTCTAAGTTTTTCCCAAAGGGTTTTCTTAGTTAAGGTTTTTAACGAGGCATCCAATGCAACACACGAGTAAATGAGGCGTTGAAATTGATTCATAAAAGAGTCAATGTAACACATGATCTCCAAAAGAGTGGCGGCATCAACATCCAGCAAATTTGCTCAAGTGACAATCTAGCTGATTCTTTTACAAAGGTGTTGGTCCCGAGTGTACGGTCAGGTGTAGA
Organism: Lavandula angustifolia; assembly: GCA_028984105.1. NCBI lineage: Eukaryota > Viridiplantae > Streptophyta > Magnoliopsida > Lamiales > Lamiaceae > Lavandula > Lavandula angustifolia. Next base: position 4,485,813 of record CM054815.1, on the reverse strand, counting down.
GGGGGGGGGTGAATACACCTGATTCGATTTCTCAACTTCGAACTTGAACAGTCCTATTCAGGATGGTGTCCGATCAAATGGGTTCAAGCGGACCGCATAACCGTTTCCGAATCGAGTTAAAGGCTAAGAGTACTGACTCAGCTGAGATCTGCTAACTGACTACGTCAGAATTCAGTATCTACAGTAAGAGTTCAGTGTGCGGAATAGTGTAGGCCCAAATCAGTTTTTGTGAGAAAACGTTTTAAGTCTCAATTCAGTAGATTAAGAGGTCAGTATGCTGAGACAGTTGATTGATTTTAAATATGATGTTCAGTATGAATAGTAAAATCAATGAAACAGTTAAGAAAGCAGTAAGAGACACAGGATTTTTAAAGTGGTTCGGATATCGCTCAAATCCTACGTCCACTGTCCCGAATGATCAGGAGGCTATTTATTATCCTGAGTTAGTCTCAGTCAGCTTGCACACTGGGCCAAAGCCGCGTCTTGGTTTTTATACGATCCAAGTCTCAGTTTACAACACAATCAAACTTAAAGTGTTTGACAAACTTCTCCAACAAGTGAAGGAGTCCTTATACAATAAGGATTGGGTTCAAATGTGAACTCCTTCGTCTAAGCTATGGATATAACAAGTGAGCTTAGGGTTAGAGGGATAAGGAACGAGAATGTAGCTATCTAGAGCGACGAACAGCTAAGGGTTTAGCTATAGGTTCGTGTCAGTCGCTTGGATACTAGAAGCTTATGTCGGTTTAGCTTGGTTCCTTTTGAGCTGGATGTAGTGTTTCGCCGGAGATAACTCGGTTGTTTCTTGCGGAAGAGTTAGTCGTTAATTTCGCTCGTTTGAATGCTCTCTCGTGTTCTAGGTGCGCGCATTCTCTTGTGCTTCAAATCTTGAATGATCCCTCTATTTATAGAGCAGAGATTGAATTAGATCCGTTGGAGACGATCTTCTTATCTCTCTCTCTTTTTGGTAGCAAACGGCTCTTTTGGTGTAGGTAACAGTGTACTTTCCCACCTTTTTAGGTAAAAGGTTGACTGCAGCTTTAGCAGGTGAGAAGACACGTGTATGCTTGTCATTCGTCGAGGTGGATGGAGTGGTTGAGACAAAGACAAACTTCGAGACAGGCGAAGCCGACTTCTCTCTTCCTCGTACATGACAATGCTGATTGTCTTTCAAAAGATTCCGACAAGTCCCCGAAGACTATCTCGCCGTTGCTTGAGTCCGACCTTGTATTCGGTAGATAGACTGCCGAGATAAGTCTATCGAAGATCGGCTCTAAGTTCGGTGAACTACTCTCGCCGGAGTTCGGTTCAATCGACTCTCTCGCATATCTTGCTCTCGCTGAGTCCAAGATCACCGAGTCTTTCGATATATCTTGCTCTCGCGAGTCCAAGATCATCGAGTCTTTCGATATCTTGCTCCTGCTCGAGTCCAAGATATCACCGAGTCTTCTGCACTGGTGCTGAGGCAAATAAGCTACTGAGCGCCTTGACCGAACGAGTGTCTACCGAGTCCGAAACCTTGAGACAAATACGAATACAAAGGAATGGTTCACCAATCAGATAGGGTTTTGGGATCTTCAAATCTTCTCAACAGTTCAGAGCACGAGGCTACTGAGCGTGATTCAGTATAGAAGATAGAGTCATTTCCCACAAGTATGATCATGCTGAGGATTGAATCATCACCCAACAATTTCCCCCTATTTGATGATGCCAAAACCTATCATCTATGTCTTATCAACTATGCTAAACACTAACTTACTCAGAAACAGAGCTCCTTACAAATATTACAAGTAGGATCAGTGGAGTTGTCTGGTAAGTGCTAGACTACTGAGGGAGACAGGGCAGAACAATTTCCCCCTTTACAATAATTTCCCCCATGCAACAATTTCCCCCTAAGAGAAATAATAACTCTCCGAAAGTCTAGTCTATCAGAGATCTAACCGAGCAAAAACTGACAAGTAAATAAACAAAGTGTGTGAGTCAGTAATCACTTCAGTGATTCTGAGTGTTAAAGCATAAAGCAAACACGGCTATTTAGACAACAAGTAGTTGTCAGAGCCAAAAGAAGATTTGTATATATATAATAAACAGTTCAGTACATTACAAATCTTGCTAAGCTAAAGGAGAACTTAAGAAGGAGATCCCTTAAACTGCTGAATCCTATTCATGAAACCTTGGGATTTATCTTCAGGCAGTGGGACTCCATACATTCTGAACGTGTTCTTCCTCAGCTTCAGGTATTCGGCGAAGTCTGTTTGGATCATCTTGTTCTAGACCTCTGTCAACGCAAAGATTCTTCACTTCTTGTTCAATCATTCCGAGATGTACTGAGTCGTCTTGTCTTCTGGGTGGAGGAATGATCCTTGCTTCAGGAACGCTGACTACTACCCCTTCGCATCTTGCTCCGTGCATATATGGGTAAAGATCGAGGTTCGAGTAATGGTCATCCACTCGATATAGGCATCGGCCTTAGACATTTCGAGCCGAATCGCCGTAAATAATTTCTCTTGATAAACTCTATCTTGGCCGATTCCCATCTCTCGATTGAACCGAATAGGCATCCATTCGTCCGATCTCGGCCATCTATGTGTTTTCGGATCGTTTGGCTTCCCGAACCTTCGTATCGATAAGGAATGTCGGCTTTCGAAGGAACTCTCGGCCCGGCCTCTTGTTCGATGCGCTTCCCGAGTGCCTCAAGGTCCGCCAAATGTATCCTCCGTGCGCGGCCTCTATCTCGTCTAGCTTCCTCTCCTCTCGTAGAGATATCTATCCATCTCGAGCAAAGATTTCTTCAATTTACGCATCTTGCTCTTGAGGCTTCGAGGAGCTTGTTCGATTCGACCAGGGGTACTAGATCTAGATTTGGATGTACCCCGCCTTTCGTACTCTTCTCGCTCGCTACTCCTTTTCTTTTTCTCTGTCCTCTTCATCTCGTTATGATGAGCTTTCTCGGAGGCGCTCTAGCGGTTCTCTTTCCTCCTCTCGGATGGGGCTTTAGTCTTTCCTTTGGCGAGCTTAGACTTTGGCTTGTTAGCCGCTTCGGCCTCTCGCAATTTCTCCGGCTAGCTTCTCATCCGCAGCCTATTTGGGATTCCTCCTCGCCAGATATGTACCTTAATCTCTTTGCTGGAGGGGTTGGAATTTTAAGCTTCGTTTGCCCTTGCCTTCTTGAACCGGTGGTGGAAGAGGAGCCTCTTCTTCTTCTCGAGTCCTCCACCGCTTTGTTCGGCGTACTCAAGCAACCTCCTTAATAATGTCTTTGGGAGTCCGGGTTGCTCGAGTAGTCCGCTGGGGTCCTGAGCCACTTGGGCCGGTTTCACGTTGTGCTCGCAGCTGAAACACCCTGGGCCTCACCCTTCTGAGACTGAGTTTGAGTCAGCTTCTCAGTACTCTTCTTTCCTTCCCTTTTTCTTTCACTTTCCCACTTTTTGGCATCATCAATGAGCACCAGGGTAGGGACTAGGACTGACTTCTTCAGACTTTTGTAGGAGGTTGACAGCTCATCAAGACGATCGTGGAGCTTAGTCAGAGCCTCATGCAACTCGTTCCTCTCCATGGTAAGGTTTTCCTTGTACTGCTTGTGAGAGAGGTCAGCTACTTCCTTGAAGTCTTTCAGCTTCTCAGTGATCTTGTCTTCCAAGGCCAGTTGGATATTCTCAAGTCTTTGTTCAGTGGCCTCGGATTGTTCAGTGATAGCGTCAGTATGAGCCAGTTTAGAAGCCAAAAATTCATCAAGTAGCTTGGCTTGGCTCTCCCGAAAGATCTTGAGCCGAGCTTCGAATTTGACTTGCTTCTTGAGCCAACGCTTCGAAATAAGCGTGGAAACATCGGGGCGGCCGATGAAGAGACGAAGACTTCAGCCCCGAAGTTCTTTAGTCGTGGCTTGAGCGATGCTGCTTCCATGTCCTATGGATAGCCTTCGCAAGATCTCGATTTTTGATCCCTTGGGCGGTTAAGGCTTTTGCCATCGATCGAGATCTCTTTGCGGTCCGGGCCGGGCGCCGCTTCGAAAGTCGATCGCAAAGCAAGAGCCGAGCGGGCTCTGCGAGGACGAAGCACCCGGCCTTGGACTTCTCGGGACCAAGGATACCGAGAGGTGGTGCGGTTTCGGATATGGGTATCCTTGTCCCGTGGATATCCCTCATCGGGCTTTCCGGGGGCTCGAATCACCGGGTGGGTCGTCATGGTCTGACCCATCTGAGTGTGCTGGGCCGGAGGCGTGCTGTCGATCATGAATCATGGCCAGCATTGCAGCCCTCAGATTGTCCATTGAGCTGAGGTCTTCAGGCTCTAAATAGCCTATCTCCTCTCTCAGTCTCAATTCCTCTTCATGCAGCTGCTGACAGGAGTAGTGGAGGACAAGGCGCTGTAGACGAGGCCACTCCCGATGTCGCAAAGCAACATGTGGAGCCTTGCTTTGTCTTGGCGATGAGCAACAAGTCTGAGTAGTCAGCAAGCTCCGGAACTAGTTGCAGAATTTCTCGGGATGCTCTGGATATAATCACTGAAGCTTCCATCCCGATTGATTCACCTTCAGATGCAGTCTCAGACTCCAAGTCTATGTGTGAAGTCTCGCTCTTCGGTTGGAGGGACCGAGCCGAGTGGAGGGACGAAAGGGGGGTCGTCTAGGCGCCGAATATCTCGCGCTCCGAGCTTCGAAGCATCCCCTTGGTCCCTTTCGGTGGAAACGATCTTCTCCATCGACCGAGTCTTCTCGTAAGACTCAAACTCATCAACCAGTGCATGGGCCGAGTAGTCTTCTCGGGAGCCCGTTCGGCGAGGCACTTCCGGAACCTCCTCGTAGGCCGGCGCCTCAACGGCTTTCTTCAGTTTCTTTGCCGGTGCCTTAGGAGTTTTAGCGGGAGGGGTTCTTTTCTTTGTAGGCGTAGCCTGTTGAGACTTTGATTTCGGAGAGACTGCTGAGGGTCCTGACCCTATCTGCTGAAGCGCTGCTGTCTTGTTGTGAAATCTGACCTTCTTCACATTGAAGTACTCCTTGTCACTGTAGGTGATAGGCTCAGATCCACATAAATCTTCGATCATAATGGACAGTTTGAGTCCATACAAAGAATTTGCCTTTTGCGCTCGGCATGTTCGATGCTTTGTCGAACTTAGCGGCTGAGCCATGAATTCTCGGAGAAAGAACTCCGTCCAATTTATCCGGGCTCGGTCGTATATGGCCATCATCAACTGAATCTTAGGCCTCGACACCTGGTCAAACGACCCTGCTTGGCTTGTCAGTAGCTGCGTCACTATATAAGCAAGTGCCCCGAACCGAGGCAACATGTCGTTTGTTCTTCGGAAAAGCAGCTACGAATGTAGTGGGCTTTCCACGTAAGACGGTAAGATATTCATCAACTCGGTCGTCTCTCGTACCCGATCGGACTTGGTCCCTTCGGAGGGCGTATCAAAACTCCGCTTCAAGGCATCCTTGATGGACATCTGCTTCAGCTCCATAGTGGCGTTTTGGATAGAATGGGCAACAAACCTTGCCACTATGTCTCCAGACACTGCGTCTGAATTCAAGTACAGCTCTGCAACCTGTCTCGGGAGGAAGAACGAAGGCCTCCTGGACGTAAATTTCTCCGGTCCCCGACTCGCGCAGAGCCGAGAAGATCTCATCCATATACTCCAGATCGCATGAATAGAAATCCATGGTGGGTTCAAACCACACGCGATCCTTCTCCAGAATGTTCTGCATATCCGCTGGAGATATCATTGAGAATATTGGTTTCCGCCATTGTACTGTTACATGAAGTTGTTATCAGTATCGATTTTTTAAATAAACCTTTTTATATATGATACTAATCAATAATGATCAACACATAAGTAACTACATGTAGGCATACCGAGAATTTGATCGAGGTGAAAGTAAGCAAATGAGGGTTTTTGCACAAAGGTATTCTCGGATTTTTCGGAGGTAAGATATGATCGAAATGTTAAGTGCGAACATGGCGGTTCTTAAGATTTGATCTAAATATGTATATATCTAGAAGATGAACAGTTATCGATCTAAGGCTGAGTTTAAACCTACTTTATGAGATGTACGGTTAAGATTCAATATTATAAAAGGTAATGATCACAAAAGCCGTCTAAGTCAATGCAAGTTGTAAACATGCCTAAAGAGTAACTATGATAAGACATGCATTTAATGCGCGCAGAGTTCAGCAAAGTTGTGCATAGAATGTCGTGTATTAAATGTAATCTGTTATCAATAAATGACAAACTAAGAGATATTTAAATCATGCTGAATCTCCATAATAAATGCTTATCATTGTTGCATTAGATACTAGAGTAGAGATACGCAAACCCGTCACCGAACATAGTAGTCACCGATACCTCGTGTAGATGATTTTCTCGAATCTCTACGTATCGAACTTACTCGCATCGAGAGTGATCATTCCCCCTCACCGGAATGTTCCTCTCCCGAAACCTTATTACTGACCGGGGTCGGTAGGGTCCAAAGCAGACCTAGCTCTACCGAAAGTTCTCCGAATCCGGATTCGGCTAGAGGCTTGGTCGGGATATCGACCCTTTGTTTGTCGAGTATGGATCTTTTCCATTCTCGATATCCTTCTTTTCGACATGGTCACGAATGAAGTGATGTCCGATGTCCACGTGCTTGCATCTTGTGTGAAGAACAGGATTCTCGAGTGATTGCAATAGCACCGGTACTTGTCGCGAAGATCGGCACTTCATTCCCGAATGACGTCATAGTCTCTCATGCTTTGTCTCGGCCCAAAGGATTTGGGCGCAACAACTTCCAAGCAGCCATGTATTCGGCTTCGGTAGTCGACGTGGCCACCGAGTGTTGTTTCTTTGAAAACCATGAGATCGCTTTGCCGCCAAGGAACCGACATGTTCCCCGAAGTTGATTTTCGATCTATTCTACATCTTGCATAGTCGGCATCGAATAACCAGCTTAGTTCAATATTATCATCACTGGATACCATAAACCCATGTCAGGTGTTCCTCGTAGATAGCGGAGAATCTTCTTTGCTGAGTCCATATGACTCTGCTTGGGATTCGCCCCGAAATCGAGCACGTACACCTACAAAGCATAAGTTATGTCGGGACGAGTAGCCGTTAGATATAATAGAGAACCAATTATAGCACGGTATTCAGTTTGGTCTACTGATACTCCCTCTTTATCAAGATCTATCTTCATATTCGTGTTCATCGGGATCTTGATTGATTTGCCGGATGTGCAGCCGAATCTTTTGATGAGGTCTCGAGTGTATTTGCCTTGGTTGATGAACGTTCCTTTTTCAGATTGCTTGACTTGAAAACCAAGGAAGTAGTTCATTTCACCCATCATCGACATCTCGAACTTATCCTTCATCATCTTTTCAAATTGCTGACACATGATGACATTCTTTGATCCGAATATAATGTCATCCACGTAGATCTGCACAAGTAATAAGTCTTCTTCCAGTCGAATACTGAATAGAGTGGGGTCTACTGTGCCTTTTTGAAAACCTTTCTGAAGAAGAAACTCAGACAGGGTATCGTACCAAGCCCTGGGTGCTTGTTTTAACCCGTATAGAGCCTTCCTGAGTCTATATACTTGATGTCCCTGCTGAAAGCCGGGCGGTTGTTCCACATAGACTTCTTCTTTCAACACGCCGTTCAGGAACGCAGACTTCACATCCATTTGATAAACTCTGAATCGTTGATGTGTTGCGTAGGCCAGGAATAGTCTGATTGCCTCCAATCTTGCAACTGGAGCGAACGTCTCATCGAAATCTATCCCTTCGGGTTGACAGTAGCCTTTAGCCACGAGTCTTGCTTTGTTCCTTACTATAACGTTGTTTTCATCTCGCTTGTTTTTGAAGACCCATTTGGTTCCAATGACATGTTGATGCCGGGGTCTGTCTACAAGCTCCCATACTTCGTTTCTCGTGAACCGATTTAGCTCTTCTCGCATAGCAATAATCCGGTCCAAGCATCTTTAAGTGCATCCTCAATATTCCGAGGCTCTTCAGTAGACAAGAAGCGGGGAAAATAATGCGCTTTCTCCTTGACGAATCTGGATCTTGTCTTGACATGTGTCCGAAGGATCTCCAATTATAAGATCGAGCGGTGTGAGCATCTAGCCACGATCTACGATGTTTTAACTCTTCATCCGAAATTTGTTCAACACGGATAGTAGGTGAGTTAGGCATTTCGGTTGTACTATTCCGAGATTGAAGAATTTCGGTGGTAAGAGTATGATCTACCGAGTCACCGTGTCCAGGGGGCATTCAGCTCGGGAACATTACTAGATGTTCCCCCCCGAGTTGTTATTCTCGGTAGTGGTGGTCTCAGGTTACCTCTACGGTTTCCTCATCGACCCGAGTTACCCGGGGATTGATTATGTTCGGGAGAATCAATCTGCTCGCCTACTTGCTCACTGGTTGAGATTCGATGAGATTTGTCTTCAATTTCTTCGTCCGAATCATCATCCCAACATAGCCGGATCTTTTCGGATTTGTCTTTTAAGCTTAGATCCCGTAGCCGCTTCCGATGTCCTCGATTCGAATTTGAGTTATTGCTCCTGTCTTCGTAGTAAACTCGTTAAAAACAACATGAGGGCTTTCCTCCACGCAAAGAGTCCGATAGTTGAATACTCGAAAGCTTTGCTGACCCGAGAGTATCCTAAGAATACTCCCTGATCCGACTTGCTATCAAAAGTCTTCAACCGATCTTTCCCATTATTGTGGATAAAGCATGAACAACCAAAAATATGGAAATAAGATAGAGAAGGCTTCCTGCAGTTCCATAGTTCATATGGTGTCCGCTTATGCTGCTTTGTCAGTAGAGATCTATTCTGAGTATAACATGCAATATCAGTAGCTTACCGCCCGAATTTGGTTGGGAGTCCCGAGTCCGCGAGTAGAGTCCTAGCCGCCTCTTTTAGAGTTCTCGTTCTTTCGTTCAAGCAACTCCATTCTGCCGAGGTGTGCGTGCAGTGGAAGTCTCATGCTCTATTCCTTCGCTTGCGAACTCCTTTACCATGGAATTAAGGAACTCGGTTCCTCCGTCCGAACGTATTTTTCTCGATCTTGGTGTTCTTCTCGACACCGAGCTTTTTCGAAGCGTTGGTAACTCTGTTTTGACGTCAGACTTGTTGGCAATGAATATGACCCATGTGTAGCGTGAGTAGTCATCTATGACCACTAATGCATATTTTCTGCCTCTGATCGTCACTGGGGAGACTGGACCGAACAAATCCATATGTAGCAGCGAAGAATTCCATCCGTGGAAGGCGATGGAACCGGAGGATTTTGATTCCTTGTTTGCTTTCCCTTCGGACATGCTTCACACCGAGTGTCTTTGCCGAATACTTCATTCGGCGGTCCCCTTGCTAGAGTGTTTCTTGCAAGCTTGTTAAGCGTCTTAAAGTTGAGATGGCCGAGTCTTCGTGCCATAGCCACCCCGTGCGGTTGTCATTCTTCGCCAATAAGCAAGCTTCGTGTTCACCGAGTTCCGGGCCACCACATATATGTTCTTTCGCGCGAACCTCGATAACACCGTTTTCCCCGTGGATTTATCAATAACATTACGTAAAACCAGCGTCAAAAATCACTCTATTTGAGTTATCACAAAATTGACTAACGAAAAGAAGATTATGTCGAAGTCCTTCAACATATGATACTCTTGGAACTTTGGCGCTCCAATGCCGAGTGTTCCATATCCTCTCGGTATAGCCTTTTGCATTGTCTCCAAACTCACTCGGGTCCTTCTTCAGTGATGTAATTCTTCGGAGACTTCTTTGGTATGTCATGTGTCTTGAGCATCCGTCGTCCACATACCATGGGTCTTTACGCACCCGCAAAACGTAATTTTATTCAGGTACCCTTCATTTTTGATTTTGGGTCCTTAGATGTTAGTTTTCATAACCCAAATCTGTCTAACAACCCCGGTGGTTTCGGTACATTTTCTTTCCATTAGAGTCAACATATCCGACCACCGGATCGGTCAAAGGTGACTTCGAGGCTTCCGAGGTTCGGGAGTCCCGATCTTCCGAGTTGGTGGATCGCCGACCTTAGCCTTCTGTGTGGCTTTCTTTTTCTTCTGACCTTTGGAGCCTCTTCTGACTATAGGTTCATAATAGTATGACCCATACTGAGCTGGATGTGTCAGCTTTGGAGGTCCATACTGATCTGCCAATTTTAATTTGCTGGTTCCCCCTTGACTGAACTGGGGTTTCTTGGCACTGATCTTCTTGTCAGAATGCTGATGTGTAGGATGAGGTGCTTTCATCTTCTCGTTTGTTCTTTGCTAGGGGGGTTCGAGTATATCTGCGTTGATAGTCTCCCCTCGAACAAATCTATCAGCAAGCCGTACTTCTGAGTGTACTGGGGCAGATGTGGAAGCTCCTAGACTGAATCCAAGTCCTTCCTTGCAGTGCTTTGGCTTATTGCTTGCTAGCATAGCTTCTAATTTCTTCTCGAGACCCATGTACCTCTCGGTCATCAGGCTCCTCCGGACATCATCACTCTTCTTCGGTGTCGTGCGTGCTCGGCCTCAAGTCCCGACATTTCTTGCTTCAGCCAGACTCGGTTCAAGATCTTTCTCGAGTCAAGTCATTGGTCAAAACCGAAATCCGATCTTCTTGATGCCGAGACTTGGCCATCGAGAGTTTATCTCCTCCCCGAGTCTCAACACAAGTCCTTCGGCCTCGTAGCAACCTCGACTCTCCCGAGAAAGTCTCCGATTCTCTACTTTCGTAGTATCCAACTCCCCGAAGAGTCTTGCCGAGCCGTGCACTCATCCGAATTTGTTCGTCGAGCAGCTTCTTCGTATGCGGTTGCGACGTCCAAATTCTCATCTCGCTCCCCGAAATAGTGTCGTGTGTGCGGTGTGAAGAGGAGTTAAGTGGTTCATGAGAATTTACCTCATCCTCTTCGTCTCGCCATCATGCACATTTCGCCGATTCTTCACTTCAAGCTCTAAGGCCATGAAAGCCGCATCATCATCCGATGAATCCATAAAGGAGTCGACCTCTTCCGAGTCGTCCCGAGATTTCGCCACTATGTAGGATTGTCTTTTCCGGGCGAATTTCTCTCTCCTTGCCTTACGTGCTTTGCGCGTTCAAGACTATCGAGCTCGGGACAATCATACCGATAATGTCCCGGCTTCTTGCGGTTGTAACAAGCGATGACTCTTTCTTCTTTGCTTTCGCTATTCTTTGATAGTTCCGAGTCATCTTTCTTTCGCATTCGAAGATTGTGAGTCGAGTGTGTTTCGACATATAATTTGACTTACCTTTCGTTTCCCGATAGGCTTTAATCACTTTTCTGCGTCGCTCCTTCTCCTTCTGATACTTTACAACGAGCAACGCATACTTCTGAGCGAGACTTCCTTCTTGTAGATCATTGAGTGAAGGTTCGCCTTACTCGTTGTTTTGCTCGTTGCTTGGAGATGCTTGGCCTGACCGATGCTTTGAAAGCATGGTCGATTTTTGTGTCGCCTTCGCTCTCGCTTTCTTTGAGGTCCGTCGAACTCAAACTCCTCGCCTTGTAATTACGAAAAGATATGGTCGGGAGACACAAGCATCTAAGTCGAATGTCGCAATAGAGTGGCAAAAGGTGTCCAAGTGTCCATCCGGCGGTGCCCTCGGAATCTTCGATTCATCTCTCGGTTCTTCGAATGTCTTTCCCAGCCCATTGATAGAGTTCATCAGATTGGTAAATCTGACGTTTAGATCTTCGATTTTATCCCCGGGCATGAGAGACAAGCTTTCCAGCTTTTGGAGTTCCAGCGCTAATTTGTTGGCTTTAATCTTCTGAGTCCCTCGACTCGAGTAGCGCAAAGAGCATCCCGCAGTTCTTTAGCAGCCCCCGCATTCCCGAACCCCCGCCAAGATAAGAATCACTAAGGGTGGTCAGTATGGCGTTTCTGGCAACACGGTCTAAGTTGTGAAGCTTCTTCTCCTCAGGAATGAAGAGACTTCTGTCTTTGGGAATCTTCTTCCCGGTCACCATTCCTCCTCCTTGAGCTTGGTCCTGAGTTACGACACTATCGATCATGGGAACGATAGGTCCATCTTCAAGCACTTCAGTCATACTGTCATGGAGGGATGTCAGATGTGCTTCCATTCTGACTCTCCATACTCCATAATTCTCCACCGAGAACATGGGTACCATCCTTATACCTGACATATCAGCCATGAAGAATATAGATATGAATGTAGAGTGATATGCAGTGAAAACGTTTTCCCTTGGATCCGTTCGAATAGACCAGTCTCAAAGATAACAAGAGTCAAGGAACTCTGCTCTGATACCAATTGTTGGTCCCGAGTGTACGGTCAGGTGTAGAGGGGGGGGGTGAATACACCTGATTCGATTTCTCAACTTCGAACTTGAACAGTCCTATTCGGGATGGTGTCGCGATCAAACATTCAAAGCAGACTGCATAACCGTTCCGAATCGAGTTAAAGGCTAAGAGTACCGACTCACCGAGATTCGCTAACCGACTACGTCGAATCCGTATCTACGGTAAGAGTTCGGTGCGCGGAATAGTGTAGGCCCAAATCGGTTTTTGTGAGAAAACGTTTTAAGTCTCAATTCGGAGATTAAGAGGTCGATATCTTTGAGACAGCTTGATTGATTTTAAATATGATGTTCGGTATGAATAGTAAAATCAATGAAACAGCTTAAGAAAGCAAGAAGAGACACAAGATTTTTAAAGTGGTTCTGATATCGCTCAAATCCTACGTCCACTGTCCCGAATGATCGGGAGGCTATTTATTATCCCGAGTTAGTCTCGGTCGGCCTTGCACACCGGGCAAAGCCGCGTCTTGGTTTTTATACGATCCAAGTCTCGCTTACAACACAATCAAACTTAAAGTGTTTGACAAACTTCTCCAACAGTGAAGGAGTCCTTATACAATAAGGATTGGGTTCAAATGTGAACTCCTTCGTCTAAGCTATGGATATAACAAGTGAGCTTAGGGTTAGAGGGATAAGGAACGAGAATGTAGCTATCTGAGAGCGACGAACAGCGAGGGTTTAGCTATAGGTTCGTGTCGGGCCGCTTGGATACTAGAAGCTTATGTCGGTTTAGCTTGGTTCCTTTTGAAATGGATGTAGTCTTTCGCGGAGATAACTCGGTTGTTTCTTGTGGAAGAGTTAGTCATTAATTTCACTCGTTTGAATGCTCTCTCGTGTTCTAGGTGCGCGCATTCTCTTGTGCTTCAAATCTTGAATGATCCCTCTATTTATAGAGCAGAGATTGAATTAGATCCGTTGGAGACGATCTTCTTCTCTCTCTCTCTTTTTTTGGTAGCAAACGGCTCTTTTGGTGTAGGTAACGTAGTACTTTCCCACCTTTTTAGGTAAAAGGTTGATCATGCAGCTTTAGCAGGTGAGAAGACACGTGTATGCTTGTCATTCGTCGAGGTGGATGGAGTGGTTGAGACAAAGACAAACTTCGAGACGCATCAAGCCGACTTCTCTCTTCCTCGTATACGACAATGTTGATTGTCTTTCAAAAGATTCTGACAGTCCTGAAGACTATCTGCCGTTGCTGAGTTTGACCTTGTATTCAGTAGATAGACTGCTGAGATAAGTCTACTGAAGATCAGCTCTGAGTTCAGTGAACTACTCTCGCCGAGTTCGGTTCAATCGACTCTCTCGCATATCTTGCTCTCGCTGAGTCCAAGATTACCGAGTCTTTCGATATCTTGCTCCCGCTGAGTCCAAGATCACCGAGTCTTTCGATATCTTGCTCTCGCCGAGTCCAAGATCACCGAGTCTTCTGCACTGGTGCTGAGGCAAATAAGCTACTGAGCGCCTTGACCAGAGCAGAGTGTCTACTGAGTCTGAAACCTCAGAGACAAATACGAATACAAAGGAATGGTTCACCAATCAGATAGGGTTTTGGGATCTTCAAATCTTCTCAACAGTTCAGAGCACGAGGGTACTGAGCGTGATTCAGTATAGAAGATAGAGTCATTTCCCACAAGTATGATCATGCTGAGGATTGAATCATCACCCAACAAAAGGCATTACCAACGTCAACATTCAAGAAATTGGTACACAAGATCGATATGCGCTGACTCAAGCATCAAGAATGACTATATTGAGGTGGAGCAGCTGTACTCTTTTTCCTTCGACCAGTTTTTATCTCAATTGGTTTTTCTGGCAAGGTTTGAACGAGGCAGCAGTTTCTTTTAGGGATGGTCAATCAAGGGGGAGTGTTGTAAATATATTTTATATATACTTACCATATATTGTGATGACCATATAAACCCTAAAAGCCCATGAGCCCATCTTGTACTCTATAAATAGAGGTCTTCATCCTCATAATAATACACATCTATTTTTCGCCTTCTTTATTGTTCTCTCATTCCATATAGTTTATAACAGACATATGATTATAATAATGCACTTATAATGGTACCGAATGAATATTAAATATCTCTATAAAAATAGAAATGATTTATTTGCGTATCCACTACATACAATAATATTAATTAAAAATATAACTAAATAGAGACTAATCAGGCTGGGCCCAGAAACAAAATACCAGACCATTGGGCAAAATTAGGCAACTTCTTCCCCTTCCTAAATACATATTGTAGCATTGGGCCTCTGAAAAGGCCCTCCTATGTATAAATAATACTCCCTTATAATATAGTAACATTTTACCCTTATATTATACTATTTCCTTCCGTTCCATAATTCTTGTTCCTTTTCTATTTGGCACGATAATTTAGGAAAGAGAAAAAACCAATTTTGGTCATGTAATGTTTTCCTAAATCGATTGTGGTCCTATCATGATGCTTCAATCAATTTTGGTACTATAATTTCACAAATTATCCATTTTTGCTCCTTCAGTCGGAGAGTGTGACACACTCGCCGTTTTCTGTCATCAGAAATATTTCCGAGCATCTCCGCATGTGAAGCAAAATCTAAGAAAATCATTTTTTTATTATGTAATGTTGGCTAATAATCGATTTTGGTCATGTAATGTAGCATTTAATTGACATTAGTCATATGATGTGATTTTATTATCGATTGTAGTCCTATAGTATGCCTAGGGGTGGCAAAATGAGCCCGGCCCGGGGTTGGGTTGGGCTTCGAAAATAGAAGCCCGAAATGAACCAGGCCTAAAAAAGCCCGCCCGATGAAAAGCCCGGGCTTACCGGGCTCGGGCCTAAAAAAGCCCGGGGTTTCGGGCCTAAAAAAGCCCGCCCGAAATTAATTGTTAATTATATTTTTTTTATTTGTTTTGTTTGTTTTTATTTGTTTTGATTATTGAATGATTAATTTCTACCCAACTTATTTATTCTATCTTGTTGTAGGTCAAAAATCATGACTAAAAAGAAAGAATTTTGGTAGAAAAAGAAAAAACTCGAACGTCTCAAGTCTTTCATAGTTTGAGCTTTCTATCATAGATCAATCTATTAACTTATTTTGTTAATTGTTATCAAATATCAACTCATCAAAAGACTCATATTTTGCACTTAAAGTTTTTTTAATTTATTTTTGTTGGTTTTAACTTTCAACTTTTGAATTTCGATTATATTTAAAAAAAAAACTCGGGTTAAGCCCGTCCGCCCGCCCGAAAGCCCGGGGCTGGGCTGGGCTTAAGATTTCTGGGCCCGACTGATTTTCGGGGAGGGGGGGACCCGACCCGATAAATAGTTAAAAGCCCGGTGGGCGGGCCTGGGTCGGCCCGGCCCGCTACTTTACCACCCCTAATGCCTACAATAGATTTCAGTCATTTAATGCGACATTAGTTAATTTTTTTATTTGATGATGTGACATGTTTTCTTTCTGGATCCATTTTAGACCACTAGAACATAAATTTTAAATAGTGACATGGGAAAAAACATGCAAAATTACTTAAGTAAATGCAAAAATAGGCATGTTATGCTAAATCTGCCCTAAATAGGCAACTTCTCCTTTTTGCCCCTAAATCCATTAATTCTTACAATTTGATGTTAGACTATGAATAGCTAGTGTATTGTTTATATATTAAAAAATATGCACAATTTGAAGTTTAGACTATTTATCTTCATGTCTCTTAAAATAAAATAATTTATAATTATGCACATTAAGTATTCTTAATTAAACATAATAATTAATTAAAATCATGAAAATGTCCGTGTCAATCGAAATTCAAGGATGTAATTAATTTGGATTTTGCAAAAATATATATAATAATCTCGAAATATTAGGTAAATAACAAAAAAATTATATCTTCTTAATTAATTACTCAATTAATAAAATTGATCAAAATTGTTTACTAGATCACAACAACTAGAACAGTAATATGAAAAAAAAATATGAATACAAGGGGCAGAAAAGAGATTATGCCTATTTATGCATATTTGGCATAAGTTGCTTATTTTTGCATTTAAGGTGTTGGATTTGCCTATTTTAAATTTTTTTTTCCCTTTTTAAATTGTGCCTTTAATGTCATTAGTGAAACTAATACAACAATTCTTTGTTCACAACCAGAATGAAAATGAAATCATGTAATGTTATAAAATAAAAAAATGAACTAATCTGACATTACACGACCGAAATTCATTATTCGCACATTACAAGATAAAAATCGATTGTAGAACCACATTAAATGACCAAAATCGATTTTATTCAATATTACATGACCAAAATCTATCACTAACCAACATTACAGGACCAAAGACGATTTTCTTAGATTTTTTTTCACATGCGGTAGTGGCTGTAAAAATCTCCGATGACTGAAAATGGCGAGTGTATCTCACTCTCTGGAAAGAAGGACAAAAAATGGATAATTTATAAAATTATAAGATCAAAATTGATTGAGACATTATTACAAGACCAAAATCGATTTAGGGTAACATTACATAAACAATTGTTATTTTTTCTCAATTTAGAAGAGTTTTTTTTTTGTGTGTAGAGATGTGACACCCATTAATAAAGTGTACATAATAATTTATTGTTTTAAGAAATATGACAAAAATTATGGGACAACTAAAAAAGAATGTTGGGAGAGATGGATTAAGGGATACGTTGGGAAAATGAACTGCTGCCACTGCTCATAGGAATATCAGCAGCGGTGACATTTTTGTAATTACTGTATGCAATATGGTCAAACATTTCAAGCACAAAATCAGTCCAAATCATCGAGGCCCATTCTCTCTCTTCAGCAATTAATCCAAATATCCGAGGTCATTCTCTCTCTTCAATTAATTAGTCCAAATTACCCAGCAAAAATATCATCTTGCATACTCGCCATTCTTCTTGCCTTTAAGGACCTATAGAACCGTTGTCACCACCGTCGCCCGCTGCCACTTGGTCGTCCTCTTCTCTCTCTATTAAGGCCGCGGGGAATTCCGCCTAACCGCCTTTTCTCTCTTACCAGTTACAAACCACTAAATCAAGAATTGTCGGCCCCTTTTACTTCAGCAAATATTGAATCTTATATTTGTTATTACATCTTTAATTGCGTAATTGTATTTTTTTCTAATTGTGGTTTTATTAAGTGGGTGTTTGGAGTAGTTAAGCTTATTGATAAATGTTAAAAGTTGTTGATTTGAGAATTTGTAGATAATCGAAAGCTGCTGAAAGGGAAGAAAATAATATTTGAAAAATTGCTTATATCAGTAGCTTATTTTAAGTTTTTAAATAAAATATTTATTTTACCTTCAATGTTATTTAATAATTATAATTTATAATAAATAAATATTACTCCCTCCGTCCCAAAATTCTTGTCCGCTATTCCATTTTGGGTTGTCCCAAAATTCTTGTCCACTTTCATTTTTTAGTAAATTATTACACACAACTTTTTTGTGGGACCCACAACTTTATACCAATCTACACAACTAACAACTCTCCTTAAAAACCGTGCAAAAAGCAAATTGGACAAGAATTTTGGGACGGAGGGAGTATTAATTTTTATATTATATAAATTTATAGTATATCATATTTACATAAACATATCATACTATAATATTTTATTTATTATTTATTTGCTTAAAATCTATAGTAATAATATTTTTATATAATTTTAATAATTACGTAGCTAAGAAATAATTGTCATTAAATGAAAATAGAAAAAATATTAATTTAAAATTTAAAATTTTCAAAACTCACTATTTTAATTAGTATATATTTAATTATATTTAATTTTAATAATTATTATTTTATTAAACTTGAAGAATTTATAAATAATAAATATAAAATATTCTTTTATCAAATTACTAATTAATATATTAAAATATAATTATAATTAAATTTGTAATTAAGAAAAATATTAATTTTAAAATTAATATTTTTTGAGAATTATAGAAATATTTAAAGGAAAAAATAGTTTAATAAATTAGATAAGCTGTAATCTGCAGCTGAAAGCTGGGTTATAGCAACATAAGTAGCTTCTCTATCTTATCTATATTTAGTAGAGAATTTTTGCTGAAAATTCGGTGTTCCAAACACTTCGACTGCAGCTGAAAACTATAAACTGTAGCTGAAAGTTATTCTAAACACCAACTAAATGGTTGGCGGCCAGCTCTTTATATAAATTGAATGTGACAAATGAGATTATAAATCACAGTTCACTTCGGCACCTTAATAGCTTCAATTTTCCATGCCTCTTACTTTTTCCTTTTGTTTTTTTTTAAGAGAAGGGCCTTTGTTGTGGTAATTGAAATACTGTGCCAGCATATATTAATCAAATAGTAGTTATCCGCTCAAGATATCGACTTTTTCTTTCCTAAAGTTCCCTCTGTTTTGTGAAATTCCGGCCACCGTCTTTTTAATTTATTTGTATGTGTATTGTATATATTCGTGGGTGTTTTTCCCTCTTCAATATTTTGTTGAATTAAGATTTAATTTTAAATTGGTAGATTGGATTTTTAGTCCCCAAATTATGAGGTTTTGACCAATTTGATCCTTTATTTTATTTTTTAGTTAATTGGTCCCAAAATTATAAAATTTTGGATGATTTGATCCTTCTATTAAATTTTTTGTTAAGTCAATATTTTTTAAAAGACATTTTCGGTATAATTTTGTTGATGACTTAGACATCCAATTATTGAAATATTGAGAACTAAGTTGACTAATTTTTTTACTTAAAAAATCTTAATTTGCAAACAATCCAATGATATTTTAATCATTTTAATTTTTTTACAGACCAAATACATCAATTTTAAGTAGGTTGAGAACTAATTCCCCAAATTGTAATATATTTGGGGATCATAACTGCTCAGTACGGGAGGAGCACTAATCATAAAGTCTATATCTTCTTTAAGAAATATTTAGTTCATTCGTCTAAAATTATACGCCGTCCAACCCATCGAACTTGTCTTGTATTCTTTTTAGGATGTTCTTCCGACTTATCTTGTTTATAAATACAGAAATGAGTCACACACCTTTATCAATTCAAACCAACTAAAAAAATTAATTACGCCTTTACTAATCCAAACTAACTCTATTACATAACCGCGTCGAAATGAAAAAAGAACAAATTCAATTGGACTAGTAAATTCGTAATACTCTCTTGAAATTATATAAATTTCTTTCTACAACTATAGAATTATAGTAGTACCTATAAACTATTTAGGTAATACAGTTAAACCTCGATAAAGTAATAATCTCACTAACTGCATTTATACCCATCTTCTTGCTAACACGAGTATGAAGAGAAAGAGATGAACTCAAAATGTTGGTTTGGTGAATCCAGCCAAGGAGCTGAGACTCTGAAGGAGTTTTTAGCTTCAAATCCCAACAGTGGCTTCTCTCTTGAGTTTTATTATCTCGTGTGAATGATGTACACTGCATTTTCCAATCTATGTACACTCAACAAGCAATATGGCCTCTCAAAGGCCAGCAATGAAGCCATGTTTGTGATTGAGGCCTACTGCACTCCCCATCCCACCCCACCAACTTCTCAAGGATTCCTCATCTACGACCACAAGCCCGGAGTTGTGTTTGCTGAATCTTCAAATGTTAAATACAAACTTGTGTTTCACTTGATTGTTTATACTTTGTTGCTGTGTTGTGTTGTTTGGTTTCTTTGTTATTTTCTTGTTTATTTAGTATGTAAATGTGGTTCTGAGATGAGGGACTTTGAGTTTGTAATGGAAGTAGCGGTGATTCCAGTAGTGCTCTGTTTTTTCTCTTCAATTTTCATTGATATTTATTGTTGCAAAATTACAATGTTTATAATCATTAAGTATTCACTAATGCAAATTTAAACTCGTTTATATATATTACAAAGTTTGGGGATATGAAATGTCTGAGTTTCACTTGCACTAGTGTAGTACTATCTCTATCTCGTTATTATTGTTTCATTTTTTCAAAATGGACGTCCCATGATTTTTGTCTTACTTTCTCATTTGAAAAATAACCTATCACCCTTTTTCCTACTTTCTCATCTTCCCTCTCCTACTTTCTCTTACTCTATCTCTTACTTTATTATCTATTCTCACTCGTCTCCTATCTCCTACTTTATCATTTACCCATCTCTCATACTTTATTATCGATTCTTAATTTCGGTGTCAAAAAAAGTGGGACATAAATAGGGGGACGGATGTGGTACAAAGTGAAATTGATGAAGTGAATAATTAGGCTCGAAGATTCGGGTTCATTTTAATAATTTTTATGGGTTTTTATTTGTTTGGTCTTGAGGATTTTTTTAAAATTCTATATATATTTACATTTCATGTGTTTGTAATCAAAAAGACTTGTGTGTCACACAATATACTCCCTTGTATGTCACACTTTATAAGGTGTTGACATGTGGCATGTTGGATACAAAAGCTGCTATTACAAAACAATATAGTAAGCCTGGAACAGAACTCAAAAACTGAAAGTAATAAAAACTGCGTCGAGTCGAGGAAGGCCTCTCTCCGCAAGACGAAAAACGCCCCGGTAGTGCTCTCGGTGTTGGCGTATCGTCCCCAAAGATGAAACGACGACGTCTCGAGGATTGCAGCACCGCAAGATCTTCGAGCTCCGGTGAACTGGACTCTTCCGGCGAGGACAGGTTGCTGGACAACTACTAGAGCTATGATGTTGATGCAAGTGTTGCTGGTGTGTTTGGAATGAAGTGCAACTGGCCTATTTATAGGCATATCTCGCCCAGGTGAAAGGTGTTGGACAATTATGTAGGAGGACGTGGGGATGGTAAGTGGAGAGTAGAGAGATGTTGAGCAGTCTATTCCAAAGACTTCCAAAAAAGATACACTCTGGTGCAGCAGGAGCACTGCACCACAGAGAGTAATCATGTGTAGCCGATTCATTACACCAACGACTGGGCCAGCCCACAAGTAGCCCACTGAGCCCATTAGCCAAAGCCCAACTGCCAAACCCGACGGACAAGCCCACGGACCACCCAAAGGACCAATTGCCAAGATCCAAGTTCAAGTCCAAGTTCAAGTTCAAGGACATGGACATGGAACCGGAACCGGGGTCGGCACGGGCACGGTGCGGCGCGCCGCGTGTGAAGCGGTCGGTGAAAAGGCTCGCGCACATGAGCATGTGTGGCCCAAGCCCACCCACCGCATGTCACTTTGTTATCTCCTACTAAATGGTAGAGACTTAAATACCACACAAAACATTACACATTAATCAATGTGGGACATAACTATCCAAAACCCGAATTAGGTAAGTTTCTCCACTTTAGGTAACATATTAGTTTTGTCCCCCCAAACTTCGAGCCACTATTTCTCACTCACCGAAAATCAGAATCGAGAAATTAAGCACACTATAATTATCTACTTGAAATGTAGATCGACGTCATATATCTCAATTCATAAATCGAATAAATATCGAGGCTCGAAAATACGATTAAACGGGCTGACTTTTTCCAAGTCAAATTAGCATTTAATGCTAACTAAATTTCCTTAATAATAATATATATAAATATATATACTATTACCGATTTTTCCAACAATCCCCCACATGAGTGGAAATAGCCAAATGCATGCATGCAGACACACAGCTCTGTCCTCAAGAGACAATAAAGCATTAGGGTAGGTGGCTTATGACCTTGAACCTCCCTCAGTCAGTGCTATCGAGCATACCGGCGGACTAGTGAACACGTGGCCTTGAACTATTCCTCCATGGTGTATACTTAGACAATAGCACTAACACTATAAAGTCTCAACCTCGTCCGTTCTCACATTTGTGTCCTTTACAGACCATGTACAACCTCTTTGGATTCATAAGTGTTACATAGAAGCGGCTCTCACTTCTCACTTACATAGGTGATCCTTGAACTATCCTGTCATACTCCAGCTTCTCAAGGCATCCAAGAATCATTAAAAGTCAAAGACTTAACCTCACCACTTGACAGGTCACCAACACTCTCGAGCTCTTTTAGGGAATAGACTATTTGAGTGTGGTATCAACAGACTCATATAGCTTAGTTTTCCCATTGAACCAAGTTCATGGGATCTCCAATCTACAAGGTTGGGTATCCACTATAATCGTCTTTAACTTGTGGATTTAACTCCCATTCCCTCTACGAGCTTATACATTTGATCTCGATTCAAACTCTTAGTAAGCGGATCCGCTAAGTTATCTATAGACTTGACATAGTCTACAGAGATAACCCCACTCGTGATCAAATGTCTTACGGTATTATGTCGACGACGAATATGTCTCGACTTACCATTAGATAATCCACTCTTGGCCCTACCAATAGCCACTTGGCTATCACAGTGAATCATCACAGGTGGCACGGGTTTCGTCCAACATGAAATATCTTCAAGAAAATTACGTAGCCATTCGGCCTCCTCACCGGCCTTATCTAAAGCAATAAACTCTGATTCCATGGTGGATCGGGCTATGCACGTCTGTTTCGTGGATCTCCACGACACAGCTCCTCCCCCTATAGTGAACACATAACCACTAGTAGACAATGAGTCTTTAGTGTCGGATATCCAATTTGCATCACAGTACCCTTCAAGTACTGGGGGATGTCTCGAGTAGTGCAGCCCAAAGTTAAGAGTGTATTTCAAATACCTCAGAACTCTTACAAGAGATTTCCAATGCTCTCTACTAGGATTACTAGTATAGCGACTCAGTTTGTTCACCGAACAAGCTAGATCAGGCCTCGTACAATTCGTGATGTACATAAGACAACCAATGACTCTAGCATATTCCTCTTGAGCAACAAGATCACCCCTATTCTTGCTCAAGTGAACATTAACTTCTAGAGGAGTCTTTGCCGGCGCACTATCAAAGGCATTAAACCTCTTAAGTACTTTCTCAATATAATGAGATTGAGACAAAACAATCCCTTTGGGAGTTCTTTGAATCTTCACTCCAAGAATAACGTCAGCAACTCCCATATCTTTCATATTGAAAGTTCTCTTAAGCATACGCTTGGTGTCATTTATGATTTGAAGGTTTTGTCCCATAATTAACATGTCGTCTACATAAAGACAAACAATTACAAAACCATTCTTTGTATTCTTTATGTAAACACACTTGTCACATTTATTAATCTTAAAACCATTCGACAACATAGTCTTGTCGAATTTCAAGTGTCATTGTAATGGTGCTTGTTTCAACCCATATAGGGATTTCACCAACTTACATACCTTTCGCTCTTGGCCAGGTACTACAAACCCTTCAGGTTGTTCCATATAAATTTCCTCTTCTAAATCTCCATTTAGAAAGACAGTTTTCACATCCATTTGGTGAATCTCAAGATTGTGCAAAGTAGCAATCGCGAGAAGCATATGGATAGACATAATTCTCGTTACAGGCGAATAAGTATCGAAGAAATCATATCCTTCAATTTGCTTAAAACCTTTAACTACTAAACAAGCTTTATATTTATCAATTGACCCATCTGTCTTATACTTTCTTTTTAGGATCCATTTACATCCTAATGGCTTGCAACCTTCAGGTAGGTCTACTAAGACCCAAGTGTGATTTTGCATGATGGAATCAATTTCACTTTGGACGGCTTCTTGCTAAAGTGGGTCATCGGGTCATCGGGTCTAGAAAGAGCCTCTTTAATAGACCGCGACTCTTCATCCAAAAGAAAAACAACATAATCAGGACCAAAGTCCTTAGCAACTCTTTCTCTAGTGCTACGTCTTGGTTCTAAAGTTTCAACATCGGCAGCTTGCCTTTTACGCGTAGCGGGTTCTACCCCCACATTTCTAGAACTACTAGCAATTTCTCTTGCTTCACCACTAGAGTTCGACTCAACTTTATCATCCTTTTGACATGGATAGATATGTTCAAAGAATATAGCATTCCTTGACTCAATAGTAGTTCCAACATTCATATCCGGCACGACCGACTTATGAATGACAAACCGATATGCACTACTATTCAATGCATATCCTATAAAGATACAATCGACGATCTTAGGTCCGATTGTAACTTGTTTAGGCAAAGGCACTTTGAGGTATTTATAGGAAGGTTTCCTTCCTTTCCACAACTCGTAAGGAGTCACATCTCTACCTTTTAGAGATATTTTGTTTAATAAGTAGTTAGCCGTCAAAACGGCTTCCCCCCACATGTTCTGGGGCAGTCCAGAACTTATTAACAAGGCATTTATCATCTCCTTTAGAGTTCAGTTCTTCCTTTCAGCCACACCATTTGATTGAGGCGAATAGGGGGCAGTGGTTTGATGAATAATACCACTTTTCTTACACAACTCTTCAAAAGGAGCTACATACTCTCCACCTCTATCACTTCGTACCATTTTGATTTTACAATCAAGTTGGTTTTTGGCTTCTGCTTTGAAGTTAGTAAAAGCTTCAATCGCCTCATCTTTACTCCTTAAAAGATAAAGAGTACAATACTTAGTGCAGTTATCAATAAAAGTAATAAAATACTTTTTCCCACCTCTAGTTTGTACAAACTTTAAGTCACATACGTCAGTGTGAATGAGTTCTAGAGGTTTTGCGTTCCTTTCTATAGAATGAAATGACATCTTAGCCAATTTTGCTTCAACACAAACTTCACACTTGGTTTTGTTAAACTCATTTACTTTAAGTAGATCGAGATTAACTAATCTTTTTATCGCTTTTAGATTAACATGTCCTAATCTAGAATGCCATAAATCAGAACACTCAATCAAGTAGGAGGAAGTAGCTTCGTTCTCATTATTCTTGCCCTCAATGGACTCTTGGCGAATTGCCATTACAGATAACTTGAAAAGGCCCTCAGATAGGTAACCTTTTCCTAGGAACATTCCAAATTTAGATAAAATAAATTTGTCCGACTCAAAAACTAGTCTAAAACCTCTCTTGACTAGTACAGAGCCGGACACTAGATTCTTCCGGATGTCAACCTTAGCACCACAGTACCATAGCCAACTACCTCAGATGAGGCTTGATTCCCCATATTGAGCTTCCTCCCTTGGCAACTCTTGTACTTGGTGAAACGACTTTGATCACCACAAACATGTGTCGGGGCAGCGGTATCAATATACCACTTCCCTTCATTCTCCACGACGTTTGCCTCTTCGGTGACGACGGCCGCAAGATCGGCTTCACTTAGGTCTATCTCCAACATGTTGGCTTGACGGGCCCTCTTCTTCTTCGGCTTACGGCAGTCCTTGGACATGTGGCCGGATTTGCCACAATTGTAGCAGTCCCCTTCAAACTTGCGGGCTTGCAGCTTGCCCTTCCCTTTGGGGTTGCTATTCGGATGCCCTCTCTTTACATTGTTGGAGTTTCCACCTTTCTCTGCGAGGTTGACTCTTGGTTCCACTGGTGCTTCGCCCTTCCCATCTCGAGTCCTCATATCGGTCTCGATGCGGAGCTTGACTACAAGGTCTTCAAGCGTCATTTCCTTTTGCTTGTGCTTCAAGTAGCTCTTGAAGTCCTTCCAGCTCGGGGGAAGTTTCTCTATCACGGTTGCCACAATGAAAGCATCGGGCAAAAGCATCCCTTCGGCATGGACGTCATGGACAATGAGTTGATACTCTTGAAGTTGCTCCATGACCTGTCGAGAGTCCACCATTTTGTAGTCCAAAAAATTGGCGACTACAAACTTCTTAGTCCCTGCATCATCAGTACAATATTTCCTTTCAAGTGCTTCCCAAATAGCCTTGGAGGTCTTTACATTTGCATACACGCTATATAGACTATCATCTACTCCACTAAGCAGGAAATTTTTACAAAAATAATCCGAAGGCTATTCGGACTTCTACATTCTCCTCGTTGTCACTTGGAGGGGCGGGTGCATTCTCCATCAGCACGGTCGTGAACCTCAATGTTGTCAAATAGAACAACATCTTCTGTTGCCACCTTTTGAAGTCGGATCCACCAAACTTCGCGGGCTTCTTGGCAGCAGGCAACACTCTAGACGAGTGTAGAGGTGTCGTCAACGTCGGGTTCGAGCCCCCCACCACACCAAGGTGGTTCACACTCCCGAAAGGGACATTGTTCTGCAAAGCAGAAGACATCGCATAGAAGTTATATGCCGAGTTAGTGGCATTAACACGGTTAAGTGCGATTCTAGCGTCAATGGCGGCAGACATAGCAGCAAGTGTTGGATTTGCAAACGCCGGAGTTGGAGTTGGAACAGACAGCGGTGGAACCACATTGCCGGAGGAGGCAATGACGTCAGAAACGGCGGGGTTGGTGGCGGTAGAAGCGGCGGCGGCAGAAGCGGCGAAGATGGAAGCAGATGATGAAGACATGTTTTGAAGCAACTTAAGTAGTTTTTTCGTCTTGCGATTGTTGGATACAAAAGCTGCTATTACAAAATAATACAGTAAGTCTGGAACAGAACTCAAAAACTGAAAGTAATAAAACTGCGTCGAGTCGAGGAAGGCCTCTCTTCGCAAGACGAAAAACGCCCCGATAGTGCTCTCGGTGTTGGCGTATCGTCCCCAAAGATGAAACGACGACATCTCGAGGATTGCAGCACCGCAAGATCTTCGAGCTCCGGCGAACTAGACTTTTCCGGCGAGGACATGCTGCTGGACAACTACAAGAGCTAAGATGTTGATGCAAGTGTTGCTGGTGTGTTTGGAATGAAGTGCAACTGGCCTATTTATAGGCATATCTCGCCCAGGTGAAAGGTGTTGGACAATTATGGTAGGAGGACGTGGGGATGGTAAGTGGAGAGTGGAGAGATGTTGAACAGTCTCTTCCAGAGACTTCCAAAAAGGATACACTCTGGTGCAACAGGAGCACTGCACCACAGAGAGTAATCATGTAGCCGGTTCACTACACCAATGATTGAGCCAGCCCACAAGTAGTCCACCGAGCCCATTAGCTAAAGCCCAACTGCCAAGCCCGACGGACAAGCCCACGGACCACCCAAATGACCAATTGTCAAGTCCAAGGACACGGACACGGAATCGAAACCGGAATCGGGGCCGGGCACGGGCGCGGTGCGGCGCGCCACGTGTGAGGCGGTCGGTGAAAAGGCTCGCGCGCATGAGCATGTGTGGCCCAAGCCCACCACATGTCACTTTGTTATCTCCTACTAAATGGTAGAGACTTAAATACCAAACAAAACATTACACATTAATCAATGTGGGACATAACTATCCAAAACCCGAATTAGGTAAGTTTCTCCACTTTAGGTAATATACTAGTTTTGTCCCCCCAAACTTCGAGCCACTATTTCTCACTCACCGAAAATCAGAATCGAGAAATTAAGCACACTATAATTATCTACTCGAAACGTAGATCGACGTCATATATCTCAATTCATAAATTGGATAAATATTGAGGCTCGAAAATACGATTAAACGGGCTGACTTTTTCCCAAGTAAAATTAGCATTTAATGCTAATTAAATTTCTTTAATAATAATAATATATATAAATATATATACTATTACCGATTTTTCCAACATGGCATTTGTGGTCCACCATAATTGATTTTGATTTGATTATTTAATTAAAATATATTTTACGTGTCAAATGATTTGTGGAGGTGGCATATAGTGGATTATAATTGTGTGACACTAAAGTCTATGCGGTTTGTAATAGGATATTGGTGATTAAAGAATTTAATCTATGAGCGGATCAATGTTTCGATGCAGTTAATGTAGATATTTCGAGAAATTAATAGATTTGTCCTCTTGTTTTAATTTTATTGTGTTGAAATATTCGGCTGCATCAGCAATGGAGTATTTTAGTGAAATTTAATGATTTCTACCTTTTTTTATATATGACGAATTCATATGACACTACTAGATGACGCATGATAGGAATGCGACACAGATTTTAAATTTCAGTACTCTGATTCTCTAGTCTACCACGTAGTAACCTACTTTGTCACATATAGGGGTGTAACGGTTCGGTTCGGTTCGGTTTTTTGTGTATTTTAGGAACCGAACCACACACATAGAAATGGTTCGGTTCGGTTCGATTCGATGTGTTTTTAAATATCGGAACCGAACCGAACCGAACCACTTATGGTTTGATTCGATTCGGTTCATCGGTTCACCTTTTTATTTTTTTATTTATTTTTTAAATCCTAAATAATGGAAGAATAATAGTTTATAGGATATCACTTGTTCCGAACTCATAAGTATAGAGTTGTTACTAGCTCATTTCTCTTTCTTTGTATAGATTATAATTGATCTTAACTTAAATCTAATATCTAAATCCAATAATATTCTCGTATAAGAAAGACAAATATTAAATTAAAAAAATTAAAAAATAGAATATTGGTTCGGTTCGGTTCGAACAGTTCAAAAAATTTTGAAACCGCGAACCGAACCGAATATACACGGTTCCTAAAAAAATAAACCGAACCAAACCGCGAAGTCAAACCGAACCACATTTTTCGATTTGGTTCGGTTCGGTTTGATCGGTTTCGCAGTTCGGAGCGAAACCACCTACACATCTAGTCACATAAAGTGGAAATACATTTTTATATATTTTCCTTTTACTTCTTCATTTTGAAAGACGTTTTGTTTTTAATTTTATTGTGGAAGTCGTCAAATGACTCAACATTGACGACCTTTTGTATTTATGAATTATGAACCTGTGCAAATTTGAGTTTTGAGTCTTAAGTCTAGAATTCGTTGTGGGTTCGAGTCTTATACTATTTATTCGGTTAGCAAAACTGTCATTTATTCACTCAAAATTATTTAAGAATTTACAAGTCAGAATTTACACGATATACCTAATCTATTAAAATATATAAAATTTGTAGATAATCGAATTAAAAACAATATTATGCCAAATGTATAATTTATGTATGGATTGTGGATTTCTCTTTAAAAAATAATCTTATTTAAAATAAATAAATAAACCTCCACTTTGAGCTCAGGGAAATGTTTAGTTAATTAAAAGAGTAAACCGCGTGGGGAATTAGGGGTGTAAGTGGTTCCGCTCCGAACCGCGAAACCAGCCGGACCGAATCAAACCAAATCGAAAAATGTGGTTCGGTTCGGTTTAGCGATTTGATTCAATTTATTTTTTTAGAAACCGTTTACATTCGGTTCGGTTCGCGGTTTCAAGAATTTTTGAACGGTTCGAACCGAACCGAACTAATATCCTATTTTTTATTTTTTTTATTTAATATTTGTCTTCCTTATATGAGAATATTGTTGGATTTAGATATTAGATTTAAGTTTAGATCAATTCTATTCTATACAAATGAAGAGAAAGGAGTAACAACTCTATACTTATGAGTTCGGAATGAGTGACATCTTATAAACTATTATTCTTGCATTATTTAAGATTTAAAAAATAAATAAATAAATAAATAAATGAACCGATGAACCGAACCGAACCATTTATAAGCGGTTCGGTTCGGTTCGATTCTGATATTGAAAAATCCATCAAATCGAATCGAATCGAATCATTTTTATGTGTTTGGTTCGATTTCTAAAATACATAAAAAATCGAACCGAACCGAACCGTTATAGGGAATTGAAAGTTTGAAACAGTTGGGCTGGGCAGCGGTTGGATGGCGAAAGGGCAGAGAGAGAGAGAGAGAGACCCATCGCTGTCGAAATTTCACGCACACAACACAAGAGGTAGGAATTACAAGCTCTCGAGCCAGCCAGGACTACTGATTACAAGGAAAATGAGCTTCCACACGGTTTAGGATGACGTTTCCAAAATTCCAAGTTCTCTCTAGCCGATCCGACGCGCATTTCCGGTTCCTTTCGTCGCCGCGGCCGCTAAAGGCCCAGATTGATCTGTTAGTGGTGGTCGTTGATTTTGTTTCAGTTAAATCGGTAACGGAGTATGCTATTTAATTTTCCAGTTGCTTTGGATTTTAGAAATTTTGTGCGGATGTTGATTTGGATAATTTGTATCTCGGAAGGACGATGTTTTTGAGTGATTTTTCGATCGAAAAAGTTGCCTAGGTTTTTGTGAAACTACACCTGTTTGAATGCTCTGTTGCGGGATGAAATTAGGCTTCTGCTGCTACTCGTCCTGAGAGTTCAAACGTGTTTGTGTTTGTGTGTATCTGTCTGTGAGAAAGGAAATCTTGTTATTTCAGTAAACGGAAGTCAATATGAAACGGCCTACCCTAAATCTCCAAAAAAATAACATTATTATTATATTTCTGAGAAAAAAATGGTAAATTAGATTAATTATTTTCTGAGTTATCAAATTCCTTTTAGAATTACGGTGCTATAGTTTTCTCTGGATTGATTTTCTATTACAGTCTTAAAGAGCAACATAATGCAGTTTATTTGTGCCTTATATATGTGAGGGGTGCTTCGTCTGAACTAAGCTTTTTCATGTGATAATTGTATGAAAGTGCGGAGGGGGATGAAAAGCTAATCCTTCCAAAATATGGACAGGAGAATTAGGAGATAGCTAATGGAAGCAAGTTGAGCGGAATAGGACCAAAATCTGAGCTGTAGATGCTTTGGTGCATCAACTAATTCCAAACAAGACCAACAAGGTAACTACTTCAGCATCCTCCTGCATCCTCACTTGTTTTATCTCATGTTTCATTGTGTGCTCACCCGTTCCAATGGCCAAGTATTCTGCTTGTCACATGCAATACGTTTCGTCTCTCTATATGCAATTCTTTCCGTATGCCATTATAACTTAGAAAGTCACTCACTCAGAACATATGAATTCATAACGGTTCCTAAATATGGTTGCTCATGCTTCGATCTTGAAGAATTAATCATATCTGGGCAGAGTTTCCACAACTTCATTCTTGTATGAAGGTGGGGATTGGATTGGAGGGTAGTGATAATATATAGTTAGATGGTCAACCGTGCATCTCATTCAACTAGTTGTAAGTGAATCTATTCGCCTAATTGGCGATCAGAGATTTCCTGATATGCAATTGTATATGAAAAAGGGGTAGGTTGGTATGGTACAGTTATGAGGCCAGTCAATTGTATTCCTTATATTTGTAATTTCTCTTCTTTTTTCGCGGTTTCATTCACCTCATATGATGAATTACGAGCAGCAACAAATAACTTTAATCTAAGTAATAAACTCGCTAGGGCGAGGAGGTTTTGGCACAGTTTACAAGGTATAACATAATTCTGTCAAATTCTCTTCCGTTTCTTGGATTCAAATTTGTCCAACAGCATGACCTTTAACTAAAGCTTACATCACCAGACTGATTTTTCAGAAATCTGTGCTCTTAGGAACATGAAAGAATTTAAATTATCATGCATCTGAACAATAACACATCTGGCTCCAGTAAGTTTTGAGTTTTTATTTATGCGAGTATCTCATCAATTCTGCAAGTCAAAATACTTTAGTATCATCCACGGCATTAAGTTGGCTAATTTTCTATATTGCTCTGATTAAAGTAGGTATTGATTATCATGATAAAATCTGTCTAAAATGGTAGTATATAGTATTAATCAAATCGCCTATGATATATATACAGCCCTCTCAAGAGTATAAAGGAAGAAAAGATCACAATTCTATCTAATACCTATAATTACGTAGTTAAAAAAATATGATCCCAAACTATCAGATCATAAAGTTGAAAACTCAATACTCCCCCTCAAGTTGGATCGTGAAGATTTCAAACACCCAACTTGCTAAGCAAATAACGGTGTTGATCGGCTCCTAAGGGCTTGGTGAATATATCAGCCACTTGTTCCTTTGTGTCGATGTTGAAAGGACGAATATCGCCAAAAAGTAACTTTTCACGTACAAAATGACAATCCATTTCCACATGTTTGGCACGCTCCTAGAAAACAGGATTGTTAGCAATGTGTCTAGCAGCTTGATTGTCACAATATAAAGGCGTCGGATCTTCTTGTGGTGCATCAAGGCCTTGTAATAACCATCAGAGTCAAATGATTTCACTAACAGTAGTGGCCGTTGATCGATATTCAGCTTCAGCTGTAGAACAAGATACAACGGACTGTTTCTTAGTCCGTCAAGATATAGGTGCTCCTCCTAAGAAAATTACAAATCCAGTACGTGACCGACGTGTAACTGAACATCCTCCCCAATCTGCATCATACATGGTCGAAAGTGTGAGAGACCCATGCACAAGCAAAGAAATATCTTGTCCTGCGGTGGCTTTCAAATAATGCAGGATACGAACAACGGCGTCCATATGTGTGTCTCGTGGATCTTCCATGTATTGACTTAAGATGTTGACTGAGTATGTGATGTCGGGCCGTGTAACTTGCAAATAAAGAAGACGTCCTACGAGTCGTCGATATTGTAAAGTGTCCACGTTAGGTCAATCAGTATCAGGACCTAAACGAAGGTTCTGCTCCATAGGAAATAAACTCGGACGACATCCTTGAAGTCCACTGTCATCGAGAATGTCGAGAGTATACTTCCGTTGACTTAGGACTAAGCCATTCCGGGTTCGAGCCACCTCTATGCCAAGGAAATATTTAAGGGGACCTAAGTCTTTTATGCTGAAACAACGGTCGAGGTGAAGCTTAAAAAGAGAAATACGGTTACAATGACATCATCCCTGATCTGACCCAATTAGTTGCCTAGTCAATGGCTCTCTTGCCAGGAGGTAGATCCTCAAGAGTCCACGTTCCATTTTGCTTGAGAGCATCAATCTCTTGTTGCATAGCTTGTCTTCAATTTGAATCATTAACAGCTTGATGAAAATGTTTCGGCTCATTATGAGATGTTATAGCTGCTAGGTAGGCCCTGTGAGATGGATAAAATTTATCATAGGAAACAAAAGAGGATAAAAGATGTACCGTCGAGGATCCGGGTGTTGGCGTGGGCGGCGTGTGGTCTATAAAGCTAGGCAAATCAACATGATAATCGGACAAGTGCTTTGGTTGAGATCGTGGTCGCGTACTTCTTCGAGTGTGATTCACGTCACTTGATGATGCATTATCTAATTATGGCGGATTCGCGGACATATCAAAAGTATTGTTCTCATCCAACAAGGCATCATCATGAGGAGAATCATTATTATTGTGGGTAATAATGGTTTGAATTGGTTGTGAAGTAATGGGTTCATCAGCTGCTATAGTGGACGACCCATTAATAAAGTTGCATGATGTTGTAGTATTGCATGGGTCATTAAGTTGAGTTGGTCCGTGAGCAAAAGGAAATGTGTCTTCAACAAAAATAACATCACGTGAGGTGAAGAACTTGTGCTCTCGAATATCATACAATCTATATCCCTTCTGCCCATACGAAACGAATACACAAGGCTTACCCAGCTCTCCAAACTTGTCACCCCCCATGTCGTGTCTCCTTGGCATAAGCTAAGCACCCCAAAACCCTAAGGTGTGAATAATTAGATTTCTTTTGGAGAAGGATTTCATAGGGTGTTTTATTTTGGATGGTTGTAGAAGGTAGTCTGTTGATTAAATATACCGTCTTCATGATGCATTCGCCCCAAAATTGAATGAGAAGATTAGCTTGAAAACGTAGCGCCCTTGCCATGTCCAAAATATCTCTATGCTTTCTCTCTACCACACCATTTTGTTGTGGAGTATCCACATAAGAGGTTTCAAGCCGGTTTGAATTCTGGCCCATTATCACTTCTAATCTTCTTCACTTTACAATCAAATTGTGTTGACACCATATTGCAAAAACTTATCCAACAATCACTCACATTACATTTCTGCTTAATTAAGTAAACTCAAACAGCTCTACTAAAATCATCAACAATTGTTAATAAATAATGAGCATCAAAATGTGAAGGTACACTATAACTCCCCCAGATATCACAATGTATCTTATCAAAAATAGAACTAATCTTAATAGAACTGTTGGAAAATGGTAACCGTCGTCTGTTTTGCTCGTATGCAAGAATCACATGCCGCATTATTCGAAACAAAATCATGCAAAAAATCAATGTTCCTAAGACGCTCTTTGGAGGCGTGTCCTAACCTCTTATGCCAAGTCTCAAAATCCTTGGTAACCGTCATAGCTGCTTTCTGACCACTTGTCTCCAAATAATATAGACCATCACGATCCTTATCCACGACAATCAGGTTTCTCGATTCTAAGTCCTGCATAATATAGAAGTCCGGGAAAAAGGTCACGACACAATATATATCTTTAGTCATTTTACTCCTGTTTGTTGAGAATTAATCAAAGAATTCCCTTCACAAGTAATATGGCCCGTGACCCCGGAGTCTATCACTCAAGGCCCTTGGGCATCAACCTTACCAGCCATATTTGCCGAAGGTCCACCATCTGAAAAATGCTTAATAAAAGTCGCATATTGCTCCGCAGTAAGTCTTGGTATAGGATTATTTTCAGCCTCCACATTGGCCTCCACATTGGCTGCCATTAGGTTCTGCCTCCTCTCTCCGGATCTGCCCAAACTTCCAGTTTATCGATCGCGCCATGGAATTAAAAAGCGCTCGAGGCGTACGCCTCGAGGCCCGCCTCGGAGTGAGGCGCCGGAAAAAAGATCTGAGGCTTACGCCTCGTTGAATTCGCTTCACCAGGCCGCCTCAGTCCGTCGAGGCGCGCCTCGAGGCGTACGCCTCGAGTCGACGGCTGAGGCGTTCGAATCATAAATTGGGCGTATTTTCTTTGACTCATTCTTCAATTTTAACCAAATAACTCAAATTGGCCCAAATTTCATGCAACCCATATGTTTATTTTTCAAAATTTATCAAAATCGATTCAACCCTAATTGATTAAAACCCAATTTTCTTCCAAATCAAAACAATTTACCGTGAAACCGCCCCTGCCGCCCAGAAACCACCGCCGCCGCTGCCCTGAAATTGCCGTCGTCGTCAACGCCTTCAAGCCCCTGCCGCCGCCGACTTCACGGGAGATTGTAATCGAGTTTCTCTTAGCTTTTTTTTTTTTAACTCTTATAACATGTGGCTGCGATATTATAATCGAGTTTCTCTCAATTAATTATGAGTATTGTGAAATTGAGTATCGTGGAATTAATTATGAGCATTCTCCTGCTATTCTGAAATTAATTATGAGCATTAAGTAATTATTTGCAATTTTCGTGTTGGAAGTGCAAATTGAGGTACTTTAAATCTAATTAATAATTTAAACTAACTAATAATTTAAACTTTTTTTGTATTATAATATATTGCTAATTTAATGTATGTAGACAAAGGAAAAAGTCACCAACGATATTTGGTTGATGAGGATGATGAAGAAGAGAATTATGATGATGAAGATTGATGATGCTTAATTTGGGATGTTGAGATTTAAGACCTTATAACTCTTTGCATTGGTTTGAATTGGTTTTTTTTGTTGGTTTGAACTTGGAAGAAACTTGATTTTATGTGTTTATGTGTTTTTGTGGTGTTATATGTTTATTAGGGGAAAAAATAGAATTTATGCCTTGATTTTACGCCTCGGTCCGCCTCGAGGCTTACGCCTCGTGACTCGTAAGGAAAACGCCTCGGAACCCATTTACACTTTTTTGAACTTTGGATCGCGCAACTCTTTGAACCATTCAGGATAGCCAATGAGCTCAAAACACTCCTCCTTTTCGTGCCCCTTCTTACCACAATGAGCACATTTTAAATTTCGCGATTCCAATCACGCCTATTCTTGTGGTTTGTATGATTTGTGGTGGAACGATTTCTTGGAGCTTGTGATCGATTTGCAACATATGCTCTAGATTTGGTATGTTGCGCGTGAACTCCAAACACCGTTGCATTGTGATTTACCTTCCTTGATCCCATGATATTCTGATGTTGTTCATCCTCGGCGACCAAGTGATATGCCACACTCAAAGTAGGAGGTGGTGAGGTTGCTAAGATCTGTGTCTGAACTACATTAAAGGTGTCATCAAGTCCCATGAGAAAATCATACAAGTGATCTCTTTCATGAGCTTCGCTGTTCTTCTTTCCTGTAGGACAAAAGCAAATTGTAATCGGTGATATAGAGTTCATTTCATCCCACACACCCCTTAGCTTAGTGTAATATGATGAAACAGATGAACCCTCTTGTCGGATCAAAGTCAAAATCTGCTTCAGTTCATATGCACGAGGCGCATTCTATTTTCCAAATCGATCTCGGAGATCATTCCAGATTTGTTGTGCACTCCCCACATATTTAACACTAGCTCGAAGGTCCTTTTCCATAGCAGCAACAAGCTAACCGCGAATCATAGTATAACATCTCTTCCATAAAATCTGGTCCGGAGATCCATCCTTCGGCATCGAAAGCGATCCATCTACAAAGCCATCTTTGTTCTTGGCATAAAGAAAGTCGAACATCTCTTGTTGCCAGTCTGCATAATTGTTGTCATTGAGGATCTCGTTTACATGTACTTGAAGTGGATAATCTGTCTAAGACAAGTAGTAGGGAGACATGTGATCTATTACAGTCCCGTTTGATTTCCCGGCATCGTCGTCGCTGGTGTTGTTCTTGGTGTCGTCTGTTTTGGCCATTGTTGTCAACAAGAATTTGTAGGTTTAGTGTTTCAAGTGTTTTGGGATTTGAGAATCCGCTTTGATGCCATGATAAAATGTCTAAAATGGTATTATTAATCAAATCGCCTATGATATATATACAGCCTCTCAAGAGTATAAAGGAAGAAAAGATCACAATTATATCTAATCCCTATAATTACGTAGTTAAAAAATATGATCCCAAACTATCGGATCATAAAATTGGAAATTCAATAATTATCATCTTGTTTGGTTTGTATTAACAGTTAACACTGGTCTTACTAGGGGAAACAGAATGCAAGTTGCAGTAAAGATGCTTTCTGCTGAGTCAAAGCAGGGAGAGCCAGAGTTTTTAACTGAGATCGATACTAAGCACCCAAATCTAGTTCAGTAATTCACGGGCGTGACCGGATGTTGGTCTACGAATATTTAGAAAAAAACAGCGTTGGTCATGCACTATTAGGTACATTGGTAGGTTCACTTTGGAAAGAAAGTAAAGCAAATGCGTTGTATATGTTTATACAAAGTATATTATGCTTTTCAACATTGCAGGTCAAACCAGAAGCATAACAATTGATTGGAGAAGAAGGTCTGAACGAAAGATTCGGTGAATCACCAATTATTATTATTGTTTTAGCTAAATATTCACTTGCAAAAGATATTTAGTATTATTATAGCTAAATGCTATCAAAAGTGTTACTATTATTTTTTTATATAATAAAATAACACGTACAAAGTGTTTTAATATTTTTTTCACATAATAACTATTTTTTTCACAAAATGTTTGAACACTTTAATTATGAAATCCGATCCCAAAAAGCTAAACTAATTTTGGGTCGAAAAAAATGAAATGTTACTTTAAACTTCGCAGGAATAGACTAATTTTGAGAATTTCATTTTAAAATAATAGTATTTTGGAAACTAAATTTTACAAAATTCACTCCAATGTAACGACCATTCAGGCATTCACCATATCCTAATTAAAAAATATCAAAGTTTGTTACTCTATCCATTGAACAATATTTTTAGCACGATCCGGAATGATATATTAGACAAGATAATATCCCATTTCGACATTAAACTGAAAATATGCAGGGATAAATTGTAGAACTAAAAAATGAAATTACGCTAAGCAAAAAGTGAGAATTTGGAAATTAATATACAGTTGTATTCGGATACTGTAAAATAGAAGAAAAATACAGTTGGACAAATCAACTGCTGATAATGTCGAAGGATTCGACCAGACGGCTGCGATGTCACCATACTTTGAACTCTGCAAAAAAGAAAAAAAGAAAAAAAATCCCTAGACCATCTTACCCTCTTTTTCCAACCTACAATTTCCATCCAATTTTCTGCTTTCACGACTTCATTTCAACCTAAACCCCCTTTTCCTGTCTCGAATTTCCCTCGTTCGGCTGAATTTTCAGTTCTGCGGACAGTGAGGGGATCTTTTCATCCAATTTTCTGATTTCACTGCTTCAGTTAAACCTAAAACCCCCTTTTCTTGCGTCGAATTTCTCTTATTCGGCTGAATTTTCAGTTCTGCGGACAGTGAAAGAAGGAATTGGAGTATTTTTTCCTGATTTTAACCGATTGAATAACGTATTGGTTGCGTGTGAATTTTTCGAATTGGTTTGATGATTAAAGCTTACGATGTTCAGAGCGGAGCTGACGGAATAGAGGCATGAGCAGAAAATTCTCCGCGGTGAGTAGCTCCAACGACGGCGCTCCCGGTTCCTCTTCTCAAGATGGTTATGATTCTAGGTTTCCTCAGAAGGAATCCAATCGTCGCCACTGGTCATGTAGTTTGAGTTCATCGCGGTTTCCGCTCACAAGAACGAGCGGGGATCGGGGCGATGTTTTTACGCAATCGAGAAAAGTGAAGGTCATTGATGTCGATGCGGAGCCTTATGGTTCATGTTCGACACGGGGACTTGAGGTTTTTGAAATTTCCGATGAGGATTTCCAGATTTCGAAGAAGATGAAGAAAGCCGATTTCGACCCTTTCGAGTATAATTCATCGGAGGAGGAGTTGGAGGGAATTGCGGCTCCGCCGCAAAGAAAGGGCGCTACGGACACTGGGGCTTTTGATTTTTCAGAAGACCAAGATTTGTGGAAATCAGAGAAGTGGAGTGATGCTGGTCCATTTTCGTTAAATTCTTCACAGGAATTGAGTGATATGGGAATTCCACGGTCAATTAAGCATGGGTGGAAGGAGATGATCTTGGAACCAGATGTGGTTTCTGTGAAATCTAAGAAGAAAAATAAGGTAAAAGATGGGGCTTTAGAGAAGAAAACAAAGAAGAAGAAGCAGAAAAAGAAGAGGGAATCAAGGGAATCGAGGGAATCAGGCCCAGTTTATATAGATCCTACCACCACATTGGTGGAGATTCAAGAGTCTGGGGAGACGACAGAACGTTTGGATGAGGTGAATTTTGCGTTAGATGGACTTAATAAGGGACAACCGGCCAGGGCTCGGAGGGCAAGTCTTATATCATTGCTATCAATTTGTGGAACATTGCAGCAAAGGCGGCGTTTGTGGACTTATGGGTATTTAGTTTAATCTTCAAATTTTGGTTGCTGTTTTTACAAGAACACATTTATAGCCATTATGCATAATTTAAACTTCATCTTGGCCTCATTTGCTAGTCTTGGGAGTGATCATCTATGATATTTCATTATGGCACAGAAGAAACGTGGAAGAGAAATATGCATTTTCAAGATATAAAATCCAGTAGAGAAGTATTCAATATTTAAAATATTGTATAGTGGTGCCTAACTTTCTTTGAGAAACGCAGGAGTTCTTTTCGTTGCATAGTAATCCTCTCATTCAAATGGAAAATACGCATGCTATTCCCTTTTATGTTAACAAATTCCTTTCTGTACTCTAACTTTTGATTTTGTAGTAATTAGAAGAAAATGGCTTTTTCTACTCATGAGCTCGGAATCTCTGTACTTTTTAAACAAGAGAAATAGAGGCATGCATTTTATAACTTCGGTTGAGGATAAGAGCTAAATTTCCTTTTACATACTATATTGCTGTAAGTTGTAACTCTTTGTGCTGGTTAGTTGCTCGCTTGATTGAAGTAAATGTATAAATGGGCTAAAGTTCTGAAACTTTCACCACAAGCTGGAAAGTTGATTGTAGTCGATTTCTCCTTGTAACTGGTGATGCCTTTTGTAGACTTGCCAGGAAAATTGTTGATTCTATCCTTGAACTTGATCTTGATGACAAACCAAGCAACCTTGCTGCTGCTGCTCTATTTTACCTTCTGACAAGTGATGTGAGTGATTTCAAGTACACATTATCATTATGAAATTTCTGAAAGTCATATATCATGCTCTCCTGGTCCTTCATAAATTTAATATTGAGCTCTTGCTTTTTCAGGGTCAAGATGAGCACCTTCTGTATTCACCAAATAGTATATGCTTTCTGGTAAAATTGTTGAAACCACTTTCACCTGCTGCTGGCAAGGACAAATCACAGCCCATTGGTAGCAAGCTTATAAGCCTGTGCAAGAATGCTGGTTACTCACAAGGTTCAGCCAAGGGAACAGATTCCATCTCTACTGGTATTATGCACAAGGTTCGGGAGATCCTCGTCAATTGCAAGGAAATGAAGCCAATAGATGATAGTGATGGTGGAAAGCAAGAAGCTGAGTTGAATCCTTTATGGATTAGTTTGCTTACAATTGAAAAGGCTTGCTCGTCCAGTATATCTATTGAAGGTTTTGAAGGTCTGTACATTATTTTTCTGTTATTATATGCTAGTACAGATGGCTTCTTTTTAGTATATGCTAACATCTTTGTTCTGCATGGGGTAGACATTGGCTGGATTTAGAAGATCATATCTATGAGTTTGAAAATGCTGTGGTAATTCAGCCTCAGAAAATTATTGTATCCTTAGTTCCCATAGTCCTTCTTTGACCTTCTATGATCTATCCTATTTGTAGTGGCAGTGAATTGATCAATTGACCTTTCAATACCTCACTTCTCATAGTTGTGCATCAATAAACTCTGTTCTACATTTTCTTATTTCTTTCAGTTGAAAATACTGTTTCCTTTCGTTTGATTCTTTTGACTAAATAAATCCTTTGCTTCAAGGAGGGGTCTGTTTCTGTGTTTTTTGATCGTCGGTAGAAAATATTTTGTATTGCTCTATTCTTATCCTGGTATTTTGGGTTGTCTATTTAATTCTTTCTCCATTTTTCTTCTCAGACACCCGTAGAACTTCTCGGAGAGCTGGGGCCAACTTTAAGGAGAAATTCAGAGAGTCTGGGGGACTTGATGCAGTGTTTGAAGTGGCAAGGAAATGTCATTTCGTGATGGAGGTGTGAGCCTGTATGTCTTTCTTGTTTGGTGCTAGACCTAAAGTATGTATTTGTCTTCAGATGTCATTGTCATTCTATGATTGACTAGTAGGTTTCCTTATTGAAAAATATATAAATTTATAGTAACAGTAGTTACAGAAAATGGAAACTAAGGTACTGGTTTGTAAAGGGAGTACAAAAAGTAGTTGGTCTTGTAGGCTGCAATTACAGTTGTGGCTTAATGTTGATTGCTTAGTATGATGACAAATGTGTTTGAACCTGAAGGTGCTCTACTTCTAAAGCCCATGTGAGAGCTTAGAGTCACCGTCCTATATAAAGAACACCGTTGTCGTATTTTAGACTAACACTGCAAGCCTTGTTAGAACCTGTTACTATCTGGTCACACACATTCCAACTAGATCTGTCTTCTATATTTTGCTTCATTTCAGGGTTTTAGCACGTGATATTTGTTGATTATTGAAACTTAAGCACAAAAGTTGTAGGCAATTGAGGCAACTTTTATTGGAAAAAGAACTTTTCAGCCAATAAATACGGAGATAACCTCTTTGATAACTATTGAGGCTAATGTTTAGTTAGTTAATAAAACATCACATTTTTTCTTGTTTCTGTGTTTGAACTTGTGACCGGCATACCTATATGCTATGTTGGAGCTATAGTAATCTACCCTCAAATATGCTTAACCCTATCAAACTTCTTTTTGTTCTTTTATTAAGGTCGTATAGAGCACGATAAACATAGACTCGCATTCTTTTGTTCTTTTATTAAGGTTATGTGTACTGATTATGCAGGAATGGTTGGAGAAGAGTCCATCTTTTGCTCTGGATTCTAAAAACATTTCAGGGCTAGAAAGTCTAGTGCTACTTTTGAAATGTCTAAAAATCATGGAAAATGCTACATTCCTCAGCAATAATAATCAGGTATCACGTCATGTACCTCCTCAAGTCATTCTAGATTTTTTAAGTAATTCTCCCGCCCTTATATTGTCTGAGCCCGTCTCTGGATTTGCATTTCAGAGCCATTTGCTTGGGATGAAAGGCAGTTTTGGTGGCCAACAAGCTCCACGGTTTTTCACAAAGCTCATTCTTAGTGTCATTAAAATTCTTTCAGGTATCTTGTGCAGGTTAGGTTGGTCTTTAAATATAGATTTTGGTATTTTCACTTTCTTATTCAGGTGAAATGTGTTATAGTTTATTATTATTATTATTACTCCTTTTGTCCCATTGAACTTGTCTTGTATTCCTTTTCGGTCTGTCCCACCGAACTTGTCTTGTTTCTAAATAAGGAAATGGGTCCCACACCTATACCAACTCTAAAAAATTAATTAATTGTATGGGTCCCCCACACCTTAACTACACAAACCAATTATGAACAATTAATTAATTACATGGGTCCCACACCTTTATCAATCCAAACCAACTCTCCTAAATAATGGCGCCGAAAAGAAACAAGACAAGCTCACCGGGATGGAGGGAGTATTATTATTGTGTGGCTCTTAGATTTGCCAATATTATTTTGTCTATTAACTTTTCAATGCTATTAAATGTGCAACGAAGACTTTGTTTCTGTCATCTGATAGATAGACACTTTATTGCTGTCTAGGTGTTACCTTGCTCAGAAGTTCTTTAATGAGTTCCCAGGATGAAAAGATGGGTTGTGTTTCAGGAGGGCATTGTAGCACAGAACGGGCTTCTTATGAAAGCCTTAGTCATTGTGATCCATGCCTGACCTCTGGTCAGCCTAGATTATCTCTCTCTGGTCAGCCTAGATTATCTCTCTCTGCTGTGGGAGCCTCTCAGGTGTCTTTACAAAAATGGAGATTTGAATCTTCTCAAGAAGGATTGTGTAGTAGAACATCTTGTAGTTCAAATAGCGCAACACATGTAAGCAGAGATGATTCTGGAGTGGAATTTGATATCGGAAACCAAAAACTAATGTTTACCAACTCTGGAATTACAGAGAATAGTCTGGATCCTTTCGGGTTTGATGATGATGATTTTGAACCTTCAAAGTGGGATTCACTATCCGGAAGTGTAAATAAATGTTTATCCTTAGATTGGAAGGCAGCTGTCGGTGGATATATAGATACAAGTGATTTTGTACCAGCAAGCCAGCAAGAATCAAATAATGTGGAATATTATAATTCCCAGGAGACGTCTTGTTCTTCGGCTGCTGATGAAGATAAATCTAACCTTCTAGCGGATTGTCTTCTTACGGCTATCAAGGTATTCCCATACTATGAAAATAGTAAAATTTTGTTTTATTCTGTTGGATCTACTGTCTTCACTTCAGTCGGGAAGAATATCGATATGCTCTTCTCTTTGTACGTTTCATTGCAATTTTCTTTGGTTCAAAGTCTCCTTGCATACCTTTTGGCTCTTATACGATGCATTATCATTAATTTCAGGTTCTTATGAACTTATGCAATGACAACCTTGAGGGTTGTCAGCAAATTGCAAGCTCCGGGGGCTTAGAAATTTTATCCTCTCTGATTGCTGGTCATTTCCCATCATTTAGCTTACGTTATGCGAGGGATGATAGTTTGTCATCGAAGTCAAGCCTCACAGTCCACGAACGAAGCAACACACCTCTCACTGATCAAAAGCTAGATTTTCTCGTCGCTATTTTGGGTCTCCTCGTGAATTTGGTTGAGAAGGATGTCGGTAACAGGTAAATTACCCTCAATTATACCCCCTCCATTTAGCGTGGAACAAGTTTGCATTTTTTTCAAACTCTTTGCCAAACTCCTTGTAATTACTTTTCATGCTATGCTAAGTTTTTATCTTAATGTTCCTCATACAAATGTATCTGAGAGAAAAAAAAAAAAAAACTCTACATTCCATTCTATTGCGTTGCAGATCTCGGCTTGCAGGAGCAAGTATTTCACTACCCAACCACGTAGGTCTGAACTCGAAGGAACAAAGCAATCTGATACCAATTCTATGCTCAATCTTCTTAGCTAATCAAGGCACTACTACTGAGACTGATGGAGAGGAGAAAAACTTGTCATGGGTAAGGAATATGTTCTGCTACTCCATTTGTACATGTTCATTATATGATATGATTTCACAAAACTATTCATATTCATAAAATTCAGCTACTTAGTTTTTCTGGGTGGTCTGTAAATGATTTTCTTGCAGGAGGATGAAGAGGCCATATTACAAGGAGAGAAGGAAGCAGAGAAAATGATCATAGAAGCTTATGCAGCTCTCCTTCTAGCTTTCCTTTCTACAGAAAGGTTTATATAATTCTTCCTTTGATCTTATATTTCTCTGTAACATCATCATAAACTCTTCTCTCATGAATTATACCTTCTTTCAAATTACCAGCAAGAAAGTACGCAGAGCAATTGCAGAACGCCTCCCCAGTCGAAACCTCAAAATCCTCGTCCCAGTGCTGGAGAGATTTGTGGTATGCATTTCATCATCTTTTTTTGCATTTGGTAGAATTTTAGTCTATTTCTTCATGTGTATTTTTCTTAATCTTGTGCAGGAATTTCATCTGACTCTTAACGTGATCTCGCCGGAGACACATTCTGCTGTTCTTGAGGTAATAGAATCATGTAGGATGCCATGAAAGTAAAGCCATCGGAGGTGGGGTGTTGTCATAGTATTACTCTTCGATTTGTACATAGGTTTTGGTCATTTTTTGTTGTAGTGAATTTGATGATGATCCAAAGAATAAATTACATTACTTAGTTTAGGGATTGTGGGACTTGTTTATTCAAAGATTTTGGGCAATTTATGTCTTCTTGTTCTAAGGGAGAGAGAATCTATAGGTTTTTTGGGTCATTTCCATATGAACAATTTCAACGAAATCTTTCAATATCCATAATTCAATGAGATGATAATAGTGAAATAATTATAATTATAATTATAATAATGTGGTTTATTCATTTTTTGT
Source organism: Lavandula angustifolia (assembly GCA_028984105.1). Taxonomy (NCBI): domain Eukaryota; kingdom Viridiplantae; phylum Streptophyta; class Magnoliopsida; order Lamiales; family Lamiaceae; genus Lavandula; species Lavandula angustifolia. Next base: position 4,440,906 of record CM054815.1, on the reverse strand, counting down.
GATGTATAAGGGTTATGTCTGTTTTAAATTTTGTAATGTGAATAATTATTTATTTTAAATTCTTTAATAGAGTAGTTTCTTTTCTTCGGTCATTAGGTAATGAAAAAAGGATATGTAAAGTACATTATTTGCCTGCCGAAGAATCAAAACCGCATTCAACTCATACTCGAGTCACAAAATTAGTGCTACATCTCCATCCATGCTAAAATAATGTCAAAATTAGTGCTCACATGTATTAACCAAAGTCACAAAAATTTACTATTAATTTATGTCATATTCTTAACTTAAAGACTAAGATTTTGTGCATGACACACATTTTCTCATTATTATCAACTATAAGTTTGAAATATATAAAAGATATACACAAACTTTTTTTTCATTTATTAGTTCGATAAGATAAATTTTATTTCATTTATTAAGTTTATTCATAACCTATAGCAAGTAGCAACCAAACTATCTTAATTAAAACTCGACATAACTTCAAATAAAATTAAAAGTAGTTTATAACTACCTAACTAATTACTCCCTCTATAATATAAAAGACAAATAATTTCCATTCTTTCCAAATAAATGTGCTCAAATTAACGAGACAACTATATTAAATAGATAGCTGAGTAATGCTCTCTTTGTGAAAAAACAATTATTCCGCTCTTCAAGTAACAGAAAAGTCCCAGCTTCCAAAAATAGCCAAAAATAAAATGGCAAAAAACAATTAAGGAAATAGTAAAAAAAAGATAAAAATGAATTGAAAGTCCGAACTTCCAAACCATAATATTCAGTCTGCAAAATTCATATGACTGAATGCACTATGGATAGAAAATCTCAAATATGGTTTTATATTGTAGTTTCCATTTGGATTTAATCTTGTAAGATGATTATAGTATGTTCGTTTATAATCTACAACTTGAACAATCATATATTCTTTGTCTTTCAATAGATAGTGTACTCACGTACCCTTTTTCCGTTCCGTCAATCTTGTAAACGATGATAACTCAAACAAATTATAAGTGAAAGACTCTGAAAAAAAAATGGGTACACTATATTTCTTAAAACTAAATAAATGACCAAATAATGAATGCAGCCATGTGCCAAAAAATGGATTAAAAAAATACTATGTGATTAAAATCGAAAATTTTCAATTCTAAGGTGCAGTGCACCAAATGCAGGCAAAACAAGTCTCCGCCGCCATGGAATCCTGATGTATAAATATGGGTCATAAATCAACGCTTTCCTCTCTGGAAAATCACTGCTTCCAAAAAGTCGTCTTAATTAGCTACCACCACACTTTTCAATTTTTGCCGCCTCCGAAGTCCGAACTCCCAAAAGATGGTGAAAATCTCTCTCTCTCTCTCTAGAAGTCCTGAAGTACGATAGCTGCAGAAACTCTTTCTCCTTCTAGAAAACATCAATGGAGAATATCATCGACGCTTTCTTCTCCGACCTTCTTTGCCGTTTGCAGGGAAGCAAGCGATCTTTCTACGCTTTAATCTATCTTCTCTCTCTCCATCCTCGCTTACAACAGCGCCTCCATTTTCTGCACGCAGGTCCCCATCTCGCCAAACACCTCGCCGGAGCCCGCCAGCTTCTTGCCGAAAAACTTCGTCGGAAAATCCAAAAAGCCGACACCTTCTGAACTGGGCCTCGCAGATTTGAAGGCCCATTTATCTCTTTCTCACAAGAATCGAATTTCGGCAAAAGGGATTAATTTTGATCATTCAAAGAGAAGGAGAAGGCAAGAAATTGCTGGGGAGGTAAAACCCTTTGAAGTTAGAGAGAGTGAGTTTTTCAATGGGAATTTGAATTCAATGAATTCATCCGATTATTGGTGTGAATTTCGATTTTTCATGACGTGGATTTCATCAGTTGACTCATTTGGGGAGAGGGAGATGTTTGCTATAAGCAGTTTGTTCAAAACCCACCCAAATGGGTGCTTGATCATAGCTTCAGATTCACTTTGGGATTGAAATCTTGAAACCCTTGCTGAGTAAGGGTTTTAGAGTGACTTCAATTTCCCCCAATTTCAATTATCTCTTCAAGGGTACACCTGCAGAGTCATGGTACAATCAGTTGATGGTAGGAAATGTACAACCCGGGGAAGTTGCATTAGGTCAGAATTTATCCAATTTGCTTAGGTTGGGATTGTTGTATAGATTTGGTGGGGTTTACTTAGACACTGATGTTATAGTGTTAAAGAATCTTGTAGGGTTAAAGAATGTGATTGGTGCTCAAACTCTTGATCTTGATACTGGAAATTGGAGTAGATTAAACAATGGTGTGATGATCTTTGACAAGGGCCATCCACTTGTTTTGCCCTAACCTTCGATGGGAACAAATGGGGCCACAATGGGCCTTATTTAGTGTCAAGAGTTGTTCATAGGGTATCTTCTAGGGTTGGATACAATTTTACTGTTTTACCCCCTATGGCGTTTTATCCGGTGGATTGGAGTAGGATCCGCGGCCTATTTGAGGGGCCGAAGAGTTTGAGTCACTCAAAATGGATTATTGCAAAGCTTAGGCAGATTCATAGCCGGAGCTTCGCGGTTCATCTTTGGAATAAGCAGAGCAGAGGGTACAGAGTTGAGAAGGGAAGCATTATTCAGCAATTGATGTTTAGTTGTGGTTTGGAGTCCAGTTTGTGAAAGAAATTAATCATAGAAATGGAGCAAATAGTTTTGGTTTTTCTTGAAAGGTTTTAGATTAGTTTTAGTCTCATATATATAGTGATATAGGTTCTTGTATGCTTTGTAATGTGTGGGCTTTGTTTGAAATGCAAGTTTCTCAAACCAATTCAATCTTGATCTCGACTTCAAATCATATTTGCTCTATTTGAAATTATGTTGTACTTCACAAATAGCTTGAGACTAGAGTTTTGGTATAGAATTTTAGGGAAATAACATTAACGGATTTAGGAGGAGTATGTTTTTTTAAATAATTTTTTGATATATATTTTATTATTTTTTTTCTATTTCGCCCTAAAATTGGATATTTATCACATTTATTAAATATGTGGATTTGAATTCCGAAACATCAAATATCGGCGAGAGAGATGAAGCAATTCAAGCAACTAGTAGAGAATTGGCATTTTATGAACTTTGATGAGCCTTCGCTTTCGTTATAGTGTAGTTTCTTATCCATGCATGTGCAGATGTATTAGTCTATTGATTGTATTAGATAAGTCATGTGTGAATGCATGCAGAAGGTAAGAAACGATGAGAGAATGAATATACGTAGTTTTTACGTTTTGTCAGTATGAAAATACAAGCAACCTTCGTGATTAAGACGTTCTCAAAATGTATAATTCATGATTAAAATCATAAGATTGCGTCTCTACTGACTTGATTCTATAATCCATCACTTTTGGATCACCTACCTAACAAAAGTTGTCTTTACCATATAAAACTCATTAGTTTTGGTCTTATTTCACCTTGATTTCATTTTCTCGTAATTTTGCGGTTACTAGTTATGGTTGATTATATCCAATTAGGGTTTTTACTCTAGTATTCATTTTATTTAATAATTCGTTAGTTATGTTGAACTAGGACATCACCCGTACTCCGTACGGAAAAAATATTACGATTTTATGATACAATAGTTAATACTACTTTAAATAATATAATATCATATATCATATTATTAAAACACAAACTACTAAGTGGGATACGTAATAATATTCAAGTCATATATATTATTAAAACACAAACTACTAAATGAAATACATAGTAATATTGAAGTTGCATATATTATTAAAACACAAACTACTAAATGGAGTACGTAGTAATATTCAAGATTTTGAATCATGTTTCTCAAAGATTGAGTGAAATATGTACAATATACTCATTAAGCAACTTTATTTTGTGCAAAAAAATTTAAATTAGGTGACGCTAAACAGCTATAGGCACAGTTTTTTGGTGAATAAAAAGTTTTAAACCCTCTTTTAGGGTTTGAGAAGGTTTGGGGGTTTCGAGTTTAGGGTGTTGCCTACTGCCTAGTGATAAACTGCAAAGGCCAGCCGATTAACTCTTAACTATAAATCTTAGCAGAATGCTATCTTTGGTGGGATTTTAAGTTTTCACATCATGGTAAAAAAAAAAGGAAAAAAGATTTATCGGTTGCTCATGTTTCCTTGAGCTCATTAGAGAGCTATTGGTTCAATTGCTTCTTATAAATTATGTATTTGTTTCATAAGGCTGAGACACTCCATGATCCAAATGACTACATTACTCAAGTTGTCATGGAGAAATCTAAACATTATTTTAGTGTTTAAGACTAATAAATTCATAGAGTTTTAAATAATTAAGGCTACAAAACGTATACATTCCTATTAATATCTTCCACCTTTATTTCTAGAAATGTGTCATATTATCAAATATTCATAATTACATAAGTCATTGCTTGTCATTAATATCTAAACATTGTTAACATGTATCACCCCATCAGTAACACTCCTAGTCTTCTCATAAAACATGTAATCTCTCTCAATTGAGATCCACATAGCTCCAGAGTTTTACTGAAGGCATTTGCTTCATTAAATTCGATATAAGGTTTTCTGCGAACAAATGTATAAAGACTCGGTAAATAATTATTGAGTAACAATAAGGGACACAATTAAAATTTGAAGAAATAGCTCAGAAATATGTGACAGAAACACGAACCGTTTAAACACCACCATCTTGATCTTTTGAGAATGAACATAACTCATTATTTGTAATTTGGGTTAATAAAATTATATTCAAACCAAGAAAATCAAGAAACAACATGATTTCAACTCAAATAATGAATGTCTTGGGCCAAGTTCATCTATTATTCCATTCACCTGCGCGGCTATGATTGTTATTCCATCCATTTCTTGCCTAATTACATGTAACAAAATTACATAGTCCCCATTAGTCATACATTTGCTACGTTCTGCTATCCTGTCTGCATGTCCATCTAAACAAAAAGATTAAATGGATTTTCTAATGCATGTGTATATAATATCAAGTAGTTTCGACATTCTAGAGCTATCGCACATAGTATACGGATAAGACAACGTACAGGGATGATGCTTACTATACAATTTACAAATATAAAGTTTGAGGGACAAAAAACAAAAGTCAATATAAAGATGTAAATCTAGTTCAATCACTAAACCAATATATTTGTATCTGAGCATGGATTTGTATAAGCAATGCAAAGATTAATAAAGAGAACTTTAAGGTAAGAATATCTTCTCTAGAAGGTATCAATTATCTCCTCCCTTGAGAAGCATCCCCGAATATTCAGATGATGATTCTAGGATAATCATATCTAGAAGAACAACAAACCCAGCGAAGATGCGGGTGGAGCTTTCTTTTCAATATTTCAATTTCATCATTTTTTCTTATTAACTTTACATATATGCAGAGTGTGTATAACCTGCATTCCTTTTGATGCACATCTAAAAGTATATAACATAGCAAAAAAGAATCAAATATAGATTATTCATCACTTTTGATATTAATAAAGCTTTTAGATTGTTGTATAATTACAGATTTTGTTGGAGAAGAATCACATTTATCTGTTGCTGAATCAATTTGAAATTGACAGTGAATTTCATTGGTTTTTACGAAACATGTCAACAAATCAAACCTTCATAATCAAACAAATTATTTATTATTTATAATCTTATATTTTGAAAAACATTTGTTTGGAAAATTCTTTGGCATGATTTGATGCATTCGGGTTCTATCGTTATTTATAATCTTATATTTTGAGTTTGTCACTTTATAGACCCTAGTATTGAAAACTAATCTGAAGTTTTTCAATCCATAAATTTGTCCCTTTATTAGCTGGTGCTTGAATGTCTGAATTAGATTTTTTGGAATTGTTGCTTCAATCCTATGTTCTTGAAACATTTAAAATTTAACAAATTAATATTTTCCTAAAACATGATTAAATATTAATAAAAATTAAAGTAATGATGAAAAATTGAAAATACCTCTGAATCATAGATAATGCATTTAATGCTAAATATTTCTTATCTATTGAATGAGGGGACATCGTATAGACGCACAAGACGAACTTTCATTGCAAAAGTTTCCTTCGAGTTATCAAATTCTTGAATTAGAGACCAAATATGAGGCATTTCTATTGTTTTAATCACAAATCAGTTTCTGTATAATAGCTTTTTTGATTTGCAATTGTGTTTGATAAAATGTGTTTTAAACCAATTATATATAAATGGTTTGTGACCATATGTATACCTAAACATTCCTACTATAAATGCTTAAATTTCTCTTGTATTAAATCTTAATAGTGTATAATTACATCTAATTAAGCTAGAAATGTGATAGACTGATAGCTAAATTACAAAATCAAAGATGAATATTAACTCTCATTAACAACTAAGATCACTTTTTCTATTTACCAAATTAATTAGTTGAGAAAAAAGGCTATTTACCTTGATAATTATAAATATTTATTACCTTGGTAAATATATATTTTCCTACTAATACTATTTTTCCTAATTACCAAATCAATTAGTTGAGAAAAGAAAGCTATTTACGTTGAAAATTATACATATTTATTATCTTGGTAAATATTAATTTTTTTATTGTAGTTAGTTTTATATTGTAATACAAATCAAATTATGAGATGCATATCCAAATTAACATTGATTAAATTTTAGAGTACATGGTAAATATAGGCACTAATTGAGGCCACATTTAATAGTGTATAAAAATTAATGAGTATATTTATTTTCCTATTTATTTTTTATTTTCAAATATATTATAAATGAATGAATTTCTAAATTAAAAATAAAAATACGCATTATTTTGATAAGTTGTGGATTGATCAAATTTATTTATTGAATAATCAATATTGATGGGTTTTTGAATAATGATTTAAAAAAATGATTTCAATTAGATTGTAATTGAATTGATGTATTAGATGAAAGTGAGTTGAATAGTAATTGGATAGATGAAATTTATATTAGAGAAAATATCAAAATAGTAAATTTGAGTGCAAAGTAAATTTCAATTAAATTGAAACTAATTTAAATTGCATGTGCAGAAAGACGGATATAACCCTGAAATTGATTGAAATTGTAAAATTATTCAATTGAATTGAATTGCAATCAATTGCAATCGAAAACATTCGCTTTTTATATATATAAGATATTCATAATTAGGATTTATGATTTTCTTACTATAATTCTTCATTGATAAATGTTGATTATATTTGCCGGCCAAACGTAAGCTGGACTATTTGGGCCATTAATGGATCATTTGTATAACTCTCCAACACAGTATGGGCCTATAAGCAGGTCATGAATCGGGCGGACACAATTTATTATTGAGTGAATTGTTATTTTGGTGTCTAAACTTTAACTTTTTAGAGTTTTGGGGCGTTTACTTTAAAAATTGTAAATTTGGTTCCTAAACTTAATAAATACTTGCAATTTCGGTGTCTTTTATTATTTTGATGATTAAATAATACTAATAGTGATTTAAAGAAGGGTAAAATTATAAGATTATATGATTTTTTAGAAAATATTTTTTTATAATATAATATATAATTTTAATAATTATAATGATTCTAAACTATTAAGATAATAGGTTATAACAGTTTAATAGTTTATGTTAATTTATTTAATAATTTAATAATTTATAGTATTTTTTATTTTCAACGACTAAAATAACTTAGTAGTTTATTTAAATTTATGTTTGATTTTTGTAAATAATATTTTCTTATATTACACAAATATTACAATACTAAAATGAGGTCTAAGAATTATGTCATTATATAAAATTGAACCATATAAATAAATATTTTGTTCTTGGTAAAAAAATTGTACTACAAAAATTTTAATGACATTTAGTTTTTAATTCTTAAGAGTATTCATTTACTAATAAATCATCAAAAAAATATTTAATGAAAATATTACGTATTTTACGATCTTACCTTTCTCAAAATCATTATTGGTATTATTTAATTATTAAATTAATAGAAGACACCAAAGTAGCAATCATTTCTTAAGTTTGGAAACCAAATTTGCAATTTTTAAAATAAATGCATCAAAATTAAAAAAAGTTGAAAATTTAAACACCAAAATGACAATTCACTCGTTTATTATTTGGGGGTAAGAAGCTAATTTTATAGTATGGATGTATAATTTGAGGAGAGGAGAGTGAAACACTAAATTTTTGGAAATTTTTATATAAATATTTTTAAAAAAAAAAAAAAAAAAAAAGATTTTTTTCGAGTGCAGCCGCAGCCGCACATCCCCTGTTTTCGCCCCTCTGAACCAATAAGGCTAGTCGAATGAAGTATTTTTTGGATAGTTATTAGATCACGTGTGTGATTATGTTAATTTATGATATAGTATAAATTATTAATTATAAAATTACTCAAACATAAATATTAGATAATTGTATAGAACTCAAATCGTGGGTAAAATAGGAAATGCTCTTTTTTTTTCGGAATTCACTTCTATGAAATGAAAGAGTTTCACCGGAATTGCCTTGATCGACGGATATCATGAGAAAGAAATAGGAAGAACGAACGATTTCCTGCAATTGAAAATTATGAGACCAAAATCGAAAATTATGAAATTAAACCGAGATTACAAGTAATGAAAATTATAAAAACAATTGAATGCATGAACACGTTTACACGCCGTCATTCAAAAAACGAAGTAAGCTTGTTCATATTTGACCAGAATCTTAGAAGCATACCACTATTTGTTTATCCGACAATGGAATCACACGTTGGATGCCATCATGAATAAATTAATTACAATTATCCTAGTATAATATAAACTCACGCGGTTCTTAGTCAAAATGGTTCTCCCTTTTATTTTATTTTATCCATTATAGTCGTGCTTCAGTTGGTACAAAATAATATTTTATCCCTTGTTGTCGCATTTTACAAATAAATCCCTTCAAATAATAACCATATTACATATAAACTAAGTATTAGTAGTATATACTATATGTGCATAGTAATAAATAATTATATTTATCGCTATTTCAATACGAAAAAGAAGGGTTATTAAATTTGCATTTTGATAGAAAAATGATGAATCATGTAATATTAATTTTGTTGGTGAATATTATTATTATGCATTACAATATTGTATATTAGTGTGCGTGTAATGCAAGCACAGAAGAACATAATTATGATTAATTAAGTAGAAAGCATGATTCTTATCAATAGACCAAACTATGCCAAGTCACTATCCGACATATATTCGATCTACCGACAACATACAAAATATTTCGAATTCCATACTCTAATTTCGTGTATATTAGTGTTTAATATAATTAAATATTGCAAAATGTCTCGGATTCCTACTAAGCAAACTTCACACACACTTTTAATCTTTGACTTGAGAATTGAAGAAGTAGTTTGCGGTTTCCACAAATGTTGAGAGAATGACAAAAACATTTTCGTACTTTATTATATGATTCTCTACAAATTTTCATCTATGAATGCAACAAATATTTTTATGTGCGTCACGTGTAATATAATAATGTATTTCCATCCAAAGTCTTTAACCATACAAATCAATATCATCTAGCATAAATTAAAATAATATACCATCTTAGTATACGGTGTTAAATTAGGTATGCTTCTTTAGATTCAAATATTATGAAGTGATGAATTGATTTTCTATTGTGTTGGTCTTTTATAACTCTAACCCTAAAAAAAGAAAACCGACAAGTCACACACTAAGCATAATAATGAAAGTTTTCTTATTCCTCTTCTTGTTTATAAAAATCCGAACTTTATAGGAGCAATAATCGAAGAATTATTGTCCTTCATAGTTCAAAGAATATGTCAAATTGCTTCATTGTTGATTGTGTTTTTTTTTTTCTTGGCTTGGCCATATGTACATTGTAGTGATATGCATGCGTTAATATTACTACGATACATTTTACGTATAAATGTGAAATGGATAATCTAAATTAATTATTTAAGATAAACGTGACATAAACAACATCAATTCTCAACATTTTCGTCGCAATTACCACTCGTTTGCTTCGCATCCATTTATCTAATATTGTAATATCCTTACAACAACCCACTATTCCTTATTTTACACGTGTTCTTCCTCTTCTTCTTACGCATAAAAAGCCCTAATTCCACTCATTTTCTCATCTACAATCCGACAAACAAACATTCGATCAAATCACTACTCTTCATCTCATTGCTGTTCAAATTCAATCTAATCTCACTCTAGTTTGATTATGAACGGACATCAAGTATTCGAATTAGGCCAATTAACTCGCGCGGCGGAGCACTCAAAACCACCGCCGCGGCCGTCGGAGTGTCCGAGGTGCGGTTCGACGAACACGAAGTTCTGCTACTACAACAATTACAACAAATCGCAGCCTCGCCATTTCTGCAAGTCCTGCAAGCGCCACTGGACTAAAGGCGGCACTCTCCGCAGCATCCCCGCCGGCCGCCGCCGCACAAACAAGCGCCCCGCCGCCGCAACCGAAGCTCCTCCCGAGCCTCAGCCGCCGCGGAAGAATAAAATCCAGAAGCTTCTCTCCTTCTCCACCGAACAGAAAAATATGTCCAAGTCCAACATTCTCTACCAAGCCCTAATTCAGTCGTCGTCTCCCTCTACAGATTGCATCAATTTTATTGTACCTCATGGTACAATCCTTGAAAGCAATGGTACAACCCATGCAGCAGGTTTGAATGATTCAGCCCATCAAAATCATCCAAATACAGAACTCACATTCTCTAATTATTACCAATCTTCAAATGACTCGGCGGAGGAGTCAACCGTAACAACTAGCGCCGCGCCGCCGTGGACAGCGTCGAATTTGGGCGCGGCGGCTGACGTGGCAGATTTATGGAACTGGAATGATCAAATTGATTCGCTAGCCTGTTCAACTGATTTCAATTTAGTGTGGGACCATCTAAATTTTGATTTTTAATATCCATTTAGTGATTTTTTTATGCGACAAGAATAATAATAATTTTTACGTGTACATAGAACGGTGCTTGTATTTTTAATAATGGTAAATTCTTAAGAAAATTGTGCAGGTTGTTAGATAAGATTTACTATATATATGATGTCATATTTAAACCCTAACAGTTTATTTTGTACTCTATAAATAGAGGTTTTCACCCTCATAATAATATACATATATTTTCCATCTTCTCTATTATTCTCTCATTCTATATAGTTTATAACACGTGAGAGGTATAATTTTTTCCAACACCTTTCAATTTTTTTCGTCTAACACCTATCGTCAAACCACTTTTACAAACCACTTTTACAAATCAATTAATGGTGTGCTCTCCTTTTTTTTCATTAAAAAAAATGATGTAATTATTTTTCTCAAATATTTATATTGATAATAATTATGATAGTTATATTATCGTGCATGGTTTAGATAAGTAAATCAATCACTTATTTTGAATCATGTATTTCCTTTGAGAAAATCATTATACTTATTCTTGCTCCAGAAGTAGCATAATATATCAATATTCCTGAAGAATATTACATGCTCTTGAAAAGCATTTACTCTACGCTTTTATTTATTTTTTTATTTGTTTATTTATTTATGTTGTATCTAGATTGTTGCTCCTGAAGTAGCACAATCCATATTCCTAAAGAATAACATAAGTTCTTAAAGAACAATTGAATTTATTTATTGAAATGATTTAATTGTTGCTCTAGAAGTAGCACAATTTAATATTCATGAATAATATTATAAACTCTTAGATAGTTATTAATATTATCTATATATTTATTATATACCTCAGTTTTTTTTCTTCTGCATACTGTATAATATTTATATATAATAAATGTAATCTTAATTTGTTGCTCCTGAAGTAGAACACAACTAATATTCCTGAAGAATATCACGTACTGAGCAATTCATACAATATATCTTATTGATAGGCGAATATTGGTTCTTGAATTGTTATTGTTGTTGCTCCTAAAGTAACATAATTGATATCCCCAAAGAACACTATACGTTCCTGAAGAACAATTGGGTTTCTAGAAAATATAGACTAAAATTGTTGTTCCTGAAGTAGCACAATTTGTATTCCTGAAGAATACTACATATTCTTGAAGAAAAATTCAAGCTCTTAATTTTGGCAAATGGTATATGTTCATAACTCTAAGTGTTGCTCTTGAAGTAGCACAATTATCTCTACATGTTCTTGGAACAACTAAAACTTGTCATTTTGAAATCATATATCACAACAACCATACTTTAATTGTTGCTTCTGAAGTAGCACAATTAATATTCTAGATGAAGATTACATGTTCCTAAAGAACAATGAATATATAAAGGTATGTTGTAATTTAATGTATTACCTAATTACATGGAGTTGTAGCAAGAGCTCCTCTATGTTTGACAACTGCATTTTCAATACCTATTGTTGCTTAATTTCTTTTCAAGAATAGTTGTGAGATCCAGTGGATCTCACAATTTATAATTTATGGACTTTTGACCAACAGCGTCACGTCGGGGATTTCATTTATCTTGAATAAAAGTAAATTGTTGCTCTGGAAGTAGCACAATTACATTCCTGAAGAATGACCATAATGTGATATTAACATTACCATCACATGTTTGTAGAAATGCCTCAAATATAGTATTTTTATATACTATTTAACTTTTGCTCTTGAAGTAACATCATTTATATTTTAGAAGATTGTTAAATGCTCTTAAAGAGCAACTCGTATCTTGAGTGATATATGTTTACTCATGAATGAAGAACATTATTTATGTCTAGTTGACATTAATGAAATCTTGATATCGATGATCATCTGTCAATAAGAGACATGGGGGAGATAACAATAGAATGAAACGGAGCATCCCAGCAGGATTATGTAAAAATATTAATTGATTGTTCTCCCTAAAGTTCGACACGAGAAGATGCATCTTAAACTACGAGATTTTACAATCTAGTGCATTGAAATTATTGAAGGCTCCAGAAGAGCTTGTATCATTATCAAATGATACTAAATTAACTATTGAACATGTCATTTACTCTAGTAAGTCTAGAAGACACTTAGTAAGTTTTAAGGATATGCAGTGGATAGCATATTGAAATTATATAAGAATGTAGTGATTCTTTTATATTTAACCAGAAGCTAACAAAAGAAAAGTTATCACACTACCACCTTGAATGTATTACACATTCATAAAAACAAGTGAGACAAAACATGTCATGAACCGGAAGTTCAAAAGAGCTCTATGCTTTGACATGATAAATTTGGACATCAGCTAGCAACTATGATGCGCAACATAATTGAAAATTTATATGGGCGTTGCAGAGAGATCCTAAAGAATCTCTTACTTTCCATGAATGCTCGATTTCTATAAGAAATGTAGCACTTAGTAGAACTATAACTTCAAAAATAAAGAGCTCAATTCCATCAAGAAGATTTGTCTTGATAAAGCGAGTGGGTTTATTAAAATCCAAGATCCTCATGACGAGGATTTAATATTTTATTGCCTTGGGATTGAGATTCAATACCTTGTTGCTCATGTCCACAATCAAAATGGTTTTGTACGTATAACGAGTCTCACATTAAAATTGTTATTATGATGAAATAACATTTCCAACATTAGTTGGAACATATGTCACATTTGGATTTCTGAAGTAATCAATGTGAAATCTACATACAACAAAAAACACAAGAAACAACTAGTCACATTTGGATTCCCGAAGTAATCAATGTGAACAAGAAGTCGAAAGGTTCACTTGCAAAAGATTGCAAACCAACTTCTTGATGTTTTCTTATGTATATAAGAAGTGACAATGTCATACATTTGCACAAATACCCCCAACAAGAATTCATGTCCCTGAAGGACAAGCATAATTGACAGCAAATGCATTTAAAATTCGTCAAAAATATGGCCAACCAATTGGTTCTAAAAGAAATTTTGTGCCTAAGAAAAGGGGCACAACATATGAACCAAATAATGACGATAATAATTAATCAATCAAATGAAGTTCCTGAAGAACTACAAGCGTCTGAAAATTATGAGATCTCAATATATTGGAGAAATCAAGTATCATCGTGGACGCATGACGATATATTCGCCTTTAAAATGACTCTTGAAATGAAAAAAGAGGATTCTCAACGATGATCTATAAGAGATTGTCAAGACTGAAATAATTGGTCAAAGAGGAACGAAGTCATATAAGGTGAATTAATATTCCCTAGAAAGTCGAAAATATTTGGACCTGCAGTTCCAAAATCCGGAAACTATATCCTCGAAGGATACAAATGTGTCTTTGTTACAAAGAGAAATGAAAAATTACGAGAATAGGGCAATACTCGTAACACAATATTTTTCTCAAAGACCGGGAATTAATTGTGTACTCTCCCATAATCGACGCCATTGTATTTAGAATTTGATTAATCTACTTATGTCACAAAAGGCTTGCTATGCACCTTATGGATGTAGTAAATATCTACCAATATGATTCACTAGATAGTGACATATATATGAAGATCCCTGAAGGATTTAACTTGCTCAAAGTATGTAAGTCAAAAAGATGTTGCATTAGACTGCAAAAGTCATTGTAAGGGCTGAAATAGTACACCCGTATATGATATAATCATAACGACGAGAATTCCTTGACAGAAGGGTACATAAATGATGACTTGAGTTTGATTGAAACTCCTGAAGAACATAATACTTATATGTATACTCCGTCAAAATGACTTACATAGAACAAGTAATTATGAATTATTTTATTTATTGATAATCCAACTCACATCATCGTCAGCATTAGGGGGAGATATGAAATATAAAGATCAAATGCCGCAAATATCTCGTTGGATTAATTATTTAGATTCACGTACTATGAACAAAAGTCCATCAAGTTATTTAGTGCAAAAGGAGTGACTAAAATCTCATATACATGTTGTATATGCACCATGAACGAACTGAAGTTCCTCATAGAAAATATAAATCAATTGATTCTCATTAGCGCTAGAAGCGTGAGAGATTTATTGGTGCTAAGAGGTAAGAAGTCCGCGGAATACAAAATTAGAACACACTACTCCAAATTCCTCTTGAAGGGGATATGTGAATCATTATGTACAAAAATACTTGATGAAATCAACACATGCCTAAAGACAGAGTTAGAATCAAAAGACTTGGGTTGAACTAACCTAATGGTTGCTTCAATCACTTGAAGTGGATGGAGACTCATTTAGTCCTATAGAAGATAACAAAGATGAGGACCAGAAGTTCCTTACTTTTGTGCAATTAGAGAATTTGAAATGGTATTTACCATCCTTTGTTATCTTCGAAACAAACATGATATTGGTCTATTTATGAGAGTAATGATATATTCCATGCTATTATCTATGATGACAATTAAAATTGTGTTGCACATATTAGTGTAGACCTTGAAGATAACCTTGAAGATTGTTATCTTGAGGGGGAGTAACGAATTGTAAATAATCCTGAAGATTAGACTGACTCCTAAAGGTCAAGTGGCCCTGAAGGTCAAATGGTTATACTCTTTTTTCCTTTCTAAGTTTTTTTCCCAAAGGGTTTTCTTAGTTAAGGTTTTTAACGAGGCATCCAATGCAACACACGAGTAAATGAGTCATTGAGATTGATTCATAAAAAGCCAATGCAACACATGATCTCCAAAAGAGTGGCGACATCAACATCCAGCAAATTCGCTCAAATGACAATCTAGCGGATTCTTTTACAAAGGCATTACCAACGTCAACATTCAAGACATTGGTATACAAGATCGATATGAGCCGACTCAAGGATCAAGAATGACTATACTGAGGTGGAGCAGATGTACTCTTTTTCCTTCGACCAGTTTTTATCCCATTGGGTTTTTCTGGTAAGGTTTTAACGAGACATCAATTTCTGTTTAGGGATGGTTCATCAAGGGGGAGTGTTGTAGATAAGATTTACTATATATATGATGACCATATCTAAACCCTAGCAGCCTATCTTGTACTCTATAAATAGAGGTCTCCACCCTCATAATAATATACATATATTTTCCGTCTTCTCTATTATTCTCTCATTCCATATAGTTTATAATAGTGCAATTATTTTATCTATTTGAGAGTGCTTTTGTTGTAAATATTTAACTCTTAACTAAATATAATTTTATTATGAATTATATAATAGTATTGTAAACTATTTTAAGAGGAAAAAAAAACTAACTTGTAGTCGGGTAGCAAAGCTAGCAGCCCAATCAAGCCCAACCCGTTTAGGCCCACTTAGAAATGGGCCTATAAACTTACTCCATAACCGTATTTGTTAATATCAGTTTGATGAATTTTCCCTTATAAAATTTAAATTTCGAAATTCTAAATCCTAAATCTTAAATTTGAAGGCTAAAGTGGTTTGAACATTTGTGTTGTTAAATTCAGAACAAGAATGCACAAGGAGTTTAAGAAGATCTTACATTCCGTTTCAATTCTCTAGTGAATTTGATAGTTAGTTTTACTAAGTAGTTTTTAAGCGATCTTCTTAGAATTGAAATAAAATTGTTCGTCCAAATTCTTTTGCATTGTTAGTCTAGTATAAAGAAATCATACATGATTTGAAGCATTAGACAAGAGATTGCGTGACATTATGAGATTTAAGAATCCATCAAGGTACAACTATCCATTTGGTGGAAAAATTGTTGTATTCGATGGTGATTTTCGACAAATTTTACCGGTTATATTCCAAAGGTAGCAGACAAGATAAACAAAATATTATATATGGTGCAATCAATTCATCCTATCTTGTAAACACTGCAGAGTTTTAAAACTGACGAAAAACATAAGGCAACAAACCACAAACTCGTAGGATGAAGCAAATAAATTAGCAACATTCTCAGAAGGGATAACAAGTATTGATCAAAGGTACTCAATGGAAGAAATGCGGGAGCTAAAGTGTTAATTTCTAGAATGTCGATGACACATTATGATGCAAGAATACTATTCAAGTTTCAAAGAAGACATTTTTCAATCATTGTCTCTTATCCAATGACTATTAATAAAAGTCAGGAACAATCATTAAGTTGTGTGGGTTTGTTGTTAAAGAAACTCATGTTTAGTCACGGTCAGTTATATGACGCGGTCTCACGTGTCGCAAAGCGCGATTGACTGAAGATTCAGGTGTGTGATAACGGGTTTGGTTTTTTATTTATTTTAGTATCCGAACCAAACACATGGAAATGGTTCGGTTTGGTTCGGTTCGATGTATTTTTAAATATCAGAACCGAACCGAACCGCTTATCAATGGTTTGATTCGGTTCGGTTCATCGGTTAACCTTTTTATTTTTTTTATTTAATTTTAAATCCTAAATGATGCAAGATTAATAGTTTATAACATGTCACTCGTTCCGAACTCATAAGTATAGAGTCGTTACCTTTCTCTTCCTTTGTATAAATTAGAATTCATCTTAACTTAAATCTAATATCTAAATCCAACAATATTCTCATATAAGAAAGACAAATATTAAATAAAAAGTTAAAAAATAAGATATTGGTTTGGTTTGGTTTGATTTGGTTCGAACCGTTCAAAAATTCTTGAAACTGCGAACCGAACCGAATGTAAACAGTTCCTAAAAAAATAAACTGAATCAAACCGCGAAGCCGAACCGAACCATATTTTTCGGTTTGATTCGATTCGGTTCGGTTCGATCGGTTTCGCGGTTTAGAGCTGAATAACTAAAAAAACGTTTTGTACAAAGAAATCTACAAAAATCTATAGGCAAAGGAGTCAATGGCCACTAATTACTCTAAGAACACACAAATGTTCGTCTCAAGTGTGGGAGGTGGTACGAACTTTAATTTTAAGTGCTAAACTCTGGCAGATTTTGTACTCAATTATATATGAGACAATACATACTTTATATTATACATGTATTTGGAACAAAATTTGTCTTGTGTTACACGTTTATAAATTCTAAAATGATGCAGGCCACATCATTATTCGGTACTGTAAATTCAATTGTCAAATGTTGAACCATGATAATACTGACAATGTTACAAAAACACGATTTAAGTACTACAATTAGTTCGAGATTTGGACCACTTAATAGTTAATGTTTAAATGTAGATCAAGTATATAACAAATAATATAAAACATAAAAAAGATTCATGCGAATACACGAGTATTGCACTAGTTACTTTTTTAAAGGAAATTGACGAATTTTAAGAGAATTTTAATTACTTTATAAAATTTAAATTTCGAAACCCAAATTTTGAAGTCTAAAATACTTAGGAGACGTTTGGTAAGAGGGTTCAGAATCATGAATCAGTATGAAACCTATAAATGGTGTTTGGATTAAGACTATCAAATTCAAAATTTTGAAATGATATCAAAAATTTGGGAATCCTCAATTCCCTACTATTTGGTGTGTTTGATTCCCTATCATTTTTAAAATACAGTTTTTTAATTTTTTCATTATCCGTTATGCATTTTTTTTTCATTTCTATTTTTTCTTTTTAATTCTTTCAATTTTTTTTGTTATTCTTTCATCTTTTTTTATTTTATTATTTTATTTTTCATTTTTACTTTTTTATTTTCGTTTTGCATTATTCAATTTTTATATTCTCAATTTTTTTAACTTTTAATTTTAATTTTTAATCGGAATATAAGTTAAGGATAAAATTAAAAACTTATACGAAATACATGTATATTAATGATCCTGAATCTGAAGAATTAATCCAAACAGATATATTGGAATGATTCAGTGAAACTGGAGGGAATCATCCTGAACTTAATCCAATTCCAAGCTGTGAATCAAACGTCTCCTTATGTTCTTTAATTACTATATTTACGTCTCGCTATAATTCGAAACAAAAATGTATGTTACATTTCAAGAAGTTTCAATTCTATATTAAGTAAATTTGAAATAATTGGTTTACAATTATACAAATTATGTTGTCCCCAATTGTAAATAGGGGTATTCTCCTATATATACACCAATTTTTTTCAATTTTCCTTTATACACACCAACTTTCAATTTTGCCTATAAATACACCAACTCTTAATTTGTTTCAAATTGGACACCGGTCAAAAATTCGGCGAAATTAAAGTTGGCATGACATTTTCTAACATGACGTGGCTGTTGAGGTGTAAGTCAACATCGACCGTATCTGCTTTTCCGATAAATATACAAACTCTTTATCGTGTCCCTTTTTGCACAGAACTTTGAATTTAATATTTTTACATAAAACCCAAATTTACTATTTTTTTTAATTATTATTTCTAATAAAAATTAATAGTGAATGACCAAATTAAGTTAAAACAAATAACTTATTATTTTTATTTTTGTGTATAATATGGGAATAAAATGTAGAATGAAACGGAATACACTTATAAAAATCTCATTCTTATTCGTTGCTGCAACTTTTCTCGAACATCTTTTTATCTAAACTTTGATAGATGAATGTGAATTTTCTCATTCTTGTTCGTTACTACAACTTGTTGGTCCAAAGACGAGCCTTTATGTGTGTGTGGGGGGGGAGGGGGGTAAATACACCTGAGTGCAAATTTCAACTCAAACGCGAAAGTCAGTATCTACTGAATTGTGCTACTGAACGAGTCAGTTGGCCAAATTAGTTTTCTAGATAGCGTAGGCAGAGTATCTATCTACTGAGTTCTATCTACTGATTTCAGTCAGTGAACAGTAGTTCATAATAAGATGTGGTGCGGAAGTGTAAGCCCAAAATAAATTTCGTCTCGGTTGAAAATAAGTTTTTGTTGTGTGATTTCAAAGTTCAGTTTTATGCAGTATGAACGGTTAACCAATGAAACAGTAAATCAACACATGCAATTTTTAAAGTAGTTTGGATATACTGGATCCTACGTCCATTGTCTTGAATAAAGCAGGAGTTCTTGATTACTTATATTGAGCATGTCTCAGTCGATCTGTACGCTGGACATATACTCTAGTTATAGTCTTAGTGACTTTACAAGTTTCAAACACGAGGTTTGATTTTTTCCAAATAAGAAGGAGTTCTTACAATAAGAACAGTTCAAAAAGTTGAACTCCTTCAAATTTTCTAAGCTTATGATATTACATTAAGTTGTTTAGAATAGAGAATGAAAACAATGAATCTCTAGAGTGAAGAACTAAAAGGATCTATCGGTGTATGGTTTCTTCGTTGTGTTAGGCTTTTTGATCGCTAGAGAGTTTGAATGGTTGAATGCTTAGTTCCCTGTTTCGTTATCTTCTTTGCATGAAGACTCTTCTCTATTTATAGTCTCGACTCATGAATAGATTCGTTAGAAGAGGTCTAGACACGTGTCGAATACGACAAGAAAAACGACCATCTTTAATTTGAATGTTACTGTAGGGATTTCCTCTTTTTCAGTCTAGGGAGCAGCTTTATGGCAGAGCAGGTACATTGTTGGCTGCTCCTCATTGGTCGAGGTTAGAGAGTTGGTGAGGTCTGTTCAAACTCCAAGAGCATACTGAGTTGACTTCCTCTGATTCCTAGGACCTTTTACTGAGTTGTCTTCTACTGACGACATTCTCTGAGATATTCAGTGCTTGGCTCGAATTTATTTGCAGATTCAGTGGGTTCATGAATACCCAACCGAGTTTTTCAGAGCTGAGTCCTTCCGACTGACAAAGTATGTTCTACTGAACCTATCAGCTATTGAATTCTAGCTAGCCTACTATGTTCCTAACATACTGAACTCAACTAAGTTATTACATTAGAAAGCTCATCATTCAACTAGGAGCTTTAGGATCTTCAAATCTTATCATACTCAACACAACTACTTTCTTAAACATATTTTTTATCCAAACTTTGATAGATGAGTGTGAGTTTCATTCGTTTCATTATGCATTTTATTCATGTATTACACACAAAAATAAAAATAAAAAAATCATTTGGTTTAATTTAATTCGGTCATTCATTATAAATATCTTATTATAAATAAATAATAATTAAAAGAAAATTGGTAAATTTAGATTGTGTGAAAAAATTAAATTTAACTTCGAAGTTCATGTGTAAAAAGAAAAATAATATAGAGTTTGTGTATTTACTGGAGAATCGGATACAGTAGATGTTGATTCACCCGACACGTCAACAGTTACGTCACGCCAAAAAATGTCATGTCAATTTTAATTTCGTCGAATTTGACCGATGTGCAATTTGAAACAAATCAAAAGTTGGTATATTTATGAGTTAAACTGAAAGTTCGTGTGCAAAAATAAAATTTTTAAAAAAAGTTAAGAGTATTTAGAGAAGAATATGTAAATATCCAAAACAAAATGCCAACAAATAGTACAAATTGCATTGGAAAATCTCCGCGGACACTACAATATTATGATAGAATGTAGTTTACCAATATTTTGTCTGACCATAAATAGATCATTAGTCTAATGCTTGTAAGTTATTATATCATACTCAAACAAACTTTATGTAGTATGCAATTCGATAATAAAAGCAGGTAGAGAACAATTAGAATTTTTTTATTTAATTTATACATACTTCGAAATAATTATCAAACTATATTCTGAATTATTTACCGTCATTATTTATCATTTGTCTATTGATTATTAACTTTTAATTTAATTATCGATATACATAAAATTGGTCCATAATTTAATTTTAAATTTATAATCATCTTACTAAATATAAATAATAAAAGACAAATTGGCAAAAATAGTCCTCAAACTTCGCGTTTTTGCGAATTTTGTCCCAACTTCTTTTTTTTTTGTTTTTTTGACCCTCAACTCCTTTTTTTTTGCGATTTTAGTCCTACCGTTAGATTTTCCGTTAATTTAACCATTAATTCAATTTTTTTAAAAAAAATAAAAAATCAAAAGGGCAAAATCGGAATTTTTATTTGCACGGACCAAAATTGCAAATAAAAAATGATTTGGGACCTATTTAGCAAAATAAAACAGTTTAAGGACTGATTTCACAAATTTTAGACAAATAAGCTAATTGCTTCGCATCGACGAGATTTTGCATTAAATTTTCGATTTTTCATATAACTTTATTGCTTCGTATCAAATATAAGCTAACGAAGATTTCGTACCAATATAAACAACATTTAATTCGAAATGCAAAATATATATTGTGAATTAATCATTAAAAAACAAAGTTATTATCACCCAAAAATTTTACTTCAAAATAACCATTCTTATCATAGTATTTGCAAATAAAACTAATAGTTTCTGTTATTTACGAACTGATACACATTTTCCTCGTATTCTATTATTCATGAAAAATCAAAAATTTAATGCATAATCTCGTCGATACGAAGCAATTAGCTTATTTGTCTAAAACTTGTGAAATCAGTCCTTAAACTATTTAATTTTGCTAAATAGGTCCCAAATAATTTTTCATTTGCAATTTTGGTCCATATAAATAAAAATTTCGATTTTGCCCTTTTAATTTTTTATTTTTTAAAATTAAAATTGAATTACCGTTAAAATTGACGGAAAATCTAACGGTATGACTAAAATCGCAAAAACAAGGAGTTGAGGGTCAAAAAAACAAAAAAAATTGTTTGAGGACAAAATTCGCAAAAACGCGAAGTTTGAGGACTATTTTTGTCAATTTGTCTTAATAAAATAAAACAAGTAATAGAACATTTCAAAAAAAAACTTTTTTTCGTGTGAATAAAATAAAGGGAGAAATTAGGGTTAATTTTCCCTCTTTTTTGGGGCGGAAAGGAGCGGTGATTAATACTGATGTCAGTGTTTTGGATCATTCGCGGACTTGCTGAATTCCAAGCCATGGTAAAATCCTCTCGCACACCTAAAGAAATTTGATCGTCTCAAATTGAAAGAAAAAGACTGGATTACATTTTCTGGATAGTTTTATTGGATTTAATCGGTGCTCGTCTTTAAATTATTGTCTTTCATTCATGTGTTGTCGATTTATTTATGGGTCTGTAATGCGCCTCAGCACATGATCTGGTATTCTGGTGGGTGTAAAGACTGAGATTTCGCACTGTGTATTTCAATTTTGATTTCTGATTGGGTTTAGTTTGTCGTGTGAGGATTGAATTGCAAAGGTTTTCTATCTATGCGATTTATTTAGTTCTGAATATGGATATTTGTTGCATAGGGAAAAGTAGTTGTTCTTTTTTTGAAGAATTAGAAAAATCACCTCTGATGCTATTAATGTAGTGTTGATTGTTCATTGTGCATATTATGATGAATGTGTACATAAGGTTCAGTGCAAATGTACTTATTACCTGCAATGATTTGGGATCTACTCCATGAAATAATTACCTATTATGCAAATTAGCCTCCATTTTAACCTGTTAGGTAGATTGCACAATTATTTTTCAGCATTGATTACTTTTCTGTAGCTTATATGATTGTATGGTTGATGGTTTATGTATCAAAGTTGTTGGTTGCATAGTTTTTTACTTGTGCATTTGGTTTGCTTTTACAGGCTACATCAAAGAAAGTTATAACAAGAGTAGATTGGGAGAAAAAACTCAGTAATGTTAAAGTTAGAAAAGAGGATATGAATAAATTGGTTATGAATTTTCTGGTTACTGAGGGTTATGTGGAGGCAGCTGAAAGATTTCGACTTGAATCTGGAACAGAGCGTATCCTATTTAATTTTCCAATTTCGGATATTATTTATCTGATGTTGTGCATGGCTTGTGTAGTTTTAGCCATATATGGATTTCCTTATTAGTGAATAGCTGATATAGATCTTGCAACCATCGCTGATCGTATGGCTGTTAAGAAAGCCGTGCAGAGTGGTAATGTGGAGGATGCCATTGAAAAAGTTAATGATTTAAACCCCGAGGTCTGTACATTTTACTCTCTGAAATGTAGCCGGATTCTTGCATTTGTTTGATTTGACTTGTTGTAAATGCATTTGATTATTTTGCATGCAGATACTGGACACAAATCCCCAACTCTTTTTCCATCTTCAACAGCAGCGTATGATAGAATTAATCCGTAATGGCAAGATTGAGGCGGCTCTGGAATTTGCTCAAGAGGAACTTGCTCCGAGGGGAGAGGAAAATGTAATTTTTGTTGAATTTAGATATTTCATATACCTTGAATATGATGATTTGGCTTTATTGCTTACTTGCATACTCGCAACCATAACTCCCCAATCCGTTTGCTGTCACAATTGTGAAACTTCCTTTTTCGTGTTTTGTATATCTTTGTTTCGTTAGTATGATTTTAAGGATCTTTATTGCAGCAAGACTTTTTGGAAGAGTTGGAAAGGACTGTGGCACTGCTTGCTTTCGAAGATGTCGCCAATTGCCCGGTTGGTCATCTTCTTGATATATCTCAACGTTTTAAGACTGCTAGCGAGGTGAATGCAGCTATCCTTACCAGTCAAAGCCACGAAAAAGGTTAATCTTTCATCTCGATATGATTACATCATAACACGTCTTCAGCTTGTTCTTGGATATTAGAGTTTCAAATGAAAGCTTTAATTGCTTGTTCTTGAATATTATACATTTATACTGAAAACCATTTTTAGTCCTAACTCCGAGACAATTAAATATGCGTGTTGCAGAGTAATCTTTATATGCTCACAACTACAGAAAAATGCTAATATTCAGCTTACTCATACTTAAACTTAACCAAGAAGTATGCAAACAAGATTGAATTGGGCTTAGATTATAAAAATAGATGAGGTAAAGTGGAAATTCATATAATCTTTTAGAAACAGTCCTAATGTAGTTCTATATGATATACAAAGCAGTTACCATTTACTTCCTTAAAATAGGATATGATGGCATATTATTTTAGAACTTGAATAGTTCTTTGTGAATAGTTATTTTCATGGTTGAATGTATGTTTCTTGTTGAAATTCAACATATTTTGCTTGACTATGCTTCCTATGCATATTTATATCATGTGTAAATGTCTGTTTCTTGTTGAAATTCAACATATTTTACTAGATTGTGCTTCCTTCCTCTGTGATTGTTGTTAAATTACTTAAACACACTTAACCAATACCGCGTGATGTTCAACAGATCCAAAGCTTCCGAGCTTATTGAAAATGCTGAAATGGGTGCAAAGCCAGTTAGACGAGAAGGCGAGTTATCCTCGGGTAAATGATTTGTCTAGTGCGATTTTGGAAGATCCTGCTGTTTGATTGCTGAACTTGTCTTTTAGGAACTAATGAGCTTGTAATTTAATCGAGTTTTAATTTAACTGTGTTTGAATTGAAATAACATTAATTAATATAGGGAATCATGTAATAGATTAATTAACATCATAGGAGAGCATAGAGTAGGCTATCTTTACTTTATTGTGGGGAAGCATATAAAAGTAAGAAAGAAATGTTTGTCCTAAATAAGAAGGAAGTTCGACTTATCCTAAGTTTTATGATTATGTCTTTGCTTGGTTCTTTACAATCACTACTAAAACTTTGAATCATGATGTTTCCTACCGTGTAATTTAGTAGTAAAGTGAGTTGTTTTACGATTACAAAATTTGAATAGTAATTTGTGGCTTACGTCTTCCTTATTTCGTTGTACATTAGACAAATATGTGCCAAGCGAAGAAAACAAAAGTCCGTTCCCTTGGGATGGCAATACCAGTTAATGTGGCTAACCTGGGGCCGGAAGGTCATGGGTTCAAAACCCACCAAGACTGCTATGTGTGAGTCTATTACCTATGGTTAGCCTAGAGTGGTTGAACGGTATAACGGTTATTGTGGGTAGCTTGTGGCTAAAATGTCATAGGTTAGGGCACAAGAGTGGGGTTTATCTAGTGCGCACTTCGGTACCGGCTGCGGATTATTCTCGCCAGTCGCCATTCAAAAAAAAAAAAAAAAATGCCCCAAATAAGCTAACTTTTACAAGCCTTTCCCGGCTAGAGCACAGGAGCATGATTTATCTAATTAACACTTCGGTATCGGCTGCGGGTTACCCTCGTCGTTAAAAAAAACAAACCCCAAATAAGCCAACTTTTACAAGCCTCCATCAAAAGTAGAGAAAGTGAGAGGCTCCCCTGCGGCCAACCCCACTTGATCAATTACAATTCCGATCAGTCAACATGGTAATGGGTCGAAAATATTTTCTTTATAAGTATGCCATTATTGTACAAGAGATGAAGAGGTATTGCATTGGATAATTGGTAATATTCGAATTTGAAAATCTTACGAATGGATTATCGCTTCATCATTTAAATTACATCCATCTTAGTTATATTAATTATATTGAAATTAGTGAATATATTAATTTAATCATATTATTAACCAATTATGAATACTATAAGGGATTCCGAATCGACGGTTGTTATGGACGGAGGGATATGGATCGTCGGATTGAGGGGAGAGTGGCGAGGAGCAAATGTCGCGTCTGTTGGTGGAAACCTCACGAGTCACGAGGTAGACAATTTGGGTATTAACATGTCGGGATGAGAGAGAGGGAGAGGTGTTTAATAATGGAGAAAAAATCGAAATTGGTCCTGTAATGTGGCCACTGTCCGATTTTGGTCCTTTATTGTGGCACCGTCCGATTTTGGTCCTCTAACTTTCATACGTGTCCGATTTTAGTCCTCCGTCAGAGAGTGACGCACACCGCTTAAATACCAAACTCACGCGCCTTCTCTTCTTCTTTTTTTTTTTTTTAATTGAATTGCTTAAATATTATTTGAATTCTTTAATAACTAAAATAACCAAACAATATAATTTCTTCCACATCTATTCTTCGAACGTAAATCCCCAATTTTCTTCCCCATGAACCCTAGTTAAATCCCCAATTCTCCAACACGTAAATCCACTATTTCCTACCCATGCGCCCTAGAATTTAACGAAACTTGCACGCCATTAGAAAAACGAACTGGGAAGAGGAAGATGTGAAGCAGCGTATGAACAAACGTAGGCGCCTGGCACATTTGAGTTTTCTGTTATGAGTAAAAAGGTCAACCAATTTCTCTTTGTTTCATGCACATTTGTTTAATTTCATTTTTCTGTCAGAGTTTCTAGAGGGGTAATGTCCCAGCCTTGCTCATGGTGATGCCATATACCGCAATACAGTTTAGTGTTCTGCACAAATTGAAGTCATTTGTTTCTGGTTCATCCAAGTCAGGTTTGAAAAATCTTCTTCTTCAGTATCTTTTTTTTGCATATCAAATAATAATACATAAGAAATTAGCTTTCGTCTTTCTTTACGATGATGAGTTAGAAATATGTTGTAGTTGGTTCTGAATCCTCTCTGGATAAATGTGCTTGGTCTTTATCATTCATGTAAATTCTGATATTCGAATGAGTATTTCTTGAAATGGGTAGAGACTTTAGTTGCTCAAAAATGAACGAACATCCTGTGCAATGTCTCAACTTTAGTTTATTACTAATTAGATTAAGTCCCAAGTTTATTAAGAACCTTAATTAAAGTTTCTTCACATATCTCAACTTTGTTTTGTTTGTTGATCAAATTCGTCATGTATACAGGAGGATTCAATGGATGATAACGCAGCAAGCAGTAAGGACAAGACAAACAGCTTTCAAAAAACTGCACGGGGATCCAGCTGATCAATATAATAGCTTGTGGGATTTCATTGGTGAGGTGAAAAGAGCCAATCTTGGTTCAACTTGCCTATTGGGATTTATGGATTTTGTGATCTTCATCTTTAGATGTTGTGGATTTTGGATTCTCAGAAGATACGTATTTCTTTATCATTTATATGTTGGCATGTGCACTTTTAATTTTCCTTGTAGTTTCGTAATTTATTGTTATCGAGACAATTTGTGGTTCGAAATTTAATTTAATGTTATGGACAATATATTTAAGGTTCGAAACTTAATTTAATTAGATATCACAAATTTATATCAATTAAATGTAGCTTTTACTCAATTGGGATATCACAAATTTAATTAGATATCACAAATTGGATAAATAGAAAATTTTACTCAAATAAATATCAATTAAATGTTGCAGATCTCGGTTTAAAGAAACAATTTTATCATTTTTAGTCCTTTAATCCCGACTTTGTCCATTTTAGTCATTTAATTGTAGCTTTTCTTCAATTTTGGTCCTTTATTATAGTTGTACGATTTTGGTCCTGTAATGTTTAACACTGACCAATTTTGGTCCTGTAATTGTGAAAAGTGTCCGATTTTGGTCCTCTAACTTTAAACAACGTCCAATTTTGGTCCTCCGGTAGCGAGTGTACTACACGCGCTTTTTTCCATTTAAAATTTGGGTGATAGGACTAAAATCGGACAAGTATGAAACTTAGAGGACCAAAATCGGACGGCGCCACAATAAAGGACCAAAATCGGACAGTGGCCACATTAAAGGACCAATTTCGATTTTTTCTCTTAATAATGCGGCAATTATCTTTTATCGAAATCGTGAAAATTTTACTATTTTATTAATTTGCAGGTAGTAAATTAATTAAACTCTTTTTTTAATCCATCCTAATAGGGAGGGAATGGTTTCCAAACTAACCTTCTTTAAAAAAAATTATTCTCAAATAATACTCTCCTAAAATAATTTCCCAAACTAATCTTGTTTTTGCCAAATATTCATTTATTTAACACATAAATTACCTACGAAAAATGATATTTATTCCTTCAGATTTAACTTTTTTCCTTTAATTTATTCATAAAACAAATACCCCATAAACTAAAAAAATCTCTTCTAAAATTAATTTTTTAGATTTGATTTTCTACTTACATAATATATATATATATATATATATATATATATATATATATATATATATATATATTTCTACAAATTTGATTTTTTATTTATTTTTCGACAGAAAATGTGTGGTGTAAAAGTATAAAGTCGTGGGGTCCATTTATTTAGAGTGGTTGTGGTCCACTCTTTTTTTTTTTAATTTATGAAATATGACTTGTTTAATGAAACACTCCGAAATAGAAAATGAGACTTGAATAGTTAAACAGATGGAGTATTTGATTTGTAAGGATACAAAAGAAAGAAAATTAAGTAAAAAACAAAAATTATTTTCCATGAGTTCTTTGTGGACAAATAGTGATTAATTGGCAAAAATAAGGTTAGTTTGAAAAATACTTATTAAATAATGTTTTTTTGGGGACTAACTTTTTTGATTAATTTTATTTTAGAATTTGACTCATAGGGAGGTACTCCCTCCATCCCACAAATAATATCTCTCTTTCGTTTTGGGAATATCCAATAAATAATATTTCTTTTCCTTAAAAAATAAATTTTTATAAACAACCAACTATTCTTTTTTAAAGGTGTCACCATTTTTACTCACAACCTACCATTCTCCCTAAATTCCGTGCTGAAAAATAAGCGACATTATTTGTAGGAAGGAGGGAGTATTAAATTCCACATGTGGTATATTTACTTTCGAGTTTAAAATGCTAACTAACTTAGGCGCTGTTGGTATAATTTATTATTTAACTACATTTATGATGTGGAATGAGAAAAAAATACTACTCCCTCTGTCCCGCTATTTCTGTCATACTTGCCTAATCGGGCTGTCCCGCTATTTCTGTCATATTTCCTAAAATAGTAAAAATTACTTTTAAACATAAAATGAAGTGGGTCCCACTTACTCACTACTCAACCCCCACATTCTTATACTCTCTCTTCAAAAATCTATCTCTACTCGATTATGTTCCGCTCCGAACTCAGAAAATTATGATTTTTATCTTTTTGAAAAATTTAGATTATTTCTTCAAATACATTATAAAAAAAATATAAAAAATAAAAATCGATTGCATTTCACTAGCCTTGCAAAAAATTGGATAATTCTCATTTCTTTCCACCAATCACTCCTTGAAAACTGTGTCATTTTCTTTAGACAATTAAAACTCATAAAATACACACTAAATTAAAATTTCTTAATCTCCGTGCCGAAGTCAACTGGGACGTTTTTAGCGGGACGGAGGGAGTATTATAGATGAAAATATGTAAAATTATTTTAACACATTTTTTACAAAAATTACACTGTTTTAAAAATATATTGCACGAAATCTCTTCCATCAAAATTATCATGGGGTAAATCTCAAATTTGATTTTTTATGCAATATTTATAAGAACACAAGGTGTATTTTTGCAAAAGAAAGGATAATTTTATGAGAAATTAAGGGAGCCAAAAAGAAGAAAGCGTTTGAGGTGCAAGTAGAACTGGGAGAAATTTTCATGTAATATATCTTTCAAGAAATTGAATAATATACGAATAGTTTGTTGGGAAAATCGGTAATAGGTTTGGAAAACTGGTAATAGGTTTGGAAAAATCGGTAATAGTATATATATATATATATATATATATATATATATATATATATATATATTCAGCCCGTTTAATCATCTTCTCGAGCCATCGGTAATAGGTTTGGAAAAATCGGTAATACTATATCTGATAGGTTTAAATCGGTAATAGGTTTAATAGGTTTAATCATCTTCTCGAGCCCAACGATTAAATCGATAATAGGTTTAATCATCTTCTCGAGCCCGTTTGATCGCATTTTCGAGCCTCGATACATATCTGATTTATGAATTGAGGTATATGACGTCGATCTACGTTTCGAGTAGATTATTATAGTGTACTTAATTTCTCGATTCCGATTTTCGGTGAGTGAGAAATATGTGCGCGGAATTGGTGTACGAGAAGTGGGAGTTAAAGTGTTAATCGTTGGGCTTTGTTCGTCGAGCCGACTTAATAGGCTTGAACGATTGGACCTAATCTATATCATATTTTGATATTAGATAATATATATATATATATAATATAATATATAATGTATATATATATATGTATGTTTACGTTAGAATTTGAAGTGTTTCAAATTCTAAGTTGTTGACACTTTTTGGCTTCCTAATGAGAAGTAACCTATGGTGTTATGAATGTCATCATCAAGTCATGGCCCTTTCATGAGTGGATGTACACCTATAAATAGGAGCTTGTAGAGTTCATTTGATACAACAAAAACACAAGCATCTTAATACATTTCATATTAGTTAGTTCATCTAGCTCAAGTCCTTGCCTTCCGTCTAGTTCACCGGAGCTCGAAGATCTTGCGGTGCTGCAATCCTCGAGACGTCGTCGTTTTATCTTTGGGGCCGATACGCCGTAAACCGAGAGCACTACCGGGGCGTATTTCGTCTTGCGGATAGAGGCCTTCCTCGACTCGACGAAGTTTTCTTTTAGACATTTTCGTTTTTTTTTTTTACTTACCGATTTATTTTGTAATAGCAGCTTGTATTCAACATAGTTTTAGGTGTTTTTATCTCATTTTCTTTCAATAATGTGATTTGTTATTTAATACTCCCTCCGTCCCTTTCCTAATTCGGATGTCCCGCTATTAGTGGCGACGTCCCAAATTGGTAAAAAATTACCACTCTCTTTCCTACTTTATCATCTTATCTCTCCTACTTTATCATCTACTTTCATTATTATACTCATTTCTCTCTCCTACTTTATCATCTTCTCTCTCCTACACTCTCATTATCACACTTGTTGGTCCGGAGAGGATAGTCAGGTGTAGAGGGGGGTGAATACACCTGATCACAGTTTCTTTTCTCAGAACGTGAATGACAGCTGAGCTGTTAGTTGCGACTGATGAACAGTGCCAGATAGTAACCTTCGATCACGGGTCAGAGTGTGTCAGCTACTGAGCTCTCCTACTGACTTTTGTCAGTACTTGAAACTCGGTCGAAGACGTTGTGCGGATAAGTGTGTAGGGCCCGGAGATTCGTCTCAGTTTGAAAACGTGTTTTCGCAAGTTAAAGTCTTTTGGCTGGTGCGCTTTTTAAAATACGTTTTATGCAAAGATATGGTTTTTAATCAGTTGTATGCAGTGCAATAAAACAGTAAATAACACAAGCAATTTAACGTGGTTCGGATACGCAAGATCCTACGTCCACGGTCCTGACAAGGCAGGAGAACTTGTTGATTTATCTGAGCAAGTCTCAACAAGGAATCTGTGCACTGGACAGACCCTTCTAAGTTATAGTCCTTAGCGACTTTACAATTCAAACCTAAGTTCGAAAGGGAGGGGATGATCTCCAACTAAGAAGGAGTTCTTACAATAAGAACAATTCACGGAAAGTGAACTCCTTCGAAATTTCTAAGCTATAAATTTGGCAATGAGCTTAGCTAGAGAAGAAAGGGATCTAAATAACTCTAGAGAGAAGAACTAGAAATATTCTATGAAGGCAAGTTCTTCGCTGGATGATCTTTCAAGTTTGCTAGAGTGTTCTTGAGTTTGAGCGTTTTTCCCTTGTTTATCCCGTGCGTGGAGCTCTGTTTTCTTCTCTATTTATAGTTGTGAGCAGGCATATATCCGTTGGAGAAGACGATGCCACGTGTCACAAGCTTCCAAAGAAAACGGTCATATTTTTTGAATTGTTGCAGCAGGGCAGTTGACACTGTACATGAGAGCAGCTTTAGTTGGTCAGAGCAGGTAAAGCGTTGTCGGCTTCTCATTGGTCGAGGTTTGTGGTAGGTGAGAATGTGTCAGTGTTCAGAGTTGACTATTCCACAACCTCCTATGATCTTCTGCTGAACTTCGAAATGACTTGAGTGACTGGGTCGTTTTACGTCTGGACACGATAGACTTAGGACAGTCTCTGTCTTCTTCGATCGAGTCGGCCGACAAGCCGATAAAGCTTTGGTAGGTCGGTGATGACTTCGAAGGTATCGAGCTTTGCATTAAGTTCTTCCGCGATGTCTACCTGCCGATGAAGAATCTTCTGCGAGGACGGATTCAGCGAAGACGTAAGAATGCAAGCGATTACACTGATGACGTGGGGTTCTGGAAAGTAACTTCGTCAGAAGATCAGTCCAACAGTTTACCCCATACAGGACTTAGACAAAAAGATAAACTATCACGAAAAGTCTAACCCATACATCATCTAATCCTACGAGACACTACACTACTGATATCAGCTGGGTTTTTGGATCTTCAATTCCATAGTACTACTATGATTTCCCCCAATATTATTTTAACCACAAACAGCTGACTACCATCTACTGACTCATAACCCAACAATTTCCCCCTAATTGATGATGCCAAAACCTCTACTTCTATAAAAACAAAGACATGAATGCTAGACTACTGACTTAGAAAGACTTCAGTAAAACTGAAACAGATAACTTTAGTAAGTTCAGTAGGTGAGAGATAGGCAAAATCAGAGAAACGGTTATGTGAGAGTGTGTGTCAGATCACTTCAGTGATCAGTTGCGTAAGAAATAAAACACAACAAAAAGCCATGAGACAATGAGTAATTGTCTGGCAAGCAATAGAAATTGATATATATGATCAGAGGATTACAAGGTTTCTATTACTATTACAACAAACTGAGATAAGAAGATCAAGGCTGAAGTCTGAATCTCTGCGTTCGGCTCTTGAAGTCTGCAGACCTGTCAGCTGGAGGATCCAGACAATAAAACTTGTAGATTCTTCTCCGCAGAGTCTGGATTTCCTCGAGATCCTCAGATCGATCAGAGCTGAGATTGTGATGATAAGCAGCTGCCTCGATCTCATCTTCTATCTCTTTTGTGCAAAGCACGCCGTGAGTCGTCATGGGCGGAGGGATTCTTCTGAAGATTGGAGCTCTGATGGGTATCTTCTCTTTCTCCATGATTGGCAGAAGTTGTTCTGCGAGCTGGGGAAAGTTATGATGAAGACATTCTTCGAATAGTTGATCAGCAGGTATCCCAGACGGATAGAAGTCCCATACATGATATCCCTTGGTGAAAGATTCTTTGAGTTCCTCCCATAGCTCGTTAAGTTCGGCTGGTACCCATTTGTCTATGTGAGGAGTAGGCGCCTTCTTAACATAAGGTGCTCTGGGCGCTCTCCTGTAATATTTTGAAGCTCTGGCATCTGCCTTTTCAAGTCAGCTGCTGGCTTGTCAGATAGACTAATCATTTTAGCCATGTCAGCGAATCTTTTCTTCTCTCTGAGGGCCGCTGGTCTAGCATCTCCTCTCCTGAGACTAAGTCCCTTCAGCGTTGCCTCCTAGGTAGCTCTGTCCTCGGCCTCCTGCTCAGGTGTAAGAGTTGAAGTGTAGTAACTCTGAGCTGTTGGCTAGACTTCAGTAATTAGAGCTTTGGCTAGCTCCTCTTGAGCTTTCTTCTTCAGTTCCTCCTCGATTTTCTTAGCCTTGCCTTTGGCAGCTTTGCCAATCACTTTCTTAGGCTTCTTGGCCTCTTCTAGCTGATGCTCTTGATCCAGCTTGTCTTGTAGCTGTTGAGCAATTTGTAGATCATAGGCTTCCTGCTCCGCTTTAGTTTTGAATTTGGGCGTCGGGGAAGATGGAGGAGTGGTTCCAGTTGTAATCTCCTTCCCGGGCCTTTGCGGTGGCGATTCTTTGAGGCTCTTCTTCATCCTCCCGATCGAGGAAACTAGCTACGTCCTCGATGTGCTGACGAGCGATGAGATAGGTGTTGGCTCGATTACTGGTGGGTTGCAGTGGGACATACTCTAGGAGGAGTATAGCTGAACTGGTTCCAGCCTGAGCGGCTGAACCTTCTCCTTGAGGTACTGAGCTGGTCCCTTCCCCCTGATTTCCTCCCTCAATAACTTCAACATCAGCATGTTCCGCCTCAGTTTCTTCTTTCACTGCTCCTTCCCCCTTTTTGGCATCATCAGCCTGGGAGAGGTGAGTGCGGATGACTTTCACGTCCTTTTCCAAGTTATGGACATAATATTTGATTTGAGTAGCAGTTGCTTCAAAATCCTTGACTAGGTCGCAATACTGCTCCCAGTCCTTCTCCTGATCAGCTCTGAATGTTTTCAGTTGAGCAGCTGACTCCTGTCGGAGTTTCAGCAGAGACTGATCGTGAGATTCTGTCATCTCCTTCTGTATGGCTTTCAGTGCCTCAGCCTGTTGCGTAATAGGCATGTTGCGTAATAGCTGATTGAAGGCTAGTGGTGGCCAATTTATTTCTCTCGTCCATGGTGGCCTGGACTGTCGCGAGAGTCTGAGTCAGCTGCTCAAAGAAAGATTTCTGCTGAGATAGTAGGAGCTGCTGACTCTGAGCAACTAAGTCCGCCTTCTGAGCTGAAAGGGCTGCCTCAACGATCTCCTGAATGTTTATCTGAGGAGTAGGAGCTTCTGAGACTTTCTTAACCCCTTCTGTTAGTCGGTCGACGCTTTCAGTCTGGGCCTTTGTGTATTGAGCCCATTTGATATGTACGTCTTTGGCGAGGAGACGATTCTTGTCCCCTTGGTGCCTGATAGCTTTGTTTACCGACTTAGAGGTCACGGAACCTATCAGTTTTATCTGATAAGAACTGGTCCCGAGCCTCTGTTCAGATATTGCGAGTTGTTGCGCTCGACTCGGCTTCGAGGTAACTTGAGCTTCACCAGATTTGGAGGGTGGTGGTGATTGGCCCTTTTCGCGGGGAGTGGAACCCTCACTAGAACCTCCCAATTCTGCATCCTTGGGTGGTGCCCTTTTCGATAGGTCCTGGGTTCAAATCCCACTTGAAGCAACTTTGTGGAGCCTGTCACCTATGGTTAGCCTAGGGTGGTTGAACTCTCCTGTGTGGTTTGCAGGCTACTGCACAAGGAGCGGGGTTTTTACCCAGTGCGCACCGAAGGTAGCGGCTGCGGGTTCCACGTATCAAAAAAAAAAAAAAGGATCAACCTTAAATCTTGTGATTATGTGCAGAGCTTGCTTATGTTAACCTTAAATCTCGCTTCAAAACCCCATCTTTGCAGAAATTTCAACCGAATTCGCACATGGGCGGCGAAGGAGAAGGGTGGGGCGGTTGGCCGCCGGCGCCCGGCTGCGCGCCGCTTCAGAAAGACGACCACTGGACGCACTTCGACAACTCCGTCAATGCAGTTTCGTTTGGGTTCCTAGCGACAACCATTCTCATCTCCATGTTCTGTAACAACCCGTGCCGATCCGCCGAATTGTTAAACATATTTTTCAGATCTATCCAGAGATAATCACGAGAAAGAGATCACTTGTGAAGGAAAGTATGATTACGTGAGAATGAGAGAGTTGATTGAGAAAGTAATTGAGAGAGAAAGAGAATTGATTGAGAGAGAGAAGAGTATCGAGAGAGTTGATAGAATTGAGAGAGAAGAATAAGAGATAATTAACTTTCGATACCAACTCAATAAGCAGTAGCGGATATATATAAGTATCCGACTAAGACCTAATTTAATTAAACCCTATCAACTTAACCAAATATAATTAAAGGAATTAATAAGGAAACTAATACGAAAAATAGATACTAATACGATAATACGTGGCCAATCATCAAGACGTCCACGTGCGTCTCATCTCCCGATCTACGGGGTGTGACATGTTCCTTGTCATGGCGATATTCGAGAAGTTTCTAAGAACCACCTCGCCGGAGCTCTCTCCCGCAGCCTCCCGCCGCCGCCGATCCGATGTCGAAGCCCAGAATCATGGCGGCGGCTTCAATGCTAAGCTAGGGTTTCCATCTCCTAAAGTGGGTAATTCTTTTTTTGTGTGTGTGTGTGTGTGTGTGTGTAATTGTGGATCAATTTTGTTTCCCTTTTTGTGTTCTTCAATTTGGATTGAACTTTTTTGCCTTTAAATCCAGCTTTTTTCTTTATATTTTTACATTATCAATTTGATTGCATGGCTCTAGCATTTGACTATTTCGGACACCAGTTTCTTGATTTAGAATTTGCCACTTTCTTTGTATTGGTCTGAACCAGCCAAGCTTTATTCACCTTTTCTTTTCTATGCTTAGAATTTGTAGTTTTGTATGCTTTGCTGGTTCTTTTTTATTTCCTTTTGAGTTGTTCTCCTTAGTGGGAGAAGGGTGGGGTGGAGAAGTTCAGATAAACATAATCTAAGCAAACTTAATTAACAACTACTATATGCTCCTCTAACCCTTTTAATTAGTTTAATGCTAAACTCTCTGATATAACAGAGCATATGCACCTATATAAGCCTAAAACAACCCCAAATCTTAGTAAGAAACATTAATTCTTGCAACTTGGGAATTTGGAGCATATGCAGACATACATAAAACTTTTTGAAATAGAACATGTGCTTGTTCATGGGATTCTTGTAGGTTAGGATGTATAATATTTCAAGAAAATGGCCCATGTACAAGTTAGGTGGTTTATTGGTCCCTACTCCCATCAATGCTCATTGAAACTGCAAGCCCAAATATAGTTATAAGGATGGCCTATTTCTTCTCGCATTGATTTGTTATTTGTGCTAAATCCTTGTTCCTTGAACAGGCTACCCAAGCTTTAAATTTGCTTGTTTTCTTGCTAGCTTATTGTCTACTTTAGGAGTGCGTTGTCGACTTCTTTAGTGTTATTTGGTCTTTGTTTGATAGAATAATTGGGTAATGGTATAGAAGTATAGATAGTGAGACAGTCTTAGTTGTACATGTTTTCTTGAGATAAGGATGAATTTGGTTTAGTTTTATTTGTGTTGATTAGATGTGATTTGGATCGAGTAGATGATGGAATCTCTAATCATGTATAGTTTTGGATTAGTCTTTTACTAACTCTATCTATGATGGTTTGTTTTTAGGTATCCATGAAAGCGAGAGAGGTATTCATCGCTCATCCTGCTCCCGTTCCTTGCCCTCCAGAACGCAACCCATCCAAACTAGGTAAACATCAAGTGGTGATTCTTGAATTCATATATATTCATGTGTGCATTCTACTCTCAAGAATTTGATACGAGGCCTAATTTTTTGCCTATGTTTTCTTGAGGCCTAGCATCATTTTCAACATGCTTGTAGATCAGGCAGTAATTATCATCATCAACTAGGAATTTACAGATTTCGAATACAATGATTTATTTAAATTATCATTAATAACCAATAAGGCAATAACAGGGAATATCACAGCAACTTTGAGGGTAACTTAGTAAATTTACATGCCAATCTTTCCCTCCAAATTTACCTTTTTGACTGACGATAAAATGTCGGCCACAAATACCCCTGATCCGCCCCGCCCATATTGCGCTAGAGGAAAATGAAACATTCCAAGGATACAAGCGAGTTTTCCAGCAACGCATTATTTGTCGGTGGCCGCGCCAATTCTTCGCGCGCTTTCCCCTCTCCGTTCCGGGTCATCTTGCCCGACCCGAATCCAACCCAACCCGAATAACTACCATTTCTCTTTGACGATTTGCTACCTGGCGATCCGGGATCCGAACGGGTAACCGACCTTGAGCTCTCTCCAGCAGCCGGCGCCTTCTCTCTCATCACCTCTTTGAGAAACGTCGGGCTGCTGAACCTCGGCCGTCGAAATGCGGGAGCGCTGCCGCTTTGAAATCGAAGGACGGGGGACGAGGAGAGGACTTCGTCGACGGGGGGCGGAGACTTGCTGCCGCCGTCGTGTGGCGTTTTGGCGGTGCTGGCGCAGCAGCCCATGGCGGAGGAGAGAGTGGAGTGGTTGAAAAGGAGATGGGAAATGTGGGGGGGGGGGTTTGTTTATTTGGGGTTGGGTGAAATGGAGCTCTGTTTGGGTTTGGCAGTTAGGAGGAGAGAGAAGATGGAATAACGACATTGCAACCTTACTTTGCCTACATCTCTATAGCGTCAACTGATTACCAACGAGTCAAATAGAAATGAGTGGCAATCTTTTATCTCCTATTTTTCTTTAAATTAGAGTGATACTTAATTGAAGAAATTTAATTGGGGATTTATATGGATCATTAGGACACAAGCCGAATACATGGGCATATAAGATTTATAATTTTATGCGAAATAGTAAATCTTTTAAAGAAAATACGTAGAATTTAGAATTTGTTTTAGCATTTCAGGAAAGAGTAAATTCTGAAAAACACCTAAAATTTAGACTTATGAGTGTGATTCATTTAATGACCTTGATGCTATATTGTGGTGCACGGCTCCCATTTCGAAATTGTCTCGATTATTTTAGAATTAGGAATTTCAACTATGATATACATGTAAAAATAATTCATAAAATCGAATAACTTGTGTGCATATATATCGTGTTTTTTTAATAACAGGGCTAGTGCTCCTCCAGTCAAACACATTTGACTTATTACTATAACCATATCATCGAGGGGCAATAGTGTTTTAAATGTACAATATTATTAAATATAGAGTATAATGTAATACTCTATATGTACAGTAGTACGACTCTCAACTAACATTACCC
Source organism: Lavandula angustifolia (assembly GCA_028984105.1). Lineage (NCBI taxonomy): Eukaryota > Viridiplantae > Streptophyta > Magnoliopsida > Lamiales > Lamiaceae > Lavandula > Lavandula angustifolia. The sequence goes on along the minus strand of CM054815.1, from coordinate 4,401,919 downwards.
TATATGTACAGTAGTACGGATGATGATGATAAAAACAAGCATAGAGGACCCATGCAGACATGATTAATATAGAAAATCATTTAATATTGTTGTGCGCATCAAGCAAAAGATTCTAGCAACTAAATTCTCAAGCTGCCCCAAATACCAACTTTTAGCTTCACCAGGACTAGTTATACTGAATTTTACTACTCCATATTGTATACAAATAAGTTTACTATCACTGGATTTTATGGTGTCGAGTAATCTACCTTATATTTTATACTCTTCCATTTTACTAAATTTGTTTTAATTTTTTTTCGGATTGTTTTATTGATTTTGTCTCATTTATCAATATAGTAAAGAAATAAAGCATAACTCAATCACCTTTTATTGTATGATCCACTCAATTATACACAATTAACAATCGCATTCGGAAAAAAAAATCAAGTTTGGTGGCTTTATTATCTTTAAAATTGATGAAGTGAAAGATTAAATTGCGATAATGAAATAGTAAAATTCTAGAAAATACAAACACTCATGCCACATCAACCTCTTATTTTAATAGAATTAATATAACATCAATTTATTAAAAAGAATTCAATATATTCATTAGCCGATACTCGTATAAATCTTATACAGTAAAACCTCCATGCAGTAATATTGTTGGGACTACAAAAAAATATTACTACATGATGGTTATTAATAAATAGAGATTTACATATAAAAAATATAATATATTAAAAATAACTAATATACATTATTTAGCACTCGAAAAGTTTATTTATTCACGTCTTAATGCACAAGATTTGAAAGATATATAAATACATGAATTTAGAAGAATAAATATATGTACGTCATTCATATGCATACATTGTGTATGCATTAAATTATAAGAGTTACATAAGTAATGTAAATAATCTATATGTACTTTCATATGTGCCCCTTCATATTTAAAAAAAAATGAATTAAATTATAAGAGTTACATAAGTAGTAATTGTGTTGAATAGGTTATAAGCAAAAAATAATTAACCCAAAAAACTAAGTTAAAGTTAAAAAGTTATACAATGTAATATTAAAACAAAAAAAAAAAACAATTTATTTTCACAAATAATTTAGATAAGTAATTTATGTCATTTTGAGTTTTTGTTAAATAGTTATATAATTCTTAAAATTTTATGAATATGTTTGAAATTTAATGCATTTTATTACTATATAGAGGTTAATTTAGTTAAGAATACACCTAGAAAAACATGTAATATTACAAGATAGAATTTATTACTATTTGTTGGTCCGGAGACGATAAGTCAGGTGTAGAGGGGGGGGGGGGTGAATACACCTGAGCTCAGTTTCTTTTTCTCAATGAAGGTCAGCTGAGCTGATGATTGCAACTGATGAACAGTGCCAAATAAGCCTTCGATCGCGGGACAGAGTGAGTCGGCCATCGAGCTCTCTCCTACCGACCGTTGTCGATACTTTGAGAATCGGTCGGAGATCTAGTTGGCGGAAAGTGTGGGGCCCGGAATTCGTCTCTTTTGAAAACACGTTTTAGCAAATTAAATCCTTTGGCTGTGCGCTTTATAAAATACGTTTTATGCAAGCTTATGATTTTCAAGTCAGTTGAATGCTATGCAATAAAATAGTAAAAGAACACAAGCGATTTAACGTGGTTCGGATACGCAAGATCCTACGTCCACGGTCCTGAACAAAGCAGGAGAACTTGTTGATTATTCTCGAGCAAGCCTCGGCGGGGATACTCGTGACCTGGACGGTTCCCTCTAAGTTATAGTCCTTAGCGACTTTACAATCCAAACCTAAGTCTGAAAGGGAAGGGAATTTTCTCCAACTGAGAAGGAGTTCTTACAATAAGAACAATTCACTAAATGTGAACTCCTTCGAATCTAAGCTATAAATATGACAATGAGCTTAGTCTAGAGAAGAAAGGGATCTAAGAACTCTAGAGAGAAAAACTGAGAAATCTTCTAAGTACGCAAGTTTTCCTCTGGATGATCTTTGAGTGTTCTAGAGCGTTTATGAACTTGAGCTTGTCCCTTCGAAATTCCGTCATTCAGAGCTTCAAAAACTTCTCTATTTATAGTTGTGAGTTATGGTATATGTCCGTTGGAGACGACGATGCCACGTGTCACAAGCTTCCAAGGAAAACGGCCATAATTCGAACTTGTTGCAGCAGGGCAGTTAATGCACTGTTCATGAGAGCAGCTTTACTGTGTAGAATAGGTAAGCGTTGTCGGCTTCTCATTGGTCGAGATTTGTAGTTGGTGAGAATGTCAGAGTTGACCGTTCAACAACCTCGTATGTCTTCTCGCCGAACTTTTTGAAAAGACTTGAATAGTCGGGTCGCTTTCCGTAGGATACGATGGGCGAAAAGTCTCTGTCTTCTTCATTGAGTCGGTCGACGGGCATCTACCGAGTAGGTCAGTGGCGACTGCGAAGGTACTGTGCTTGTTTCGTTCTTCCGGCGATGACTATCACCGGGAGTAGTCTTCTGCGATGATTTGTCGGTGATGCGCTGTCTTCGACTGAGTGGAAGATCAGCTGCTGACTGAAGAACACAAGCGATTACACTGATGACGTGGGGTTCTGAAAAGTATCTTCGACAGAAGATCAGTTCAACAATTACCCCGTACAGGACTTAGACAAAAATAATGATCAATACAACAAGTCTAACCTATACATCAGCTAATCCTAACGATACACTGATCTACTGATATCAGCTAGGTTTTGGGATCTTCAATTCCATAGTATTACTATGATTTCCCCCAATTTTCTTTTAACCGAACAACAGCTGAGTATCATCTACTGACTCATATCCAACACTATTTATAATTGGTCCCTTGTTGAGACCATGATTTTTTATTACTATTAGCGCAACTTATGGCCGCGCTCTGCGCGGGGCTGTGATTTTGTCCATAATTTTACTTATATTTTTTAATTTGAAGATATTAAACATGTTATATACGGGATTTTAATTGGATTCAAAAATATTAAAGTATTGTTTCTAAAATTTATTCAATTGTAATCTCAAAGATTTTGCCATATAATTCAAATACTTATAATTTGTAAAAATCGAGCCAACTATTTGTATCAGTAAAAAAAGGTAGATATATGTTTTGTCAAACTGAATTCTTATATGGAAAACACAATAGTATAACACCTACCTACTCTTGCAATTAACCCAAATTGAATTCACATATTTATCCAATACCAAATTCAGCAATCTCAGAACTCAGTAATAACACCTAGCCTAGAACTCAACTCAACATGTATGTTGGTTAAGGCGTTATGAAGAGGGATTGAAGATGAACTTAAGGAATAACTTAAAAGAATGAATTCTAAATATTCTTAGGTAAAATGAAGTTATTCAGTTAAATTATTGTAAAATATAGTTATATAAGCTGCGTGTGAGACTAAAATAGTATAATTTCTCACCTTATTTCAATTAGCAAGTGAACTTTTCTTTCTGGTTCGAGTTTATTGTCTGCCTCGAAACTCCTCTCAAGAAACTGAACTTCGTTGATGGTAAGGCCCTTTTTATGTTTTTGCACATTTTGTCCTATTGAAATATTTTTCACATAGCAACCAACCTGTTGTAATCCAGGTTAACCGTGAGAAACACCAAGTTTAAAGCCATGAAGCAGAAATATCTATCCAAAATAGGTGGTAAAGAAAATACACAAAAACTAATCTCTTGTGCATTTGAAGTTTCTGAAGCTTACAGAAGTAAAATCAAGCACCCTAATTACTGGTTTCAGAATAGTATTCAAGATTGCAGTAGTTGCTAGTAAATTAACTGAACCAATCAAGCTTTTACATTGCCTTAGAAGTGGAAAATAAAATATGTAAATATTATCTAATGTAGACTGAGAGACCAAAATTCAAATTTGGAGATTGAATCTGGACATTATAGTTGATGTTTGAAATACTTACAGGCTAGAAATTATAAAGCCCATAAATTCAAGGAAATTATAGCCCAGATTTCGAAGGCAAATTCATCAAGAAACACATCTAGAGCAGTTTCATTTACTTTACTAAAATATAAATATTGGGAAAAACTTACGCAATTTGTATGTTTCAGGAGACCATCTGCTAATCTCTTAGTTCCAATAACTAGGCTCGTTAAACTTACTTAATGTTGACCGTTGGTCTGGATCACATTATCAGTATTGCTAAAACAAATCAAGACCAACTTAATGAAAACACTGAATTAACAGAACCCAGTCTGATGCGCTTCCAATTTAAAGACGATTTGCCCAATTTTGATTATATGCACCTTAACACGGTGACCTCCAGGATTCCACATCTGACTCGAATCACGTGAAGATTTCACTTACAGAGTCAAAAGAGCACAATATACTTGTAGGGAAACCTAAATTGTTGTTTGTATAATAAGCTATATGTTATGCGCTTTGATTTTGTCCTGTTTATATAGTGAACTATATTTTGATATTATTGAACAATAAAAATTGAGATACTATGATTGCATACAATAGTGAGATAGTCACAGACTGACAACAAAACAACAATAAGCTAAAACTTAAAGGCAAACTTCAATCAGAATGCGTTGGTCCCGAGAGTAACGTTCAGATGTAGAGGGGGGGGGAATACACCTGAAAACAGATTTCTCAACTTTAAACGTGAACAGTCCTTTTCAGGAGAGTGTCGTACTGAACGAATTCAGCAGACCAAATAAGCTGTTTTGAATCACGTGGCAGAGTGACTGACTTTACTGAGGCCTGCTAGCTGACTAGAGTCAGAATTCAGTATCGTTCAGATAAAGTTCAGCAGTGCGAAAATGTGTAGGCCCAAATTCAGTTGAGTTAAGAAAACATTTTTATCAAAATAGTTTCAGTATATTAGTGCAGTCGATTAAGCTTGTTGAAACTCAGTTGAATGATTTTAAAGATATTTTCAGTATGCACAGTAATCAATGCAACAGTAAATAATGAACACTGAACACATGCAATTTTTAAAGTGGTTCGGATCCAACAATCCTACGTCCACTGTCCCGAAAGATCAGGAGGCTATATATTATACTGAGATAGTCTCAGTCGGTATGTACGCTGGACAAACACTGGTCTTGAGATTTATATTGAGCAAGTCTTAGTTTACAGAGTATCAAACTAAGTGTTTGAAAAACTCTCCAACTATGAAGGAGTCCTTTACAATAAGAATCAGTTCGACTATGAACTCCTTCGTCTAAGCTATAGATATGAACGGCTGAGCTTAGGTTAGAGGGATAGGGAACGAGAAAGTGGCTTCTAGAGCGACCAACGGCTAAGTATAAACTTGGGTACGTGTTCAGTCGCTTGGATACTAGAGGCTATATGATTCTGGTTAAGCTTGGTTCCCTACGAGCAGATATGTCGTCTTTCGCCGGAGATTACTTCTTCGAATTACTTGCGGGAGACTTAAGACGTTTATGAATTGCTCTTTGAATGCTCTGAGTTTGCTTGTGTGTTCGTTGGTTCACTCGTATTCTCTTAAGCTTCAATTTGAATGTATCCCTCTATTTATAGAGCAGAGATAAGGATAGATCCGTTGGAGACGACGATCCTTTTGTCTCTCTCTTTTGGGTAGCTAACGGCTCTTTCGAAGTATGGTTGCAGTGTCCTTTCCCTCCATTTCTGGAAAGTTGTTGACTTGCAGCTTTAACAGATATAGGACAGGTGACTGCTTGTCATTGGTCGAGGTTCAGGAAAGTAGGTGAGACAGAACAGACTTCAAGAGATCTGAAGTTGACTTCTCTCTTCCTCGTATTGACTATGCTGATTTGACTTTTAGAGAATCTAACAGTCAGAAGACTGTCCAGCCGTTGTTGAGTCTGATCTTTATTCAGTAGCATGTTCCTGCTGAGTCGGTTCTACTGAAAATCAACTTTGAGTTCAATGAACTACTCCTGTTGAGTTTAGTTCCACTGACTCCTTTCAGTATACTGCTCCTGCTGAGTTCAGTATCACTGAGTCTTCTACTTCTGGTACTGAGACAGGTAATCTACTGAGCGCCTGAACCAGATGTAGAGTGTCTACTGAGTCTGAATCCTCAGAGACAAAACAGAACAAGTTACAACTGAATGGTTCATCAGTCAAGATAGGATTTTGGGATCTTCAAATCTTTAGTAAATATTCAGAGCACAGGGCTACTGAGTTATGTCTCAACTGGTTGTGAGAAGACTAAATCATCTCCCAACAGAATGTATATTTGGAAGACTTACCAACATATCTTAAAAATCAAGGCTAGAAAAGGAGGTACAATGACCTTAAAAAATTATGCAAAAGATTGCAAAAAGTGGCTAAAAAGAGTCATAGTCATTTCACAGCTTAAACGACATACATTCAATTACCAGAAGGATAACTACTAAGCAACATAAAAAAACTAAAAGACAATACATATCTATTAGACAAATTGAAAAAAGTTTTAGTTCGCATTTTTGGTTGGAATTCACATGGGGAAGCTCAACAAGAACACAATAATTAACACAATAACAGGTTCTTATTGCTCAGATTCAACAGATATCAAACTAGGTATTAGAAAGCAATTAAGACAGTCAAACCTGTGTAGAAGTTAATTCAGATGAACTAGCTTCTGCTCTCCACAAAGGGGTGTAAACTGCAGGCACCTGGTTGTTTGAAGTTGTATGTCCAATGTTTCCACTGGGAAACAAACTATTTACAGCATATGAAACAGAGGCAGATGTATTCTCTGTCCCAGGAGCATTGCTGACCTCCGTTTGAGTTTGATTGTAATAATCCTGCCATTGTTTATATTGTTGTTCATATTGGCTAGTTGCAACTGCACTGCTATAGGCTGAATTTGTGTCCTGATTGTAGTTCGGATAATGATGAGAATCGTATACTGCATAATGACCTCCCTGCCACAAGTTGGTCCGGGTATCATATGTGCCACTTGTGTAACTTCCAGACGTCTGATAATCACCAGAATTGTAATAAGTGCTTGAGTAACTTGCAGGTCCATTATAAGACCCTGTACTTTGAAATGATGAAAGAGACTGATAGGGAGCACCTGTGTATTGGTAAGCTCCTACATGATGGGGATAAGACTGATTAGGATGCTAATGATACTGATTGGTTTGTGGTTGATGCTGACTGGTTTCCGCTTAATACTGAAGTTGCTGGTAATACTGATTGGGCTACTGTTGATACGGATTGGTTTGTTGTTGATACTGATTGGGTTGCTGATACTGATTGTAGTACGCTGCATATCCCGTGTTGTTATATCCATTGGGTTCAGTATTTGGATATGCAGCATAACCATTATAACCTTGTGCTGCAGTTGATGCCGAGACAGTAGACGCCAAATTCGATCCATCCTGAACAGTTTCCAAAGTCGCCGCCGGTGGCAGATCATGATTGTATCCAGAATTGGGGACAGCTCCATTCTCCCTCAAGTTATGATTCTCTCGTTGTGTAGTCCATGATGCCACAGCCAGAGGTTGATCAATTATTTAATTCTTCTGATGATTGAAATGTAGAAATGAATTAATCAAATGAGGAAAAACTCTAGAAATAGAAACAAAATTAAAGAGTGTATCAACTAAATTGAAATTCAATGAGAAAATCAGAGGAAATATAGCATTATTATATAAGCTGCTAAGACATATAAGTTATTTGTAAGCTGGTCTTGATCTTCAATAAAAAAGAAGGAAGCAGCAAAACACAAAATTTGTTGTCTGCAATTATGCCTATCAAATACTTCTTAATTATGCACACTGAGATTGATAAATGCGAATTAGGTACACCACATGCAAAGGCTCAATAAGAAAAAAGGTAATGACCCAGCAATTGATCAGATTAGTCGAAGATTCAAATTCGATGTAAAAATTCTCAGATTGCGTGCTAGATGTTGAATTGGGCTAGTGACAAAAGTTGGTCTCACAATCCATAAATAGATAGAAGCTACAGAATAAGTATAACCGACGTAAAGTACAACACAAAAGATATCTAGGAAGGACAGACACATGCAAGCAACATAACCACAACAGGTATTAGAAGCTTAGTTTTAGAGACCATGAAGTAATTTTGGTTACATATACAAAAAAGGGAATATTAAGCTCTCTTCCAACCTAATCTGAAATATTTATCGTACTATAGATGTAAAAAGACAAGCTTTGACACGCAATTGGAGGAGCATTTTTTCATCTTCCTTCTTTGTATAATATTTTACTTACTCAATAAGGATCTATAAAATAGGCTAACCTGTAAGAGAAGGTTCAATAGAAGGGGACCAATAAATGGAAAAAAAATGTTTCATGTTAAGCAAGGAAGTAAAATACAGTAAAGCCAAAATTCAAAGGATACGATGTTAATGAACCTTAATAGCACCAAAACTACGTGGAACACATTTTAAATAAAGCAATAAGCAAAAAACTGTGATGTGTGAGAGGGATCAGGCAATAACCAAAATTAAGATTGTTATGTTTATCCATATCAATAAGCACACAACTCAGAAATATTAAAATGAATCACGATATTTTTTAATAATAACATGTACGAAGAGAGTGAGGGAGAAGGGAGACAAACAAACATTATCTTGTTATATAACAGGTTAGTAAGTCATATAACACATTTATTAGATGAAAAAAAAACAGTAATTTGGGACTCATAAATCTATTAATAAGAGAAGCCAAGATAAGTTTAATACCTTCCAGAAGCCACCCCACCAAAATCTGAGATAGTAAATGGAAAACAAAGAATGGGAAAGTCAATTCTTTGAATAATAAAAAAAACAGTACAACAAAGTTAACAGATTAAAAAATGTGGCTTCCAACACTAACCTTCCACCAAGGCTACGATTTAAAGCTTTAAAAGCCAAGGTTTGGGTTTTTAAATCTCTTCAGCCCAAGATTTCTAGAATCTAAAAAAAAAAAAAAAGACATTTCTTGAGTTCAGACACCGTCAATGGCCCAAAACCAACGTGAAAGAGGGAAAACATAAGATAAAAAATAATGAAGTGGCCCTGTCTCTTCAAGTGAACTTGTAGGCTAATCCCATGAATTGCCCGTTTATTATTTTCAAATTGATGATCTTAATGACTGTATTGAACCTCAAACCTCACTCTGGTAAACTTCTAACTACTAATATAAAGAAATTTATAATATGGTTAACAAAAGCATCGCCTGTTCATTTGCCAACAGACACAAAAAAGAGCTCTTTCTTTAATTAGTGCGTCTCTACGAAAAAAAATTAGGCTAAAATTGAACTCGTATACAACTGTCTTCAAAAGTTCCTGAATCAAATTCTCAGCTTGAAATTAGAGAAAACTGAAAACTAGAATCTGCAATTACCAAGTAGCCATCAAGAGTCAAGCACGTGATTAGCCACAAAAACCTTTAAAGTGGCACGAAGAAAACACAAAAACAAAAGGGGGTAATAATCAAATACTGCTTATTATTCCCAAAATCCTAAGGGCGAAAGTAAAACCCCTAAACCTGAAACCAGAAAATAGCTAGAGATCCATCCTTATGTTTCTGCGCCATCGAAATATGCTCAACCAATCAATCATCAAGAACAATCACGAAACTAAACAGACGGAGAAAACACTAGGGCATAATTCTGATTCATAGAGAAAAAGAAACCTGCGGAAAGGGGCAATCGAAAGAAAATCCAAGTGAAAGAGAGCAGTCAGCAGAGGAGATGAAACTCAAAATGAATGTGGTGACACAGAAATCTGAAAGGTGGTGACACAGAGAACTGTAAATTAGAGGAATGTAAATTAGTGTAGAGAGAATAGCATAGAACAAAAGAGAGATTTGAGCACAGAGATTTGAGAGATCTGCGAGATTTTGTCGATTGTGGAAGAATATTGCACAGCTTCCGCCGTATAGGACAAAAGGGCGAAGTCGAAAATATATGGACTTGAGAGGGTATTTTCGGAATTCCATGCAAAAGTTTGGTAGCACCATCATCCATCCTTATATATATAGGTAGATAAGGAGTTATTATATAAAGTATTAGTATATGAAGTTTTAATGGAAGTGCATAATAATTTGTAAATTTAACTTGTACTGTTGAGATATTTTTTATTTCGCAAAAACTTTAGTGCAACCGGTTGCGTGTGCAACCTACGCATAAGATATATAAAATATTAATGTACAAATTAGCAAAAGCGCGCATGTAGCGCAGTTGGTGTGCTGTTGGGTTCTCACCCGAACGACGCGGGTTCGAGACCCAACAGCTTTTCGTTTTTTTGTTAATTTGACATTAAAAATTTAATTTGTTTTTTTTTCAAATTACATTATGATACAAAAAATGTAATAAATTTATTCTTTTATTTTCAAAAAAATAATATGATTCAAAAAATATTAATATGTACATTAGAATTTATTCTTGTTAATAAAAATATAATATGTATAATTTTTTTCAACTACATCACCAACAAAACTTTTTTTTAACATTAAAAATTGAATTTTTATTTTTAAATTACATTATGATACAAAAAAAAATTAATAAAATTATTTTTTTTATTTTCAAAAAAATAATATATGACTCAAAAAATATTAATATGTATTTAGAATTTATTCTTGTTAATAAAAATAAAATATTTTTTTTTCAATTACATAATAGGGAAATATGTGGAGATGATAAAAGTATCACTTTATATGAAAAATGTATCAATTATTCTGAATATATCATTTGTTCTGAATAAAAGTATCACTTCTTATTAGCTAATGTATCCCTTGTGATGAATCAAAGTATGGTTTAGACTTCCCCTCTAGGGTATAGTAAAAACAAGGAAAAATACCGTAGCAGTTCCACGACTAAAAGGGTTTGGAAATGCTAGCGTTCCGGAACGCTAGCATTTCCAAACCCTTTAAAAATGCGAGTGTTCCGAAGGAACGCGAGCATTTTTAACCAGAGAAAAAAGTAGGGTTTAGACTTCCCCTCTAGGATACAGTAAAAACAAGGAAAAATACCGTAGCAGTTCCACGACTAAAAGGGTTTGGAAATGCTAGCGTTCCAAAGGAACGCTAGCTTTTTCCAAACCCTTTAAAAATGCGAGTGTTCCGAAGGAACGCGAGCATTTTTAACCGAAAAAAAAGTATGGTTTAGACTTCCCCTCTAGGGTACAGTAAAAACACAAAAAATATTATTGCTCAATAGGAATGATACTTTTCTTTAGGCAGAATGATACTTTTATTTACAACATGTGATACTATTACTCAATAAGAATGATACTTTTCTTAAGGAAGAATGATACTTTTCTTAAGGAAGAATGATACTTTTGTTAACATGTGATACTATTGCTCAATAAGAATGATACTTTCTTAAGGAATAATGATACTTTTCTTAAGGAAGAATGATACTTTTATTAACATGTGATACTATTACTCAATAAGAATGATACTTTCTTAAGGAAGAATGATACTTTTCTTAAGGAAGAATAATACTTTTCTTTAGGAAGAATGATACTTTTGTTAACAACATGTGATACTATTGCTCAATAAAAATGATACTTTTCTTAAGGAAGAATGATACTTTTCTTTAGGAAGAATGATACTTTTCTTTAGAAAGAATGATACTTTTGTTAACAAAATGTGATACTATTGCTCAATAAGAATGATACTTTTCTTAAGTAAGAATGATACTTTTGTTAACAACATGTGATACTATTGCTCAATAAGAATGATACTTTTCTTAAGGAAGAATGATACTTTTCTGAAGGTAGAATGATACTTTTGTTAACAACATGTGATACTATTGCTCAATAAGAATGATACTTTTCTTAAGGAAGAATGATACTTTTCTTAAGGCAGAATGATACTTTTCTTAAGGAAGAATGATACTTTTGTTAACAACATGTGATACTATTGCTCAATAAGAATGATACTTTTTTTAAGGAAGAATGATACTTTTCTTAAGGTAGAATGATACTTTTGTTAACAACATGTGATACTATTGCTCAATAAGAATGATACTTTTCATAAGGAAGAATGATACTTTTTTTAAGGCAGAATGATACTTTTCTTAAAGAAGAATGATATTTTTCAATTGGTTGGAATAAAAATATTACTTATTATAAACAAATTTATCACTTTTGTTAAATAAATATATCAATTAAAATGAAAAAATGGACAAACTTGATTTGAAAAAATATGAATTGGTTGGAATAAAAATATTACTTATTTAAAACAAATTTATCACTTTTTTAAACTAAGATATCAATTAAAATGAAAAAAAAATATTATCAAAAAAAAAGGACAAACTTATTCTGAAAAAATAATTATAATAAAAATATGAATTATTATAAAAAATATATCAATTAAAAATATTTTTCAATTGGTTGGAATAAAAATATTACTTATTTAAAACAAATTTATCACTTTTTTAAACTAATATATCAATTAAACTGAATAAAAAACATATTATTAACAAAAAAAGGACAAACTTATTCTGAAAAAATAATTATAATAAAAATATGAATTATTATGAACAAATGTATCATTTTTTTTAAATTAATATATCAATTAAAATAAAAAACTCAAAATTACACTGCTGGGACTCGAACCCGGGTATATGGGATTTGAGCCCAGCAGCATAGCCAACTGCACTACTATACGATTATTGAAAAATACTACAAATCTTACCTATTTAACTGTAAACATCCGGTTGCACCTGCAACCGGATGTACAGGAGTCCAACTATTTTTATTTTGTTAATTTTATATTTTTTTTTGCTTAAATATATTTAGATACGTGCGTGTCAAACTTTTCATAAAATAGTTTTGGTATCCGTACAATTTAGAGAATATGATTAATTTAAATTAAATTAGTAAAATGTAATTATTTAAATATTTCTGCTAAAAAACTTCATAATTGGTATATGTATTTAGAATTTGAATTGTAGGCTAATAGTAGCCCTGTTTCTGAAACCAAAATACCGCACGCGTCTACAGTTGAAAGCTAAATATGGAAGCCGTGCGGCGTCGTTTTGAGCCTCCTTCCTCACCTCATACTCTCTGCACCGGCTTTCTGCTAAATTTCTCTTCCCCAATTAAACCTCCGCTTATTGCAATTGCAGGAACTACGATAAGAGAGAGAAAACAAATTTCCCTAGAATCACAAACATTCTTACTCTTAAGGTACGCTGTATATCCTTCTCACGGTCACATATACGGAAGAAAAGTAAGTTCGAAATTTTTAGGCTCGGTGATAGATGTTACAATTGTATGTAATTATTGCTCAATGGTTGATTACGCGCAGGATTGAGGTGGTGGTTTAGTATGTTATGGTATTTTAAGTTTATTGGCTTCGTGAATTGGGTTAAATTAGGGTTTTACTTTTCACGGAATTCACTGCTGGGAAACTTGTTTGAAGTTTATAAGGAAAATCGTGTATTTGTATTTTTTTATCCTGGCAATTCATCATGAACGTGTATTTTTATAGCGTTGTAGTGTTGAACGAGAAAATAATAATAAATCGGCATTGTTTCTTGTTATTTATGATGATGTTATATCATGAATCCTGGCTGTAACTATGGATGGATGAGTTTTACCTTTTACGGCTGTAAAGTTTAAAGAAACTGGACGCACCATTCAGTTGGCCAAGATTATTTTTGTCTGTTCTTTGATCTTCTTGTCCTATTAGATACTGTGTGCGTTTTGGCGTCTTTGCTCAATCGAACTCATATACATCATATCCTCCTCAAGAGATTTGGATCTCAAATTTATTGCCCTATAACCTTATTGATGTATGCAGGTTTTTACAAAACGTAAGGTATTGCTTGTTTCAGTTCTGTTGTATTTATTAATTGGGTAGTGGTTGATGGATCATCCACGTTCCATCTCCGGGGGAGGTGAGGACAATGTTGCAATACCGGATGATTTGCGATGTAAGAGGTCTGATGGTAAACAGTGGAGATGCACGGCCATGTCCATGCCCGACAAGACAGTATGTGAAAAGCATTACATCCAGGCAAAGAAGAGGGCAGCTAACTCCGCAATGCGTGCAAGTATCAAGAAAGCAAAGAGGAAATCTTTAGGCGAAAGTGATGTCTACCTGGAAAGCAAGAGCGATGATATGGATCTACCACTCAGTTCTCAATTCGAGGATTATTCTGGATCCTCTGGGAAGAGGAAAAAGGAGAAGTCATCTAAAGCCCGGGCCAGTTATTCACCTGAGAGGCCAGCAATGAGGAGTCTTTCAGGTCGAAGTTCTCCGAGGTCAATCGATGATCTCGACAGAGATGGGTCTGACTATGAAGATAGTAAAAGATCATATAGAACTCCCACATCTGCAGTTGATTCAGACAGAAGCAGATCGCAGAAGATGTTTGATGTCAGCCCTATGGCGGTGAGTTGGAAACAAGCTAGCACAGCATAGAGTTAAACTAGTTCTGCTTTCTGTTTGTTTTTGTATGGTCTTAAGGCTAAGTTTCTGTGATTTGCGTACAGGTAGATCGCGTCTTAATGCTAGCGGGTTTAGCAAACATAATTTGTTGTTAGATGCCAATATATGCCAAAAAGAAAAAACAACACTCTCTCACTCTCTAATTCTATCAGGAGAAAGAAGTATTGCAAACACATGCTGAGAGGAGAGAACATGTGTTTCCAATACTTCTTTCTCCTGATAGAAGTATGGCATTTAAGTCTAAGTCCCAACAGCAGGTCCTAGTATTGATATATTGTGTTTATCTCAATATTTCTTTTGCAAGTTCGAGACCTGGGAAGCTGTAACTGCCTACAAGTAGTGGACCACTAAAAAATCTATTCCTTTTGTCAAAGTCTCATATCAACATAGGAATGTAAAACTTTGGAGATGGTTGATTACATTATATCATATATTAGTAGTCTTCTCAAGTATAGATATAGAGGATTGGGTGTGATGAAGAGGGATTGGAAGTATCTGTTGGGACTTAGACTTAAATGCTTTAGTTTTAGGTGATTGGGATTGAACCTGAACCCCGTTATTCAGCCCGGAAACCTGTTACCCATTGATTTGAAGTGCTTATTCTGCTGGGTTTGACTAGTTATACTTGTTACATGTGCATGATAACCATTTCATTTCATTGGATCACATTATTTACCTGCATTTTCTCCAGGAGCTTTCTGATGGAAGCTCGGAGTCTTCTGATGATACTGAAGGACAACCTTGTCATCAGTGTCGGAGCAATAACACGGGTAGAGTGGTTTGGTGCCTTAAATGTGATCGAAGAGGATATTGTGAGAACTGCATCTCGACATGGTGTGATGAAACTTTTATTTTTTATTTTTTGAATTTTTACTGTTAGATCAGCTGATAATATTATTCGTCATTTCTTAGGTATTCTGACATCTCCGCAAGGGAAATTCAGAGGATCTGTCCTGCCTGCCGCGGTACATGTAGTTGCAGGGTGTGCATTCGAGGAGATAATCTTATTAAGGTATCCAAATTTTCCTTTATGTAACTTTCTCCTAGTTATAATTTGTTTTGGGAAATTGCACTCTTTTGAATGTCAATTTATTTTTCCCCTCTTGAAGGCAAGGATTCGAGAGATATCTGCAAAAGACAAATTGCAGTATCTCTACAGTCTTTTATCTGCAGTACTCCCGATTGTGAAACAGATCCATGCAGAGCAGTGCTCTGAGGTGGAGCTGGAAAAAAAGCTCAGAGGTATGATGCTATTACATTATGTATTACACTGATACAAGATTTGTGTATTACATTATGTAATATGTATTTGTCTTCAGGAAATGAAATAGATCTTTTGAGAACTAAATTAAACGCTGATGAGCAGATGTGCTGGTGAGCTACCTATATTCACATTGATTTCCATAACTTCCAGTTATTTTATGCATAAATGCCCATCATGTCCTTATGAAAATGGGAGCATCAGTGTCATGTCTACTTACAAACTCAGTCTCATTCTTGTATCATTTTCTATGGCATTTGATACAGAAATGTTTTGGCTGAAAGTGTAGTGACTTATGCTCTTCCTTCTCTCCATTCAGTGATTTCTGCAGGATACCTATCATTGATTATCACCGCCACTGCACAAATTGCTCGTATGATTTGTGCCTTAGGTGCTGCAAAGATATTAGAGAGGCATCCACACCTTCTGTTAGTGAAGAGTGTGAAAAATTATCTTGTTTGCAGATAGATTCATTTAAAAGATTTTCCAATTGGAAAGCTAATCACGATGAAAGTATTCAATGTCCGCCAAAAGCTTATGGAGGCTGCGCCACCTCTGTTTTAACTCTAAAGCGTATCTTCAAGATGAATTGGGTTGCCAAATTGGTGAAAAATGTTGAAGAAATGGTCAGTGGCTGTAAGGTAAGTACTTCTGGTGATTCAGAGGAAAATGGAAGTAGTCTCGGGCTTCTTCAGGCTGCAAACAGAGAAAATGATGGAGATAACTTCCTGTATTATCCATCTTCAGAAGATCTAAAAATTGAGGGCATTAAAGACTTCAGAATGCACTGGAACAGACGGAAACCGGTTATCATTAAGGAGGTTTGTGATGCTTCTGTGATGACAATGTGGGATCCTATGGTTATCTGGAAAGGAATTAAAGAGACTGCAGAAGAGAAAACGAAAGATGCTGACAGAATGTTGAAGGCTGTTGATTGCGCTAATGGGATTGAGGTATGCTATTAATAGTTGTAGCTGGCATTCGTTTAGTTTTTCTGACCTTCCACATGAGGTGTATTGGAGGCATTATCATGTTTTTCTTTCCATACTTATTATTTTTACTCCAAAACGTTCCTATCTGAATTTCTGTTTCTGTTGGTATTTGTAGGTTGATATCAGACTTGAAGAATTCATGAAAGGGTATTTTGATGGTAGAGTTGATGAAAATGGGCGACCACAATTACTAAAGTTGAAGGATTGGCCTTCACCTAGTGCGGCAGAAGAGTTTTTGTTGTATCAGAGACCTGACTTCATCAGTAAACTTCCCCTGCTTGAATTCATCCATTCCAAGTGGGGCCTTCTGAATATTGCAGCAAAATTGCCTCATTATTCCTTGCAGAATGATGTGGGTCCTAAGATCCTTGTTTCTTACGGGAATGCTGAAGGCGAGGGTGATTCCAGAGACAATCTTCATCTCAACATGCGCGACATGGTATGGTCCAATGCCATGTTATACCTCTTTGTATTAATGGGCATAAATCTTGCTATGGGCTTCGTGAGAATTTCATCTAGAGGTTTTCAAAGAAATGATCATTTTTTATTTTTTCTTCTTTACTGTTCACAGCATACATTCTGATATTTATGTCAATCCAGATTTAATTGAGTGACACCTTATTGTTAAATCAGGTATTCCATTTGGTGCATTCTTTTGAAGCAAAGTCGAAAGACTTGCAGAAGGCAGAAGTCGATTTACAAAATACTGTGGCTCACTCTGATACAAAGGAATTGCACAATGATTCTGAAATGCTCTTGAACAGTGAGGAACTGCCCAACACATCATCCCCTGATGGAGGGGATTGCTCTATGGGTAATGCACATTCAGATCATTCCGACAAAAATGATGATAAAGGAATTGAAGGAAGCAACTTTCTCGAAGGGAAAGGTGCCAGTGATTCAGAGATTAGATCTAGTGAGAATGTTTTGGAAAAGGTCCAAGTAGGAGCGCAGTGGGATATCTTTCGCCATGAGGATATACCCAAACTAATGGAGTACATAAGCATTCATTGGGCAGATATTGGGAAGGCCGATAGTATAAATGAGTATTCTGTAAGTTACTCTGTTGTTTAAGAACTATACTTAAATCCTTAGTATCATATTTTTCTCTTTGTAGCTAAACTACATTTGATATGTCAGGTATCTCGGACTCTATATGATGGGGTGGTATACTTGAATAGGACTCACAAAAGCAGGTTGAAGGAAGAATTTGGTAAGTGCTGTTCCTTGTTCTTACTTCTTTATAATATTGTTGGAATTAGAGTTTGTAGAGAAGCGAGCATGACCTGCTTGAAGCTGCCTAGTATATTGAAGGTTGGATTTAGTTGTTTGACTCAGCAAATGCAAACTTGTTGGTTTGGACCACTTTGAAGGGAAGCAGGAGGTGATAGTGAACCGTATATGAAAGAAACCCGAGAGATCAAAACATATAATGATATAAATGAATTCTAATAGTAACTCCTAGTAATAGTAAATTACGTTCTAGTCGGCGACATGTTAACTTCTTTTGATTCCTGTCACCTTTTCATTGAACTTTATTGAGCTGGATCTGTATGGTGGATATAGTTAACTGAAAAGACTCATCATGTTTTATTTTACTTCTCTCTGTGTGTATAATATCACAACAGCACCACTAAATCAGCTAGAGTTTTGTATTATGATTCTCTCATATGATAGTCACACTATCAAACTGAGATTCCTTGAATTGCTCAATCATCTAAAATCTTAATGTGTTTTTCTTTCTATTAGGAGTCGAGCCTTGGTCGTTTGAACAGCATATGGGGGAAGCTGTATTCATCCCTGCTGGAAGTCCTTTCCAAGTAAGGCATCTTCAGGTGAGTTGTAGATGAATTAAACCTTTTGAGTTTTGATTTATACTAAGAATTTTCATCCATTCTTGATTTTAAACTCTCTTCTTATACTCTTCCAAATTCCCAGTCTTCGGTTCAGTTGGGGCTTGATTTTCTTTCTCCCGAAAGTCTGGCCGAGTCTCTAAGGCTGTCCGAAGAAATTCGCGGACTTCCAAATGACCATGACATGAAGCTTCAAATATTAGAGGTCAGAGTTTTTTTCTTACTTGAAAAAAAGTTTTATTGCTCCTCGAAATATGTAGTTTTCTTCATCTTCAGAAATTAAGTCCAATTAGATCTCTACTGGTTGATTCAGGTTGGAAAGATATCACTATATGCAGCAAGTTCAGCCATTAAAGAAGTCCAGAAGTTGGTTCTTGATCCAAAGTATGTTAAAACTTATTTTGTGTTCTTTCACATCCTACTACTTTATCATCAATTCATATTCGCTCTCTTTCTGTAATGCCAATTCAGATTTGGTCTGGAGCTGGAATTTGAGGATCCGAATTTGACATCGGTGGTCTCGAAGAACTTGGAGAGCATGGTGAAGCGCAGGCAGATTGCCTGCAACTAACGGCGGATTCCTGTACAGTCGTCTACAGTTCCCTGAATGCATTTGGAAACAAGAAAGAAACGTAATTATATTTGTGTTATAGTCAAATTAAGTTAGTTTATCTTCAATTTTCCCTCGCTTTGTATCATGATTTGGCAATAATTTTGTAAGCATTACATTTACGCCTCTCGAAGTGTCCATGCCGTTTAAATGAATTCAAACATGTAACTTTACTTTTGTTGCGTGACATTTGATAGTTTTTGCAGCTTAGAAGTTGTTAGAATCACTGTGTAAAGTCTGTGACCTCAAATTTTAAATATATCTATAATCGATATGAAATATATATAATTATCTAATTATGTTGCAGTAAGCTTAATAAGGATTGGGGGACCATAATTATCTCATTTAAAAATTACTATATTGCCCCTTTGAAATTGCAATTCAATCCCCACAATTATAAATTCTAAATTTCGCACTCCTGAATTATGAATCTGGATTCGTTCATATAAACATTTTGTTTTCTTTCTTGCAAACAAATTGAAATGCAATAAATCCACCATACTAATTAATTATCGATGAGAGAGAGACCACTAAGTCAATATCTAAACTAAATTAAATTAGGTTTGGAATTGGAAATCTAAAGTGGGCCATAATTATTTAACATATACTCCATCCTTTTTTAATTGTACGACTTTCTACCATTTTGCACACTAATTAATAAAAAAAAAAATATTCCTAAATTAACCTTAAATAATGATGAATAAATGAAAAAGAGATAAGGCATAAAATCTATTCAACAAAAAAATAAAGAGAAATTATAAAATAAGGTAATAAATTATAAAACATCATAAAAATATCTTACATTAAAAATAGGAGGGAGTAATTAGTATTCCTTCAGTCCCGCTATTACTGTCATATTTTCCTAATCGGGTTGTCCCGCTATTATTGTCCTCTTTCCTAAAATAGCAAAAATTAATCTTAAAAAATGAAGTGAGTCCCTTCTCTCTCTCTCCAAAAATGTATCTCTCACACGATTTTCGTTCCACTCCGTACTCGAAAATTTATGATTTTTAACTTTTTGAAAACTTAAGATTATTTCTTAAAATGAAATATGAAAAAAAAACTATTGTCTCAACTATGCCTTGCAAAAATTTGGATAAATTCTCATTTCTTCCACCAACCACTCATTGAAAATTATGCACATTTCTTAATACAATTAAAACTCATAAAATACATATTTAAAGAAAGTTTCTTAATCCCATACTGAAACCAAAAGGGACATAAATAGCGAGACGGAGGGAGTATATCAGTAGTACTAATTTAGGAGCAGGTTTTTATTGGCACTGTTGATTAAGTTTGTACAAATTTTTTGGTGCAACTGCTATCTGTTTGGTATAATAGTAAGTCACTGGTTCCAATTTAATAATTTTAATTTCAAGAAATTTGTATTGTGGATCAAAATGGTGGGTAGTGGGTAACCAAAATTGACATTATGTACCCAATGAAAAACAACTTTACTATATTTTTTTAAGTGATAAGAATAGGAATATATATAGTCGGTGCAATTATTACAAGTATCACTAGAATTTGAATAAAGTTTGAGAATAAACTACTTTATACAGGAACAAAATAAATTTATTAAACCCATGGAATCGCATAGAAGTCAGGTAGCCTATGTCCAAAGTTATGAGTTCAAATTTCTTGCCCGATGTAGAATTTACTCGGCAATAAAAAATAGCAACTGCACACCTAATTATATATATATAAAAGATTTATTTACATAAAAGTATCTAGAAAGAATGAACAAGAGATTCTACCAGTTCTATTAGCATAATCCAAAATAATGAATTTGTACTAAGGAGCGTACTTAGGTAAACCCCCTCCTATGCTCTAGTCTGCAAATAATACATGAGAGTTCAACCACTCTAGAATAAATAGAGTAAGTCTTGCTCCTGTGTTTTAGGGTTCAACCTAACCATAAGTGACATACTCACACATAACGGTTTTGATAGGTTTTGAACCCATAATCTTTCGGCCACATACTACCCACTTTAACCACTATGTCATTCCAAAGGAACATGAAATATTAATTATTATATCGTGTATTTAGTTAGCGTGACAGATCTCGATCGAATATAACCAATTATAGGGAGAAATTTTTAATTTTAGTATTACATTAACATGATGTTTCAATCAATTTTAATTTTATAAATTATTAATTTTGGTCCTCCCGTTAGAAAATGAGACACATTCACCATTCTCCTTCACTGGAAATTTCTAGCCACTTGTGCGTGTAAATTAAGATCTAAATAAAAATCATTTGTGATCTCTTAACATTGATTAGTAATCGATTTAAGACGATATTACCGGATTCAAAATTGATTTTAGTCCAATTATACGTCCTTTTTTATGTCGCAATAAATACTAGTCAACTGTCTTAAGTTGTCCAAATCTATGTTCGTCATTTTTATGATAAAATCACACAGATTGTCAAGGGGTCTGACTTTACCACAATTAATCTCCTGGTCGTTTTCATATCTATCCACAAGTCACTAATAAAAATGAAATTTGTACTTAGTATCCAAAAAATTCAATTTAAAAAGTCCCTAAGTTTTATATACCTCTCTCTATCTCACTTATTCAATTTTTCTTCCACGGTTATTTAAGCTGTAATAAAAATATGAGACTCATTTAATTAATTAATTAATTAAAATTAAAATATGTAATAAAAGTATAAGACTCATATAATTATTTAATTATTTAAAATTGATTTGAATTATTAAAAATGTCGGACTCGTTTTCTTACTTATAAATTGAACAAATAAGATGAACCACCCAAAAAAATACTGGACAAATATAATGGGAATAATGAAAATTATTAGTCTTATATTTTTTTTATTGCAGAAAATTAGATGTTAATACAAACAAATCATAGAAGAGTTTTTGGCATGTTAACTGTTTTGAATTTTCCTCGGAAACCTAAATCACGATGTTTCATATCATAATATTAATATACTATATTCATCATTTACACGTGTTAATAAAATGAAACTTGATAGATTATACTTAATACTAATATAATTCATGCACAAACATTTATTATATGTTAAAAAATTAATCACAACTACTCACACTAATTAAATACTCCCTCAGTGTATATGCCTATTTGCTTTCAAATCTATTAAGAAATTTATATGCCTACTTTTGTGAAACATAAAATTAATGATATGAGAAGTTAGATAAATATTTATTATTGAAATTTAAATAATATTATGCAGTCTGTTTCACAATTCTTCTTTATTTTTTTTTATCTGTCTCATAATTGTTGCCCCATTATTAAAAATTATAAATTATTATAAAAATTTTATTTTAGGGCCACTTTTTTATCAATCCGAATCTTCTGGCCCAAAATTGGTGTCCTACTCGGTGGTCCACCAATCACGTCATGCCACGCGTGCATTGGTGGACCATGTTAGCAATAAAAAAATATTTTAGTTTTAAAAAGGTGGCGCCACAACGTCGCGCGTGGCGGGCGTGATTGGTGGCGCCCGACGTGCATGCATTTTTGGGCCAGATGATCTTCTGGCCTTTTTTATACACATCCCAACATCTTTATAGTGAATTTTTTTGGAGCAAGACCGGTGGGATTGAGAACATTAATTAGATAAACATATAAATAAGCGTAGTAATTGGGACAGAGGGAGGGAGGAAAAGCTGGCGTTTATATATAGAGAGAGAGCCCGCGCGCTAATAAAAGTGTGTATTTTGTTCAGAGTGGTATCGCCGCTTTCTACGTGTTTCCTTCTCTTTCTTTCCCTGTCAACTGCACTCTCTCTCTCTCTCTCTAAAACAGAGGCGCGTTGTTCATACGTATGCATACACTCCTTGTTGTATCTATTCTTTTTCATCCGAATCTATCTATTGCAATTTATTTAAGCATGGTTGAAGTGTAAACACAACGAATGAAGAGGTGAAGAGAGTGTAAGAGGTGATCTCAGCTGGAAATTCCGCTTGATCGAGTTGGTGGCTTCACGGTGAGTGCGTGTATTTTATTATTGCTGATTGAATTTGTCGAATGTTTATTATTATTATTATTTTTCTTTCTTTTGCGATTTTGTTTTCTTTCGCTGTGTGGAATTGGCATAGTTTCTCCTCCAAAAATAACTTCTCCGGTCGGGGAACGCATATTTACCTAAATCAGTAGGTCCTTTAGCTGATCCTATATTATCCCCAAGACGTCGTGGATTGAAGGATAACTCAAACCATTGCTCATTCTTCAGTGATTTGCGGTTTTTCCTTTGTGATTTTTGGTGTTTGATTCGTATTATTAACTGTGAACTGCGATGCCTTAATTTGATTGAGTCTGCTTGGTACAATGACGGTGGTTTTCCTCATCGAAAAGTAAACTTTAACTTCTTAACATCATTTTGGAATTGTGGAAGAAAAGTCGATATCCTCTTCTTAAGCCCTATCCTCAATGGTGAGTTCAAGTTGAAGTAGCTGCTTGTGCTTGTTATTGACAATTTTCTTTAAAAAAAGAAAAAAAAAAACAGGAATTTGGGTGAACGGAAATATGTAGTTATTGCATGGACGATGTGACATCAGGTAGTGTTTGTATCCTTTAACCACATGAGCACCGATAAAGATAAAGTTCTCCACGAGCACCTCATGCCATCAGCATGTCACTGTTTTTATTTTCACTACTTTTGAGTTGTAGTACAGGGGGTGTGTATGCAGAAAT
Organism: Lavandula angustifolia; assembly: GCA_028984105.1. NCBI lineage: Eukaryota > Viridiplantae > Streptophyta > Magnoliopsida > Lamiales > Lamiaceae > Lavandula > Lavandula angustifolia. The sequence continues at coordinate 4,378,163 of CM054815.1, read as the reverse complement.
TGTAATTTTCTTCTTGGTTAAGGCAGAGTGATAATCTACAGCTTGACCAAAAGTATATTTTGTTGGTTTTGCATGTGAAGCTGATATGTGCAAATAGCCTCCTTTTCGTGTATATTTCAAAAATCACCCTTGAATTTGGGCAACTAAGTTAGTTTGTGTTGGTGGTTTCAAAACTCAGTAATGCCATTTTCTTTCTTCTATTTTTCATTTGAATCTGATCAAAGTGATATAGATAAGGACAGTGATTATTACACTTACTGCAAACAACATTTCAGCTAGAATTTTGTGACGGTTTCTGCATACTTTAGTATTAACATCAGACATACTTTCATTTATTGTAGCCTTTTTATCTGAGATTCAAAAATCCGAGAGGTATTGACATCATGGGGGTGGCTAATCAAGAAAAGGCATTTCTTATTTGATGGATAAGTGGTATTGTAGGGCTGCTTTTATATTTTTGCTACTGGCTCGGTTAAATTGTATGGATCTTATAACTTGTTTTTTGAATAATTAATGGTGTCCAACTTCGTTAAGTTGTAGCTTTTTCATATATGTTTTGTAGAATGCTTAACCTGTAAGTGAAACTGCAGGAGTATGTGGAGCAAAGATGAAACAGCTGCAGTTTATGGGAGTTTTCTGTACAGTTATGTTCTTCGTTATATACAGGACCACAAATTACCAGTACCTACAGACAGAGGTATCTCAACACAGAGTTTACTCATCAATGCTTTGGTTGTTTTCAAATGAACCTACTTTCCTTTTTTCAAACATTTTCATATACATTATCGAGATGGTGTAAACTTCTTACTACGATAAACTTATTCTAGTTTATGTATAGTCCTTGATGTAACTTCTTGTCCTCTCTCAGATGGAATCACAATTGCAACCTTTCTACACATCAAAGGTATATGCATGTTTTGGCATATTTTCTTAGAATCTAATTCTTTTGTGTTATGGAAGAGTTATGATATAATACTTATCTTTCATTCTGCATGACTTAGCCCAGTTCTTATATTTTCTTTTCTTTTTTCCTTTCTGCTATTGAGGCTCGATTGATATTTTATCTAGGATGCAGCGGTAGATACAACAAGATTGAATAGTCTGCCTCATGGTATCGTTGAGGCAAGGTCAGATCTTGAGTTAAAGCCTCTATGGACAACAAGTAGTTCTAAGTCACAGGTATAACTTTATGTTAACTGATTGTTCATCAATAGAGTCTAAAGGCAATTTTCTGGTGTTTCTCCCTTTTATCTAATCGATTAATGATAAAAAAACGTGTGACTGATTGTACAGATTTATCTGAAATTCTTTGCAGAAAACATCTTTCTAATGAGCTATTTTCTGAAATTTCAGGTAAGTGTAAGGAAATCGACTAATTTGCTAGCAATGGCTGTTGGGATTAAGCAAAAGAAGAATGTTTGTCGTATTGTTGAAAAGGTATTTAAGTCTTTATATTGAAATGATGAGTAATATTTCTGATTAATTACGAGATGAACAGGCTTCACTAGTTCGCTAATTATTCTGGATTCAGTTTCTCTCAGAGAATTTTACTATTGTTCTGTTCCACTATGATGGAAACGTGGATGCATGGTCAGAGTTGGAATGGAGTAGGGAAGCTGTCCATATAGTAGCTCAAAACCAAACAAAATGGTAAAGACTAATAATCTGGTAAAGCTTATATGATTATTGAGGTTCTCAGTTTTAAGGCTCCTTCAACAATATGCAATTTTAGATATTTTCTAATAACTGCATTTTCATGTTCAGGTGGTTTGCAAAACGCTTTTTGCACCCAGCAGTTGTTTCTATCTATGACTACATATTCCTATGGGATGAAGATTTAGGGGTAAAACATTTTCATCCTGGAAGGTACAAATGATATTCTTTCTATGGCAATTGCATGAGTTCCTTTTACATCATTCGGTGATCTAACTGCTACTTTTCCGTCTGTATATTTAACCTCACATTCTGCAAATAAATCAACTTATGGTTTCATCCCCGATTCATCTGTGTAAAGTTGCATGTTATTAGTTGTATGTTCCAAATTTATAAGTTTGACCTATCTTTATGAAAACTTGATATTCTTGTAGGTCTGCTCTTCTGTTTCTAACTTCTCCTTGCTCAGGTATTTGCAAATTATAAAATCAGAAGGTTTCGAAATATCTCAGCCGGCTTTGGATCCAAATTCTACCGGGATACATCACAGGATCACAATAAGAAGTAGAAGGAAAATATTTCACAAGTACGTGCAAAATCTGCTGTCTTACTTCTTTTTACATACACGGTACTGTTTATTCTTATATATTCGGTTCCAAGCAGAAGAGTCTATGATCTCAAAGGTAGCACGAAGTGTACAGATGATAGTGAGGGACCGCCATGCACCGGGTAAGTTATTATTAGCTGAAAATCATCCCTCCGTACTCAGTATTCTGTATGAACTCTCAAGATACAACTTCATGGTTGTTTTGTTTCCTCAATATTGATCTTTTTCTTCCTTTATGTAAATGGTATCTGAACCAACTCTCTCTGCAACTCAGTAGAGCAAACATTGCATGTATACGTATTCATCGTTTACGTTCTCTTCGCAGATTTGTGGAAGGAATGGCACCTGTGTTTTCAAGATCAGCTTGGCATTGTGCCTGGCATTTGATACAGGTAAACTTTTGGTGTTTGTTCCAAACTAATTTCTTGTGCTCAGCTTACAAGTCGAAACATACAATCATGTTCACATCAAGCGCGATTTTTTCCCAACAGCTTTTTCTTCAACATTTAAAAAAATATTTTTGAGTGAACAAGCTACAACATACAGGGCCACTAGCTGTTCAACTTTTGGCCTTAAGTGTCGGATTGAATCTATTGTCACGATTATTTAAATTACAGTTGTATAAAATGTAGTATTTCCATTCAATTGCTACAAATCTTACGGTTTCCTCTTGATTGTCAGAATGATCTTGTTCATGGATGGGGAGTGGATATGAGACTTGGCTATTGTGCACAGGTAAGATTACTGCCATGTGTTGAGCTGTTATAAATTTGGCTTCTAGACTATGATAGATAGCAAGATCCACTTATTTTGTTATATTATTCGATGGTCTTATTTTGGAAGATTCGGAACTTTACAGGGGGATCGTTCTGAAAAGGTGGGAATAGTTGATAGTGAATACATAGTTCATCAGAGTATTCAAACTTTGGGTGGACAGTCTGCAAAAAAGGTAATCAACTCTACCTCCTTGATATATGTCAATTTTAATTCAACATTTCTCTGTTTTGTGCTATTTTTGTTGCTTAGTCTTTGTCTTTCATGCTATTTTTTTTTCTCATCTTATGAAAGCCTATTCATTCCACATCTTTAAATCCTTGCAGATCAAGAATTCTGAAGAGACGGTTAAGGTATAACTTCCGTCGTCTGTGCTCATTTCTTATTCTGTTAAAGTAGTCTTTCCAACTCTTGCCAATGTTGATTTTTGCTTCACTCTCATTCTTCTTTACAGAGGCATCCTGTTGATGTTAGGTCAGAGGTGAGACACCACTTTCGGCTCTCAACTGCGCGATTTATTATTTGAACTTGTGTTTTCATATGCATCACATCCGATCAACCGGGAGCAATTTACTTACGATCCTTGACATTCATAAAGAGTATTATGAGTATTTTTTGAATTTATAGTTATCCGTACACCAATTGTTGTTCTAATGTTCTTGCTTGGAGTGTTGTAACATAGATTAGGAGGCAATCAACAATAGAGCTGCAAAAGTTCAAGGAGAGATGGGAACGAGCCGTGAACGAGGATAGGAGATGGGTCGATCCGTTCCATCCAAGCCGAAAACGGAAGCTTAGGCGTAATTACGTATAATCAGGCTAAGGTTTTAACAAGTTGAAAGTTTGTATAAATTTAATTTGTTCAGTCTTTTGATTCTTGTAATTATTTCATTTTTCAATCTTCGTCATTTTGCCCGATTGAGCCGTTTGATGTGGTCTCTTGTAGGTTACAGCTATCTCTTTGTAGTACGTTGGTGATAATTTAATTAAAAATCAATAACTCAATTAAAAAAGTTCAAGAAGAAAAAGAAAAACAAACAAAAATATATTAATGATAATATTTAGAGATACCCGTTAATGCTGGGATTTAGCCACCCCAATCAAATAGACGATGTAAAATAATTGTTTCAGGATTGTTTCAAGCAAATGTGCATTCTCCTCTTTTTTTGAAAGACTAAAAACTCTTCTCCTTTTCTTTTGATATCTCCCCATTGATTAAACTAAATTTTAGAAATTAGATGGATAAAGGGGAAATATTAAAAATTGTAGAGTCTACAAAAGAACAAACAAAAAAGACAAGAACAAAAGAAAGGAAAAAAGCGCGAATAGCATAAGCTAGTCCGAGCAAATTCTGCCGGCGAGTTGAAGTTCAATAGGGATGTAAAATGAATTAATTGAATTTGTTCGGTTCGTTCGTATTTGAAGTTTGATATTCATATTTAAAATCTTAATATTTGAATTTGAGTGTAGATATTCGATTTGATTTAATTAATATCCAAATACGAATATGAAATGATAAAATTAGATATTCGACTTGTTATGCATAAATATCCAATTACAATTTTAACATATTTAATACTCCCTCCGTCCCAATAATCTTGTCTCTGTTTCATTTTTGGTTTGTCTCAGTCATCTTATCTTCAACCCCAAAAGGAATGTTTTTATACTTATAATACTTTTTTAACCATTATTTAAATTGTAGGATTCACACCTTTACTACTAAATCACTTCATTTAAATTGCATGGCCGACACATCTACAATTTTAAACCCTCCAAGTCATACCTCATGCATGGATAAACTGTTTTTAAACGTGTTTCAAACTGCTTTACCCACTGGGTACATTAGTACTCAGCCCCCAAATTATTTTAAAAATGTTTTCGGGTTGAGCGAGGGGGACGACGGAGACGGGCTGAGGATGGGTTGATGATATGATCTTTTGTAATTTCGGCAAAATGGTTTAATCCTGCTTTTGTCACGCTCGAAACTATCCTCTCGAAATTTTTGAAATACTTTTAAAAGATAATTATGCTTTAGTTTTACTTAAGACACAGTACGCTTCCGTATTTATGTTAAATGCTTCAAACCAAACCGATCTTCTACGAGTGAATTATATCTAATAACAAGTTGCTTTTAAAATGAAAGACTTTCCAACATCTCGATTAAGTGTATGAAAATGTATTTTAAATTGTTCTTCCGTAGCGACTCGACCTCTGTGATCCTTCGTGGGGGTCGGGGCGTTACATAATGGTATCAGAGCATGGTTCTTGGCTCTGTGGTCAAATATTTTTAAAGTCAGTTTGTCTAGAATTGTAACATAAGCAAAACCCTCAGCTCGCCGTCGCACTGCTCTCATCCAAGGTATGTTTAAATGTTCTAAAAGAGATTTTATTACGGTGTGCGAAGTATGGAATTATGAAAAGAATGATGTCGTGTTGGGAGAGTCCACTCGACCAGAAGAATATGTTTCCACTGAGTCTGTTTGAGCTCATGTGATGAAATTTCAGAAAAGTATATGATTATATTATGATTTGATTTCATAATAAATGTTATGTTCCATTGTGTTGGATTTATGTGCCAATACAATTTGAAAGAAATGAAGGAAAGCATGTGATGATGAAAAGAAATGAAGTATTGATTTATTTTGCAAGTCTTAAGGATATACGTTAATGAAAGTTAACTATGAAGTTGGTGGCTCTTATGGCTTGATTGTAGAACACCGTAAGACGAGAATGGTTTAAGTGGTCGTGCTTTAACGGATGAACATAGAAGTAATGATTTTAGATATTTAGATGCTCTTCTACGATTTAAGATTTGTTTCGCATCATCACACAATTGTGTATACAGTACAGGAAGAAACGAGTAAGCTAACGTACACCTCACGAATACGAAGATTGCTTTTGCATTATGAGAAAGTTCAACTTGTAACAATAGGGCCCTAATTTGCCCACTTCAGTACTATGTACTAGACGGATCGTCACGAAACGCGAGGCTTTTCAATATCTGATAGAAAGAGTATTGCCGCTGCTGTGGAGAGCAGAAAATGCTAACGACATGAACATTATTCTCGATTCTCGTTACCGGATAAATGCTACCGTATTTAGAGTCAGACAAGAGCTGTCAAAAACTCATGCTTGAAAAGTTACTGACGGTACACATGTAGATAACCGCAACTGATACGTTTACGAAATCAAGGAGGCACGAGTGAAATTCTTACGATATCTTATTATGTGCACGCGTACGATTATATTCAAGAGATGATAAAATATTTTTAGACAAACGGGAGTAAGGAGGATAGGAATAAAGATTATTGCGGATCACCATTAGATTCTAAATAGATAGTTAGGATAACTTAACTTGTTTTATTTCCTTTGACTGGTTCATTAAGCCGACAAGTTTTTCTTTCAACCCCAATCTCCCAAACATATTTGACAGTCGAGTTGGGTCTTGTGTTCGGTAGCCCAGACTGACCTTGACGACCATATTCTTTTCTTGAACAAGGTACATACATTGTAAAGGCTTTCTTAGAGGCGATTTCTTTGTAATCAACTGCCCATAATCGTGTTCGTCTTTACACTTGGTTACGCGTTGTTTGAATTCCTTTCAACAATGCATCTTGATTCATGTTGTTTGAAAAGTACCAAATAAACTTCTACCATGATTAATATCAGAGTATTTTGTTTCGCTCTGATATTGAAGCAATTTTCTTGCAAGTCTAGACTAGAATCTCTAGATTTTAAAATTTGTCTATTATTTTGAGGAGTTCACACACCTCCTCAAAAGAAAGATTGTGATAATATCACTACTACTCAAGATTTTCAACGTTGTAACAAAGTTTTGTCATGTTTGGGAATATGAGCCCATAATCCTTGTATCTGAAAGTTTTCATCTTGAGTTTTCCGACCATTTGAGTCATTTCGGTATCTAAGAAACTCAATTGCATTTCATCACTCGTCGGTATGACAATTGTATTAAGTATATAGATTAGAATGATTAAAGAATGATCAATGAATTTTGCCATATTGGATTTCTTAGAACATTATGGCTAAGAAGTTAGAAGTTCAGACAATGTATGATCTTTCCATAATAAGAGAACCACAAGTAGATGATGTTATGATAGGGTTTTCAGCTCTAATAACTTGTCGGTTTAAGCGACATTGAAATAGTTGATAAGACATGGAATGCATATAGCAGATATGAGAAAGTCGAATTTCATTTTGTGTTACGCGTATGATATTTTAAGATCGTTCTTTTCAGAAGACGAGAAGACTACCACGTCAAAGAACAAAGTCGCAAGAATAAACGTATTGAGACGAATTAAGCGGTAACACTACAGACCACAAGGCGGTGTCAGTCTCGTCGATCAAGAACCTCGAAAATAAGAAGTTGGTGGAAAGACCCAAATACGTGATACACTTACACACGATTCACTAATGTATTTACCAATTGTCGAGATTCGATTCAAGAGAAGGTTCTTCAACTGCACTTTCCGCAATGCTGATATAAGATGACCTCCACTAAATACAAGACTCGCATGGATACCTTGAGTGCTGCTTCATCACGACCGAACACTGAGAGTGCAGACAAAGTCAGAGTAGTTCCCGCGGAGCAACGCCAAGAACTTAATATGCTTAAAATAGTCGATCGCGATCATACGATGTTGAACAGCATGACACAAAAGGCAACGGTATAAGTGAGACACTGGTAAACCCCTGATACATCCGGACACTCGAATTTGAACGATGAGGAAAGAAGACCGAATGAAGACTTCAACTTGAAGGAGTAGACGCGCAACTATTTAAATTAGTAAACGATCGTACTTTTACTATAAGATTTACAAGGTTATTCCTTTTGTTGTGTACTTCTACTCATTTTCTTTTGACTAAAGAGTTATGTCACCTTGGTGCTAAGCTCATCCATCATTTATATTGATATTTGATCCGAAATGATATTTCTATGTATTTGTTAGAACTCTGTTGAAAGTATCATTTGATACAAATTGGCAATGTCGTCCTTTCCTTTGAAACAATACTCATGTTCTTCTCTATAGTTGACCTTCTCTCATTCTATATTGGTCACAACTCATCATGTAGTTTGATTATTGATGATTATTCAACAAGTTGTTTCTAACCTCGTCGAAGTATTTATTTTGATTCATACATTCATGAAATCTTTTGCTTTGACGATATAGCCGGAATCCTTTGGTTTCATAATTTTTCTCAAAAGTAATCTCATTGCTTATTTATAGATGATTATCATTTCCTATATCATGTTGACCTCATTGAGGGTATTCTTTGATATATAGATATTGGAAACCCTTTTCCTTTTGAATTACCTTCATTTGACGATCCACCGGACTCATTTAATGCTACATCTTCTTAAGAATTTATCTTGATACTTGACCACTGTTAATTATCATTACATATATTCATTATCATTTGATTGAAGTATCATGTGACAAAATCCATGATTAATAGTGTTACCTTTTTCTTCTGGAACCAAAGAATGTTCTTTTGAGCCTTGCTATATTGACTACTATTCATCTTAATGCTTGATTCCTATGATTATTTCGACTATTTGTTTCAGATCGCGTTGGGATATTTATTTAATTCATCTTTGAAACTCTTTCTTTCAAAGATTTAATCAGTGTAAATTGGTATTATATTCGCATAATACTCATGTCATCACTTTGTCACCGGCAATTACTAACTCATCAAGAGTATCCTTCGATTTACGTATGCATGACACTCTTTCTTTTGAGACATTATTCTTATGTACTCGATTCGAATAAAGGTTAGGTCATATTCATAATAACTAGATTCGATTTGAGGAAGATAAGTGTGAGCGGTCATGGAGATGGATATTTAGAGAATGTAAGTTTCCGGATGACTAGCGAATACTTGAACAACCGGTAATGCGTTTCACGTCTCTCAACTCCGAAAGTATATATACGATTCCAAGCACGTGATCAAGTATGAAGATGTACAACTGAACCTGGACTTAAGCTACGAAGAGACACCAGTACGAATCCTTGACCGCAAAGTTCAAGTGTTGAGAAATAAACAAATACCCTTAATCAAAGTGTTGAAATCATCATGATCAGGAAGAAGCTACATGGGAGCTGGAACGGGAAATCAATTCGTTATATCCCGAGTAATTTTTGTGAACGTACGTAAATTTCGAGGGCGAAATTTAAATTAAGGGGGAGGGGGTGTAATAACCCGTATTTTCGTATCTTCTATCCAAGAATGATTCATATTATTAATAATAGTATTATTATTATATCATTATACTAATAGAGATTATAAGTGTGAACTAGTACCGTGCATACTAATATCACCATGAGATATTATAAAAGGCAAATTGTAGAGAAATTTCATTTCCTCGGCTCCATAGATACATTAGCAATAAAGTCTATCCTTATTGGAGTTTAATTAGGAAGTATATGTATGTATTACAAGCAAACAACCACACTTTGGACTCTTTGACCGTATATTATGGCAGCCTACTTTCCAAATTCTTCCCCATAAGTCAATGAGGTGGGTAGTTAAGAGTAGCATTATTCCACGTGGAGGCAGAGACATTACACTTGGAGGCACATAGCATTCCACTTGGAAGAAGGGGCTGTCCACGTGAAGCAACCATGGCCGTCTCCTTCGCAAGCAATATTGCCGACATAGAGGAATTTGGTTGTTTTAACGCCATCACACTTCCACACCCTCTCAAATCTTGGAGTTCCAGATTCCGGCCTGACCTCCCTTTTTATTTGTCCATAAGTCCCAAGGTAAGAATTCTTTTATGGCTAGCATTAGTAAGATAGTGTTTCGTGTCTTCGGACCACGAGGTTCTCCATCTGTTCTTTTGAAATCTCACGCTCTATGATTCTGTCACTCTTCACCTCTCGATAACAGTTGGATCTTAAGACCCTTTCGAAGCACTCGACCGTCTACCTCTTAGTCGAAGAAGAGATTCCAGTCCTACATCGAGTGAGAACTCTAGAACTCGTGAAGCTTTTCTTTCTCTTTATTTCGCAGATCCGAGTACAACTTCTTGCTCTAGACTCGTTTTCTCTCTTGCATGTATCATCAAAGTGGTTTAATAGACCCTTAGTTCATAGAAGAACATAGTTGAGGAGCATCTATTGGTTGCATGTGTAGATCTAGCAGTAAAACATCAGGAAATGTTTAAAATGTTGAGCACAGAAATCTGCCCAGCCATTTCCCCTATTCTGCCGAGACTTCCAAAGCAAATTGCTAGATCTTTCGGTAATTGAAAAATTCCAGAAAAATTACAAGGATACACTTTAGGATGTTCTTAGGATATCTGAAAATTCTGGTAATTTTTGGACGAGTATTTATATTTTTAACGGATTTTCACTTTTATGCTGTCGAAAAAGTATGCCTTCGTGATAGAGCTTAGTAAAACATTTATATCTCACTCCACGAAAATAATTTTGACTTGAGTCCTTTTTCTAAATGTTCTATACACGTGGGGACTTTTGAAAATATTTATTTACTATTTTTAAACCATGCATGTAAAAGCAGGTTATTATAAACTTTCAGTTGTCGATCGGAAACGTGTTTTCAATACAAGGAAATTTTGTGAACAATTCTCTGTCTTCTCTGAATCCGTCGCTCTACAAGATTGAGTGAAATTTTGAAATGATATCGGCATGCATGTTCCCTGAACTTTCGTTGAATCTCATAATTTTTGAAGTACGTTTGACCCCATATTTGTTAGCTAGACTATAGCAAGGCAGAAACTGCCCCCAGTTTGAGCAGAGAGCGCTATTTTGATAATAAATCCTAAATGGATTATTATTTTGTCATGAGACCAATTTCTAAATAACCTAGACTCATAAAGGAATGCATAGTTAAAATATTAGAATTTATGATACGAGAACGTGATCTGTAGAATTCATGCAAATAGGACCATTTTCACAGGTTTGTCAGAATAACACCATGACCTAGTCTAACCTTTTACCTCCTAGGTATTACCTATAGATCACAATTGCGCACTTTTTCTAGATCCGGACGTTAAATCTTAGAACATTGTTGTAGGACCTATCGCGGAAGAGTCATAACCTCGGTGACGAGATTTCGCATAGATCAATTCGGTGAATATCGAGGTGGGTAATATTTTCCTAAAATTATCTTTGAGTTATTGAGCTCTATGAACTATGTTTATCCGTGAAAGTTTTTGAATGCTTCTACGTGATAGATCGATCGAGGCTCTCGTCTGGCCTAACACGCCAGATGAGGGTTATCAAGAAAGTACGTACATGTATGATGTTAGTAGCACAATGACTGATCCCCTTGTGTACCGGATGCTAACATGTTACGGGACCCCTCGAGTTTCGAACTCGGGGGCCAAGGCCCAAGTTATGAGGGACCCCTCGGGTTTTGACTCGGGGGCCAAGGCCCAATTTATGAATGTTATGGTAGAAGTAACAGGAAATGTGACACAGATGTGCGCACCTAATATGTTTTGTATGCTTGGAGCAGTTTTCTTTTTAAAACCCTCCAAGTCATACCTCATGCATGGATAAACTGTTTTTAAACGTGTTTCAAACTCGCTTTACCCACTGGGTACATTAGTACTCAGCCCCCAAATTATTTTAAAAATGTTTTCGGGTTGAGCGAAGAGGACGACGGAGACGGGGCCGAGGATGGGTTGATGATATGATCTTTTGTAATTTCGGAAAAATGGTTTAATCCTGCTTTTGTCACGCTCGAAACTATCCTCTCGAAATTTTTGAAATACTTTTAAAAGATAATTATGCTTTAGTTTTACTTAAGACACAGTACGCTTCCGTATTTATGTTAAATGCTTCAAACCAAACCGATCTTCTGCGAGTGAATTATATCTAATAACAAGTTGCTTTTAAAATGAAAGACTTTCCAACATCTCGATTAAGTGCATGAAAATGTATTTTAAATTGTTCTTCCGTAGCGACTCGACCTCTGTGATCCTTCGTGGGGGTCGGGGCGCTATAATTAGGGTTTATTTCCATCGTTATCGGGTTAATTTTCGTGTTTGGGGCGGCCTGTGAGCCACTGTTTTGACCCCGTTGTAATGTTTTTCTCCTGAGAAAATCCACGAGTAGTTGATAGGACAAATGTGTTATATAATTGTACTGTTATTGTTTTGTAATTGGTCCGGGATGCACGAAAATCGAGGCGTGACGCGCAGAAGGATGGAAAAGGGCGAAACCCTAGAAACTGGCAGAACACGACCGCCGACTTGTGACGGCGCGTGGAGGCGCGTGAAAGATTAGTTTTCCAATCCATTCAGATAGTTTTGTTCTTTATTTCGCTAGCTTCATCTGGATAGGTCGCACGACCCATTCCGATTTCTGGTTTGTCCGGAATAGCGTCGTAAAGGAGAAGTGGTCGTGCTGTCCAGAAATCTCCAATTCGGACGAAAACCTTAGTTCGGTTAGGGTTCCGCCGCATCTTGCGGCGGCGATTCCCTGCGGGTCTGAGGTACGATTTCCGATCGGCTTGAACCGCTGGATTCCTTGTCACACAAGCTTCGTGTTGATATGTCGTATGGGATCATCCGATCCCGAATGCGACCGGAATCGAGGTGTGAAGTTCGTTGCTCATAATGATTTTTTCCAGCGAATCGTTTGAGAATTGAGGGAAATTGATGGACGATTTTGGCCGGAATCCGTTCATGGTGGCCGAAAATTGTCCAAGGATCATTACCCATGTTTCAATTAATCGAATCGCGGCTCGAAAACATGCAATTTTCGTGGCGAAACTCACCGACGACAAGCTGCGTAATTACGCAGCGGCACAGTCGCGGCGGCGGCTCCAGGCGGCTGTTCTTCACAGCTCAGACGTTTGTGAGACATCTGGAAGGGGCGGGGACGACCGACGAGGCGGCTCCAGGCGGCTGTTATTCACAGCTCAGACGTCTGTGAGACGTTTGGAAAGGGCGGGGACGATCGACGAGGCGGCGAGAGGCGGCGGCTGCCGCGGCGCAGCGACAAGCGCAGAACGCGCAGCTGCGCGCACTTTCAGCTGGTTTTCCGGCGACGGAGCTGGCCGGTGAGGGGCGGCAAAGCCGCGGCGAGACCCTCCCCCGTCGACGGCGCACTGCAGCGCAGCCAGGCGGCGGCGGCGGCGCGATTTCTGCTGGAGGAAGAAGACGGCTAAAGTGGCGGCTGACGTGGTGCGCCACGTCAGCCCTTGCCGACTGGTGTGCTACGTGTCTGCAACGTGTCTGCCACGTGGCAGACCCCTGATGATGTGGCAGTACAGTTTTCGATGCAGTTTTCAAATTCGAAGATTTTGAAGATCGAAGAGCTGTATTTTGATCGGGCTATGTAATAGTTAGGAATTACGTGTTTTAAAGCCCGATAACGACGTTTTAAATTTCCTATTTTTGCATTTATTTTTTATTATGTTTTAGCATGCGATTATATGATTAATTGCGCTTAGAAAAGCATGAAAATAGGATTTACGTCGTATTAAAGCATGTTTTAATTTTCGCGAGCACGTTTTATTATGTGCGCTTAAAAATTGCGTGCTTTAGGAATTATATGGATATGCGTGATTCGTAACAAACATTTTGAATAAAAAGACTAAGCAATTTTAAATTAAATGTTTAATTAGATTCCATTAATTTTGATATTAAACACTTCATCGGACCTCCATTAATTGGACTCTACACGAAAGTAGTAAGATTATGTGAGTAAACGTCCACCTGTGTGGCTTGCTTGCATTTTTGAGCTACCAGTTTTTTGAGATGAGTTTTCCAAAATAATATTTGATTATTATTGAGTAGTGGGAGCAAAGCCGTAAACGTCCACCTGTGTGGCTTACGTGCCTAGTAAACACGAGTACTCTAGAAGATAATAATTAAATAGGATGACTAATTAGATCAAATTGAATGCGGCATGGTTCAAGTAAGTATGTCAATTTCGAGAATTTAATTCTATTTTGGTCAAATTAATAGTCAATGCTTAGATGTCACCGCAGGTACAATTCACTTCCCTCGAAGTCCATTCCCGCGTTTTAATAGTTACATGGTCCAGATTAACGAACTATTAATTCCATTCGGCTTAAGAACCTAGACGTGGATTGGAATTTAAGAGCTAGATAAATAGCTTGGTTTAGGGTTACGCTAGTAAACGTCCACCTGCGTGGCTTGCTAGTGGAATTCCTAGAGTCGTTCGAGGTTTTTAATATCATTGTTTTTACAAAAGGTTACAATGATTATTAATTATGAATTATGTGCAAATATTAACTTTATACATGTTTTTTAAATTATATTTTTCAGATATGTCTGTTCGAAATTTTTCGAGTTCCTAAACAGTCTCACCAACCAAACCCTAACGGGTTTAACAATTTTTAAATAATTTCACAAAGTGGAAGAGATATCTTACATTCCCAATAAATGCTCTGCAAAGGTCCTATAAGAATTCCTGCTTTAGGACCGCTATGTCTAAGAACGAGTTTACTATGAGTATGTTACTCAAATCTTTGGTAGCGATCAAAGAGGTTATAGGAAAGGGCAAGAGTGCTCAAGTCTTGAATATCCCTAGTAGTTCAAGGAATCCTCTGAAAGGCGAAAACCAGAAAAAGAGCAGAAAGGGTGGACATTTCAAGAAGAGCAGTGGGAGTAAGAAGACGGTCCTTACCGGCGACATGCGAATGTCAAAGGAGAAATGAAGGTTCTTCAAGAGTGGTAAGAAAGGATACTGGAATAATTATAATCCAGGTGTTAAGGCAAAACAGAAAGAGACGCGAATCGCTCTTGTAACTGAAACTGTTCTGGTTTCCTCTTCTACCCACAAATGGGTAGTGGATTCGGGGGCAACTGATCATGTTTGTTACACCTTGCAAGGTTTCTTGCAGAAAAGGCAATTGAGCAATAGCGAGGTGGTAGTCTCAATGGGCAATAGATCGAAAGTTCCTGCAATTGCCATTGGAGATTTACATCTATATTTTGATAGTTCTGTTTTAGTACTTAAAGATGTTTAATATGTGTCTGAGTTTAGGCGAAACATTATTTCTGTTTCAAAACTCTGCACCATGGATGGTTATGAATCAAGTATTGATAGTGGAGTTTCTATCATGAAATACGATGATTTTATCTGTGGTGGACCATTAAACTGATCTTTATATACTATTACTTATAAACCGCGTAGTTCTGTTAATATTGCTTCCTCATCATCAAATCCTAAGAAGAGGAAAGAGTCTTCTAAGGTAAACCAAACTTATCTGTGACACTTAAGACTAGGTCGCATTAATCTTAACATGACTCAAAGGTTGGTGGAATATGGATCATTGGAGTCTCTCCAAGTTGAACCATTTCCAACTTGCGAAACCTGTTTGGAAGGAAAGATGATGACTAGGCCTTTCAAGGCAAAGGGTTATAAAGCCACAGAAGTATTAAGTTTGATACATTCTGACTTGTGTGAGTCTATCTCTACACAAGCTCGTGGACGGTATGAGTACTTCGTCACATTTACTGACGATTACTCGAGGTATGGATATGTTTACCTTTTCGCCACAAGTTGGATTGCTTTGAAACCTTTAAGGAATTTAAGGCAGAAGTGGAGAAGAAACTAGGTAAAGAAATCAAAACACTACGATCTGATCGTGGTAGGGAATACCTATCCAACGAGTTCAAGGACTACTTGACATAATGTGGGATTACATCCCAGCTGACAGCACCGGGCACGCCTCAACAGAGTGGTGTGTTAGAGAGAAGGAACCGAAGTCTCTTAGAGATGGTTCGGT
Organism: Lavandula angustifolia; assembly: GCA_028984105.1. Taxonomy (NCBI): domain Eukaryota; kingdom Viridiplantae; phylum Streptophyta; class Magnoliopsida; order Lamiales; family Lamiaceae; genus Lavandula; species Lavandula angustifolia. The sequence goes on along the minus strand of CM054815.1, from coordinate 4,362,376 downwards.
CCATGATGAGTTATAGAACTTTGCCAGTTTCCTTTTGGGGATATGCCATAGAGACTGCAACATACTTGCTGAACCGTGTGCCTTCCAAGTCGGTACAAAAGATCCCTTTCGAGTTGTGGAGCGGGCACAAACCCAGTATGCACCACTTAAGGATATGGGGTTATCCTGCTTATGTGCTAAATAGGCAGGCCGACAAATTGGAATCACGTTCAGAAGTGATGTTGTTCATAGGGTATCCGAAGGAAACGAAGGGTGGATACTTTCATGATCCTAAAGAACAGAAGATCGTTGTTAGCCCTAACGCTCAGTTCTTAGAAGAGGATTACATTAGTAACCATAAATCTCGAGTCGACATCATCCTTGAGGAATTACAAGGTGGTCGAGTTCCACTTGAACAACCAATTGTGCAAGATAGTACTCCACGAGTAACTGCACAATCTGTTAACACAACGTCTGACACTCTTCGACGTAGTGGGAGGGTGATATTTACACCTGATTGGTATATGTTCACTGGGGAGACTTCTGACTATCTCCCGGTAGATGAACAAGATATTGTGGATCCCTGGATTTACAACGAAGCAGTGGGAGACGTAGATGCAGATTCATGGAGAATCGCCATGGACTCAGAATTTAAGTCCATAACTGATATGGATGTATACGAGATCACTGAACTACCTGAGGGCTGCAAGGCTATTGGTAGTAAGTGGGTATACAGGAGAAAGAGAGAGGACCGAATGGAGAGATCGTGGCGTTTAAGGCCAGGCTAGTGGCGAAGGGTTTTACCCAGAAAGAAGGTATCGATTACAAAGAGACCTTCTCGTCTGTAGCAATGATCAAGTCCATTCGGATTCTCCTTGCCATATCAGCTCACATGAACCTAGAGATCTGGCAAATATATGTCAAAACCGCATTCCTAAACGGTCACCTTAAAAAAGGTAGGGACATCTACATGAAACAGCCAGATGGTTATGTGAAGGAGGGCGAAGAGCATCTAGTTTAGAAGCTTAAGAAGTCTGTTCATGGACTTAAGTAAGCTTTCCGGTTAAGGCACCAATGTTTTCGACGAGGTAGTCAAATCCTATGGATTTGTATCCTGTCCTAACGAGGTGTGTGTACAGTATTTATGTTAACGGATAAGTGGTGTTTCTTGCATTTTACGTAGATGACATCCTTCTCATTGGCAACAATGTTGAAGTGTTATCAGACGTAAAGACATGGTTATCCGAGCAATTTCAAATGAAGGACTTAGGTGAAGCTGCTTACATCCTTGGGATCAAGGTTATCCGAGATAGCCAGGAAAGGATGTTAAGCATGTCACAAGTGTCCTCATTGACACTGTTATTGCTCGTTTTAGCATGCAAAAAGCCAAGAGAGGTTCAGTACCTTTCAGACATGGCATTTTTCTATCCAAGAGTCAGTACCCTAAAACACCTGAAGAAATAGAAAGTATGAGGCTAGTATCATATGCTTCCGCTGTCGGTAGTCTCATGTATGCAATGCTTTGTACGAGAACATATATCTCATATGTTGTAGGCATGGTCTCAAGATATCAGTCTAACACTAGAAAGGAACACTGGACTGCGGTCAAGCATATTCTCAAGTACCTTAAACGGACTAGAGATTATAGGCTTGTTTACCAGTCAGACATTATAGTGTCTTTGGGTTATACATAATCGGATTTCTAGGCTGACAGAGACGAGTAGAAGTCTACCTCGGGTTATGTGTTTACCTTGGGAGGTGGAGCCATTTCATGGAGGAGTGCAAAGCAGAAATGCATTGCGGACTCAACAATGGAAGCAGAGTATGTGGCTGCTTCAGAAGCTTCGAAAGAGGCAGTTTGGCTCAAGAATTTCCTCCTGGATCTTGATATTGTTCATAATTTGCCTAAGGCGATCACGATTTATTGTGATAATACGGGTGCAGTGACAAATTCTAAGGAACCTAGATCTCACAAGGTGTCTAAACACATAGACAGGAAGTACCACATTATACGAGTATTCGTAAATCGAGGTGACATGGTGATTGACAAAATTGGAACTGAAGTCAACCTAGCTAATCCTTTCACGAAGAGCTTACCACTCCCAGCTTACGAGAAGCATGTTCGTAGCTTCGGGATGGTAGAGATGCTCCCCACTTAGGACTACAGAAACTTTTGTATAAGTGGAAGAAGATGCAGTGATAGATAGGATAGATAGCTGAGAAATAGCTGGGTACTAGTTTGTACCTAGATAGCTGAGATATAGCTGAGTACTAGTTTGTACCTAGAACTGACACATTGTATACTAAAAGTTTACTTTAGTATAAGTGGGAGGATTGTTGGGATTTTGTATACTGGAAGCAAATTTTATACTTGTATACAATGTGTTTTGTCCCTACCACTATTTTATTCTCCTATCTGATAAATAAATATATTTGCACATGTTATCCTTTATCTTGTATAAAAATTAGATTTGTGTGGTGTGTCGGGTATCACAGAAGACAACACAAATTGGTTGAACTGACAAGATATAAACAGTTATCACAGCTGAGACAACTTAAGGATAAGTTGTCGGTTTAAGCTGCAGTTTAGATAAGAAGTGGCTTGTCTTAGCTGCTTGTCTTTACTGGTACACTTAAGGTGGTGTATTGATGGATCACAGTGAGATGTGTTCTCCTAACTGACCTTAGTGGAGAACCAAGATCTCGGTGACTTAGCTGGTCTTAAGCTTGGTAAGACTTCACCGAGAGTGCATTTGGCTATCTATCACTTTGACCTACTATGGTGAACGTCATCGCGACCGGATCTACGTATCTTGTGTGTTAGTAGTTATTTGTGGCTCAGGCTGGTTGTCTGTATCTTGCAACCGTATCCTAGTAAAATGGATTGATAATATCCCCTGAGGAACTCGAAATGATTAGCACACTAAACCCGACCGGTTGATTAAGTTCAGGTGTGTTAATAAGGTCGAGTGGTACTACTCAGGAATATAAGATGTTAATTAATTTAAGCTATCAGTGAGCTTAATTAATTAACGGATATTTCTATCTTAAATACGGAGATCGATTAAGTCTAAAATACAAGCCCTTGCTCAATTTGGGATAAAGGGGTAAGTCAGCACGAATTCTCTAGTGGAATGAATCTGTGTTTATTAATTAATTTTGCTCTGGGCTGAGCATGAATAATTAATTAATTTGAGGCCCAGCTTTATTTCTTGTATTGGATCCCTGATCTGGCCCAATTAGTTGCCTAGTTATTTATTGTCTCTCAGAAATCATTATTAATGGATTAATGTATTTTTTACATTATTTAATAATGTTATTTATCTGGAATTAATTGGCTGGGCCAATTAATTGATAAATATTAGTAGTCCAGTAAATTGATTAATTATATTATGGGCTGGTTATGTGGAAGCCCATTAGAAATATAATTAAATTAATGGGATACAAATATATTAATATTATATTGGCTTTTGAAGTCTATATATATTAGTGTTCTGTTCAGAAACAGATTACACACACTCATAAAACTCACGCACGCACGCGAGTAATAGAGAGAGACGATAATTTATTTTCTTCAGTTCTCTGACCACCCAGAGGAAGAAAAAGGCCGGGACACAGATCAGAAGATCTAACACTGGAGCAACAATCAAAGCCGCGACAACATACGAAGGAGGAAGGTAGCGTTTCTAACCCTCAATTATCCTTCATGTAGGGCCCGAAGACTTTGTCTCAGTTGAAAACGTGTTTTTCGAAAACCAAATTATTTTGGCTAGTACACTTTTCAAATATGTTTTATGCAAAGTATGAGTTTGTAAGATAGTTTGTATGCAGTGCGATAAAACAGTAAATGACACAAGCGATTTTTAACGTGGTTCGGATACGCAAGATCCTACGTCCACGGTCCTGCTGAACAGGAGGTCTTGTTGATTAATTTGAGCAAGCCTCAACAAGGTATCTGTGCATTGGACATACCCTTCTAAGTTATAGTCCTTAGCGACTTTACAATCCAAACCTAAGTTTGTAGGGGAGGGGATTTTCTCCAACAGTGAAGGAGTTCTTACAATAAGAACAGTCACGAAATGTAAACTCCTTCGAAGGTTCTAAGCTATGGATGTGAACGATTGAGCTTAGATAGAGAAGAGGGATCTAAAGAAATAACTCTAGAGAGAAGAACTAAATATATTCTAATAAGCAAGTTCTTCGCTGGATCTTCGTGAAAGGCGCTAGAGTGTTTTTGAAATTTTGAGCGTGTAGTCCCTTTGATATCCCGTGCGTGGAGCTCAGAAATGCTTCTCTATTTATAGTTGTGACTCAGACATTTGTCCGTTGGAGAGGACGATGCCACGTGTCACAAACGTCCAAAGAAAACGACCATAAGTTCGAAATATTGCAGCAGAGTTATTGGTTATTGTGCATGAGAGCAGCTTTAGTTGGTCAGAGTAGGTAAAGCTTACATTGCTTCTCATTGGTCGAGGTTTGTGGTAGGTGAGACTTGTCTGACATCGGTCTTCATCGGAGTTGACTCTCACTTATCCTCGTATGATCTTCTGCTGACTTTCGAATGAAGTTAAGACTAGGGTCGTTTCCTGTCGGATACAGTAGATCTGATAAGATCTCTGTCTTCTTCATCTGAGTCTGCTGATAACAACACTTCTACTGAGCGAGATCAGCTGATGACTCTTGAAGGTACTCAGCTTGAATACAGTGTTCTTCTACTGATGTAGGTTAGCTGACGAGATGTCTTCTACTGAGCGAGGTCAGCTGATGACTCGAGAACACAAGCTCTTACACTGATGACGTGGGGTTCTGGAGAGTAACTTCCTACTGAAGATCAATCCAACATTTACCCCGTACAGGACTTAGACAAAAAATGATAATGAAAAATATAATCTGTCTAGCCTATTACATCATCTAGTCCTATTGACACTACACAAAGGATACAAGACGGTTTTGGGATCTTCAATTCCATAGTAATGAAACACTTTGATTTCCCCCATTGCCGATAAACAGATAAGTCCTATTACAAGAATTACTGATAAAGTAATACTAAGTATCCTCTAAGTGGTTGTTAAGACAAACCACTGACTCATAACCCAACAATTTCCCCCTAATTGATGATGCCAAAACCACTATAGATTCTAAGACAAAGTCCCAAACTACTGACATAAGAAAAACTTCAGTAAAACTGAGCAAGTAAGCAAAGGCAGTCAGCAGCTGAAAGATAGGCATATCAGAGAAACGATTATGTGTGTGTGCGATCACTTCAGTGATCAGTCGTGATAAAGTGAAATAAACAAAGCCGTAAGACAATGAGTAGTTGTCTGGCCAGAAGAAAGGTACTGATATATATAAGAATTGATTACAATCAGTCTTATCTTCTATACAGAGATAAAGAACCACTGCTATCGCCTGTACTTCTTAATCTTGTCTTTAAAATCAGCAGACTTGGCAGCAGGAGGATCCAAACCATAGGATCTGTAGATTCTGGCACGGAGGGTCTGGATATCCCCGAGATCGCTCGGCTGCAAAGGATCAAGATCATGGTGGCGTGCAGTAGCGTCGACCTCATCTTCAATCTCTTTCGTACACAAGACTCCTCGAGAGGTCATGGGCGGAGTCAGCTGTCTGTAGGCAAGGGCAACGAGTGGCAGCTTCTCCTTGAATAAAATCAACTGAATCTGTGCTCTGAGGTTGGCGTCGTATTGATGAATGAATTCGTCAAAGAGTTCAGCAGCCGGTACCTCAGTAGGATAGCATTGCCATACGTAGTATGCCTTTATGAAATCAATCTTCAGCTCCTCGCATTCCTCATTCAGGTTCCAGGGGATCCACTTGTCTATATGGCGGTGTTGAATCTTCTTCTGATAAGCAGCTTTTAGTGCGCCTCGCCTGAAGAACTTGGAAGTCCTGGGCACCTGTTTCTTCCAGTCGAGGATTGGTTCCTTGGCAATTTTGTCAGTAAGCTCTATAATCTTTGCCAAGTCTTCCAACCTCTTCTTCTCCCTAAGGGTCGCAGCTCTAGTATCTCCTCTTCGGAGATTCAGGCCTTGATGCGTGCCCAGATTGTCAGTGTCAGAGCCAGCCTGCTCATCCTGAGCCTTCTTCTTCTTCTGCTCTTCCAACAGCTTCTTAGCTTGGCTCTTGGCCATCTTGGCTACTGGCTTTCTCTTCTTCTTAGCCTTTTGTACCTCTTCCTCAAGCTGTTGCTCATAGTCCAACTCATTCTGGAGCTTCTGAGCAACCCTTTTATCAAATTCCTCCTGCTCCGCTTTGGTTTTGAACTTAGGCATCGGGGAAGGCGGTGGAGTAGATTCAGTCGCTTTCTCCTTCCCGGGCCTTTGCGGTGGCAGAGGCTCATCCTCCTGGTCCACAAACTGTGCGACCTCTTCGATGTGCTGAGCCGAGGATCCTTCGCCTGATCCACCGGCTGACTCATGCACCTGAGTTGATTGGACAGTTGGGATTGTTTGGATTATGGGAGGGGGTACTGAACTGGTTCCAGCTTGAGCAGCTGAACCTTCCCCCTTAGCAATTTCTCTTGCCACAGCCTCTACACCCACCTGAGCTGTCTTCGTCCTCTCTTCCCTATCTTCCCCCTTTTTGGCATCATCAGCCGGGGTCAAAAGAGTACGGATAGCGACCACTTCCTTTTCTAATTTGAAAAGGACATTCTTGATGGAAGTGGTGGTGGTGTCGAAGTCTCTAACCGCATCGCAGTTGTGCTCCCAGTCAGCCTCTTGATCCTTGCGGATCTGTTGAATCTGGGTTGTTGTTTCTTGTCTCTGCTTCAGGAGCGATGCGTTGAGAGAGGCAGTCATCTCTGCCTGGATGAGCTTCAGGGCCGCCGCCTGATTTTCCAAGGCTTTCTGCACACTGGAGGTGGCCATCTTGTTTCGCTCATCCATTGTCTTTTGGACAGTGGCTAAGCTCTTAGTCAGCTGCTCAGAAAAGGATTTCTGCTGAGCTTCGAGCAGCTGCTGACTTTGAGCAGCCAGGTCCGCCTTCTGAGCGATGAGCGCGGTCTGGACAATCTCCTGAATGTTTGGAGTTGGAGTTTCCGAGACCTTTTTGATATCGCTGGTCAGTCTGTCAACTATCTCCGTCTGAGACTTTATGTATTGCGCCCACTTCAGGTGGACGTCCTTAGCTAGGAGACGATTTTTATCTCCTTGTTTTTTTATCGCCATGTTGACAGACTTGGAGGACACGGAACCTATGGGTTTGATCTGATATGACGAGGTTCCGAGCCTCTGCTCAGAGGCTGTGAGTTGTTGCTCTCGGTTGGGCCTCGAGGCAACAGGGGCGTCACCTGATGTAGGAGGTGGAGGTGGTGACTCGCCCTTCTCACTGGGAGTTTTGCCCTCAGCAGATTCTCCCTGGTCTACGTCCTTGGGTGGTGCCTGATCCTCATCATTACTATTATCATCGTTTTCATCATGATGGGAAGGCTGCGACGGGCTGCTGGCATTCTGCTCGGAGGACCTCAAGTTCAGAAGGTAGAGCATGGCTGACCTTAAGTCCTCGAACGATGCTAAGTCAGCGGGTTCCCCAAACCCAATGGCTGACTGCAGACTTTGTTCTTCTGCCAATAAGGACAATGCTGAATGCTGCTTAATCAGTTCTTCGAGAATGTTCCAGTTTAGGAATCTCAGCAGCATCTGAGTCCTTGCCCTGATCGCTATGTCGATCAGATCCTGATGAGCTGATATTTTAGGGATCTGTGCAATAACTTCTCCTGTGGCTCGGAGACGAGTCTTCTGCAGCATCGACCACTCGGTTGAGACTTCATCAGTCGGTTCCTCAACCTCCTCCGGTTGAGTCTCCTCCGAACTGATCCGTTGTACCTTGTCCTTGAGGGTCGCACCCTCGATCCCGGTATCAGCGTCCAGAATGTCTTCCTCCTGAGGAGGTGGGGGAGAAGCAGGCTTTGCAGGAACCTCAAAAGTCCCAGTCTTTGAGAGCCTCTTTCGCTTCGGCGGGTCGGCCCGTGGAGGCAAATCAGTAGAAGGCCTCTTGAGCTCAGCGGCTCCACGTCCAACTGACTTCTCAGCCGCTGCTCGAGTTTTGAACTTAATGAGCTTGCGGTCGAAGTATTTCGAATCAACAAAGGATGCGTGATTCGATACTGAGTCCTCTATCAGTATGGATACCTTGGTCCCATATAGGAGTTTGCCCATACTAATAAGTCTTCTCTCTCCTGACTGTGTGGCGAAAAACTTTTGTGGCTGAGCCTTCAGCTCAGTTACAAGGAACTCTGTCCAGTTCACCTGGACTCCATCAACTATGGCCATCATTAGCTGGAGTCTGGGCCTGGACAACTGATCAAACGAACCAGCGGCGCTCGTCAGGATATGAATGACGATGTATGCGAGGCCACGGTACTCCGACAGGAGTTGGTTCTTAGGCAGTGTGGACTTGAAGGAGATGTCGTCCCTTCCACAGAAACGATGGACATATGCATTAAGCTCCTTCTCCTTGTAGCCCACTGGAGAGATCCCGTAAGCAGGGAGGTCAAAAGATGACTTCAGCGCTGCCCGAATATTGATATCGACATGGCTGGATTCCCACTTCTGAGGGGCCACTTCCCTCATGTAGGCAATCTGCGACATCTCTCCATCGGTATCTTCCACCGAACGCCAGTTATAATATAACTCTGCCACCTGGCGGGGAAGATACGAGCGCGGATGCTTCGTCACTAGAAGTGCTAGGCCAGACTCTTCAATAGCCGAGAATACGGGCTCAAGAAAAGGAAGGTCTGCCTGATGGAGCACCATCGTCGGTTCGAAAAGAACCCTTGACTTGATGATCTCCTCAATGTAGGGTGGGGTCAGAACAATCGCCATAGATATCTGCAAGAAACTCGTTAGCACTTGAAAATAGAGTAAGTTAGATTCGAGTTAAGCAGAAGATTAAGAAATTACCGTATACAAAGAGCAAGAGTGAAAAACAGAGACAATTTTTGAAGGGAGATGAAAACTGAATGCTCAAAGATTTGCTCTAAGTGCGATAATGGCAGAAAATAGATAGGATTAGAGGGAAAAAAAGAGAGATTTTATAAGATATGAAGATCAACCGATTTTAATCGCACGGTTGGGATAAAAACTCGCTTTTTAATGACGGCTGTGCTCTTATTACATTAGCCGCCTCTAACTTAGACCCACGTAAGATATGCACAGATAAAATAAGGTGAGAAGACATGCATTAAATGCGTTGCAGGCAGCATTAAAGGCTAAGTTTTTTAAATGAGAACGATTTCTACTGAATTAAACCTTAAAAACTTAATGGCGGGAAATAAATGCTCATTAAACTACTGAGTGCAAACGACTGATATAATAAATGCGAGCATGTTTCTGAGAATATTAAGTATTTTAACTACGCAAACCTCTTCAGCTGAACTTTTTCGATCAGCTGGTTACAGTAATGACTCAGGAGGATCTTTGTAGTACTGATGACCACGTTCCCCCTTACTGTATACTATATGATTCACCCGACTGAATCAAAGTACTGAGTTCTGACCTATCATACTGACTCCTCCTACTGACATGAGTCAGTGGGATCTAGTAGACCTAGCTCAACCGATAATTCTTTGAATCTGTTCTCAGCTTGTGGTTTGGTCAGTATGTCTGCCCTTTGTTTGTCAGTATGGATCTTTTCCATCCTGATATCCTTCGTCTCGACATGGTCTCTGATGAAGTGGTGTCGAATGTCCACGTGCTTGCATCTCGTATGAAGAACTGAGTTCTGAGCTATAGCAATTGCACTGGTGGAGTCGCAGTAGATGGGCACTTCATCTTGAGTAATTCCATAATCTCGTAGTTGTTGTCGAAGCCAAAGGATCTGGGCACAATAACTTCCAGCAGCCATATACTCAGCTTCAGTAGTGGACGTTGCTACTGAGTGCTGTTTCTTTGAAAACCATGAAATCAGCTTGCTGCCTAGGAACTGACATGTTCCAGAAGTTGACTTTCGATCTATCCTGCATCCTACATAATCAGCATCAGAATAACCCTGCATTAGGTGTTCCCTTCAGATATCGCAGAATCTTCTTGGCTGAGTCCAGATGACTTTGCTTGGGATTCGCCTGAAATCTTGCACATACACCTACAACATAAGTTATGTCAGGTCTGTTTGTTGTTAAATATAGTAAAGAACCAATAATAGCTCTATAATCAGTAGAGTTAACAGAAGCTCCCTCTTTCTCTAGATCGATTTTGAAATTTATGTTCATGGGGATTTTGACTGGCTTGCTTGAGTCACAGCCGAATCTTTTCAGGAGATCTCGAGTGTATTTAGCCTGGTTGATGAATATTCCTTCAGTTGATTGCTTCACTTGGAATCCAAGGAAATAGTTCATCTCTCCCATCATAGACATCTCGAACTTCTCCTTCATCATTTTCTCGAATTGTTGACATATAGTCATGTTCCTGCAACCGAAAATGATGTCATCCACGTAGATTTGCACCAGTAGGATGTCATCTCCTGACTTGATGTTGAACAGGGTGCGATCTACTATCCCTTTCTGAAAACCTTTCTGAAGCATAAAGTCTGATAGGGTATCGTACCAAGCCCTGGGTGCTTGTTTTAACCCATACAGAGCTTTCCGAAGTCTGTACACCTGATGTCCCTGCTAAAAGCCGGGCTGTTGTTCCACATAGACTTCTTCCTTCAGTACGCCATTCAGAAACGCTGACTTTACATCCATTTGATATACTTTAAATTTTTGATGCGTTGCATAGGCTAGGAACAAACGAATAGCTTCCAATCTGGCGACTGGGGCGAATGTTTCATCAAAGTCTATTCCTTCTGCTTGACAATATCCCTTAGCAACAAGTCGAGCCTTGTTTCTGACAATGACGTTGTTTTCATCTCGCTTGTTTTTGAAGACCCACTTAGTGCCGATCACGTGCTGATGTCTAAGTCTGTCAACAAGCTCCCAAACTTCATTTCGATCGAACTGGTTCAGCTCTTCTTGCATGGCAATGATCCAGTTAGCATCGTTAAGAGCATCTTCTATCGTCTGAGGTTCTTCAGTAGACAAGAAGCAGGAATAGAGAGAACTTTCTCCTTGGCTTAATCTGGATCTTGTCCTTATTGTTGCTGATGGATCTCCTATGATAAGATCAGAAGAGTGAGCGTCAAGCCATGAACGTCTAAGTTTGGCTTCTTCTTCTGAGACTACTTCTGCACAGTCAACAGGAGTGTTAGGCATTTCAGTAGTGCTATTCTGTGACTGAAGCAATTCAGTAAGAAGGTTAGGATCTACTAAGTTTCCAGGTTCAGGAGCATTTAGCTCAAGAACATTTGTTGTTCCCCCTGAGTTTATAATCTCAGTAGAGGTCTCAGTTACCACTGGGGCTTCCTCATCGACCGTTGTTACCTGATATTGATTATGTTCAGTAGAATCAACCAGGTCAGCTACAGTGCATGCGGGATGGGTTTGGATTTCCTCATCGTCTGACTCATCATCCCAACAATGCTGGATCTTCTCAGCTTTTTCATTTAGTGTGAGATCCTGTAGTTTGCTGCTGACATCTTCAGTATTTATCTTTCTTGATTTCTTGTTCTCAGTAACAAACTCATCAAAGACAACATGAGGGCTTTCTTCCAGGCAAAGAGTCTGATAGTTGAAGACTCTGAAGGCTTTACTGACTCGAGAGTATCCTAAGAATACTCCTTGATTAGATTTGCTATCAAAGACTTTCAACTGATCTTTCCCATTATTGTGAATAAAGCAAGGACATCAAAAGATATGGAAATGAGAAATACAAGGAATTCTCCCTTTCCACAGTTCGTAAGGTGTCTTCATGTGTTGTTGTGTAAGCAGTGAGCGATTCTGAGTGTAACAGGAGGTGTCAGTAGCATCAGCCCAGAACTTTGAGGGTAGTCCAGAGTCTGCTAGGAGCATTCTTGCTGCTTCCTTGAGTGTTCTGTTCTTTCGTTCAGCAAGTCCATTCTGCTGAGGAGTACGAGTTCCTGATATCTCGTGCTTGATTCCCTCTTTATCGCAGTACTGTTTTACTACTGAGTTGAGAAATTTTGTTCCTCGGTCTGAGCGAATTCTTTGTATCTTGATGTCTTTCTCCACACTGAGTTTCTTCAGCAGCTTAGGTAACTCAGTCTTGACATCAAATTTGTTGGCTATGAAGATGACCCACGTATATCGAGAATAATCATCAACAACGATGAGGGCATACTTCTTGCCTCTTATAGTCACTGGAGAAACTGGCCCAAACAAGTCTATGTGTAGCAGTTGAAGGATTCCATCAGTGGAAGGTGACGGAATTGGTGGATTGTTTTTCTTTGTCTGCTTTCCCTTAAAGTATGCTTCACAATTTCTGTCTTTGATAAACGCTTCATTTGGCAGTCCTCTGACTTTAGAGTTCTTGGCTAGCTTGTTCATAGTTTTGAAATTCAGGTGACTGAGTCTCTTGTGCCACATCCATCCTGTTTTATTACTTGATTTCGTCTGAGCAAGTAAGAAAGCCTCAGGTTCTACGGTTTTCCAATTTGCAACGTAGATATTCTTCCTCCACGACCCTGATAACACTATTTTCCCTGTAGATTTGTCAACAACATCACAGAAATCAACGTCAAAGATAACTCTATTCAGATTATCACAGAATTGACTGACAGAAAGGAGATTATGTTGAAGTCCTTCAACATATGTTACTCTTGGAACTGAAGCAGTCCCAATGTTCAGTGTTTCATATCCCCTTATATAGCCTTTAGAGTTGTCACCAAACTCAATTCTGGGACCATCTTCTTGTACGTAATTGGTCAGCAGGCTCTTTTGATATGTCATATGTCTCGAGCAGCCACTGTCCACAATCTAAGGGTCCTTATGCATCTGCAAAACAGAAACGGTTTTAGGTACCCTTTTGATTCAGTTTGGGTCCTTAAGTGTTAGTAGGTGATCTCGGGACCCAGATCTGTCTCGGGACCTTAGGAGTCTGAGACTTCTTCTTCTGAAGCTTTTCAGTCTTGTTCTCCACAGGACTTGGAGATACTGACTTTCTGGCAGTTTTGGGTTCAGGAGCTTTCTTCTTCTGAGTATTTGTGCTCCTCCTGACCTGGGCTTATAATAGTATGAACCATACTGTGCTGGATGCTCAACCAGTGGCTCGCCGTACTGTTCTGCCCATCTGACCTTCTTGGTTCCCCCTGAGTTCGATCGTGGTGTCCTGGGGCTAGAACCTTTGATTAGTTGTTTCTTGTTGCTCGGCTGAGGTGCAATCATCTTTTGTTTGTTCTTCGCCTGATGTGTTGATTCAGCAACCTGAACTTTTCCTCTGACGAACCTATCAGCCATCATTTCTGAGCTTTTCGATGTTGAAGTGGAAGCTTCATGAGTGTAGCCAAGTCCTTCTTTCATGGCTAATGGCCTTTGAGCTCTGAGCATGCTTTCCAACTTCTCTTTAGCTCCTAGGTACTGTTCAGTCATCAGTCCTCGCCAGACCTCATCACTTTTCCGAAGTGATTCATAATCCTTTTCTACTTTTGCGAGTTTCTGACTGAGTCGGGCTATCTCAGTATCTTTCTCAGAATTGTCCTTGGTCAGAACTGATAACTGAGTTTCTTGAAGCTGAGACTTAGTCCTAAGAGATTCAATCTCTTCCTTGAGTCTCGCGACCAGATTCTCTGAATCAGTAGAGACCTGACAATCAGAAGAAAGTCTCTGATTCTCAGCCTTTACCTGTTCCAATTCCTGAATAGTTCTACTGAACTCTCTGCTCAGCTGAATCTGCTCCTCTAGTAGATCGTCATATGCTTGTACCACATCTAGAGGTTCATCTGTTACCGAGCATGTGTCGTGTGTGCTATTTGAAGAGGAGGTTGTATTATGTTTCGAGTTTACCTCAGCCTCTTCTCCGGCCATCAGACAATATTCAGCTGTTGATTCAGGATCTGTTTCTCCGATCTCAACGGCAACAAATGCAGCTTCGTCTTCAGAAGAATACATTAACGTATCTTCCTCGATTGAGTTATCGGATATCTCTCCAGCGATATAGGCCTGCCTTCTTCGGGCAAATTTCTCGCGTCTGACCTGCCGTTCCGCTCATTGAGTAGCTGAGAGTTCGAGACAGTCGTACTGATAATGTCCCTCCTTCTTGCAGTTGTAGTATACAGAAGTTCTGCCGCCTTTTCCAGTTGAGTCGTTGGATGGACTAGCAGCAGGTTCTGTGTTCCTGCAATCAGCAGATGGTTTAGATTCTTCCCTTTTTCGATAATCCTTTTTACCTGAGGGAGAATCTCTGTGGTATTTCTTCAGCTTCCTGACTCTTTCCTTTTCTCTTTGATATTTGAGAGCCATGAGTGCAAGCTGATCAGTAGCAGGTGTCTCGAAAGACTTAGCATCTGTCGTTGCTCTTGTCTTCTTGGGAAGATGGGATTTTGACTCCTGTTTTGCTTTGTTGCTTTGTAGGCATGATCTATCCGTGTGTCAGCTGGAGCACTGGAACATCATTGGGGTAGGCTGTGCTCGAATTCCTCCGTCTTTAATTCTTAAAATATAACATCAGGAGTTAGAGCATTTCGATCTGAGTGACGTAAGTAAGTAGCAAAAGGAAGCCACTTCAGTCGAGGTAACGCTCTCAAGATCTTTGTGTTCATCTCTTTGTTGGTGAACGTCCTCCCCAGCCCGTTGATCACATTGATCTGGTTTGTAAATCCGACGCTAAGCTCGTCAATGGTTTCGTTGGGCTCCATGGCAAAAGTATCGAACTTTTATAGCTCTAGTTCGAGCTTGTTTTCTTTGATCTGCGGGGTTCCTTGGCTCAGTACAGCCAGGGCATCCAAAAGTTCCTTTGTCATTTTGCAGTCTTGCACCCGCCCGAGGTGTGAATCGCTGAGCGTTGTCAGGATTGCATTTCGCGCAACTCGGTCGAGGTTGTGCAGCTTTTTCTCTTCAGGCGTGAAGGCTGATTTGTCTTTGGCAACTTTAGCACCAGTCTGTGCTCCTACACCTCCCATAGTGGCAAACTGAACATTGTCGATCATGGGAATGATAGGTCCTGTCTCTAGGACGTCAGTCATGCTGTCGTGCAGCGATGTAAGGTGTGTCTCCATTCTTACGTGCCATACCGTGTAGTTCTCCATAGAGAACATCGAAACCATCCAAATACCTGACATATCAGACATTATGGGTGAGAGTATAAGGATGTATGAAGAGATGCTTGTGCAGTGAAAAACGTTTTCAGGATCTGTTCGAGTAGACCAGAGTTTCAGAATCGATGATCAGAAGAACACCGAGGCTTTGATACCAATTGTTGGTCCGGAGGCGAGAGTTAGGTGTAGAGGGGGGGGGGTGAATACACCTGAGTACAAGTTCTTTTTCTCAAACGCGAATGACAGATGAGCTGTAGGTTGCGACTGATGAACAGTGCCAAATAGTAACCTTCTGATCGCGGGTTAGAGTGTGTCAACTACTGAGTCTCTCCTACTGACTTTTGTCAGTATTTGATTCTCAGTCGAAGACTTAGTGCGGATAAGTGTGTAGGGCCCGAAGACTTCGTCTCAGTTGAAAACGTGTTTTTCGAAAACCAAATTATTTTGGCTAGTGCACTTTTCAAATATGTTTTATGCAAAGTATAAGTTTGTAAGATAGTTTGTATGCAGTGCGATAAAATAGTAAATGACACAAGCGATTTTTAACGTGGTTCGGATACGCAAGATCCTACGTCCACGGTCATGCTGAACAGGAGGTCTTGTTGATTAATCTGAGCAAGCCTCAGCAAGGTATCTGTGCACTGGACAGACCCTTCTAAGTTATAGTCCTTAGCGACTTTACAATCCAAACCTAAGTTTGTAGGGGAGGGGATTTTCTCCAACAGTGAAGGAGTTCTTACAATAAGAACAGTCACGAAATGTGAACTCCTTCGAAGGTTCTAAGCTATGGATGTGAACGATTAAGCTTAGATAGAGAAGAGGGATCTAAAGAAATAACTCTAGAGAGAAGAACTAAATATATTCTAATAAGCAAGTTCTTCGCTGGATCTTCGTAAAAGGCGCTAGAGTGTTTTCGAAATCTTGAGTGTGTAGTCCCTTTGATATCCCGTGCGTGGAGCTCAGAAATGCTTCTCTATTTATAGTTGTGACCCAGACATTTGTCCGTTGGAGAGGATGATGCCACGTGTCACAAACGTCCAAAGAAAATGGCCATAAGTTCGAAAAATTGCAGCAGAGTTGTTGGTTATTGTGCATGAGAGCAGCTTTAGTTGGTCAGAGTAGGTAAAGCTTAGACTGCTTCTCATTGGTCGAGGTTTGTGGTAGGTGAGACTTGTCTGACATCGGTCTTCATCGGAGTTGACTCTCACTTATCCTCGTATGATCTTCTGCTGACTTTCGAATGAAGTTAAGACTGGGGTCGTTTCCTGTCGGATACAGTAGATCTGATAAGATCTTTGTCTTCTTCGTCTGAGTCTGCTGATAACAACACTTCTACTGAGCGAGATTAGCTGATGACTCTTGAAGGTACTGAGCTTGAATACAGTGTTCTTCTACTGATGTAGGTCAGCTGACGAGATGTCTTCTACTGAGCGAGGTCAGCTGATGACTCGAGAACACAAGCTCTTACACTGATGACGTGGGGTTCTGGAGAGTAACTTCCTACTGAAGATCAATCCAACATTTACCCCGTACAGGACTTAGACAAAAAACGATAATGAAAAATATAATCCGTCTAGCCTATTACATCATCTGGTCCTATTGACACTACACAAAGGATACAAGACGGTTTTGGGATCTTCAATTCCATAGTAATGAAACACTATGATTTCCCCCATTACCGATAAACAGATAAGTCCTATTACAAGAATTACTGATAAAGTAATACTAAGTATCCTCTAAGTGGTTGTTAAGACAAACCACTGACTCATAACCCAACAGATATATTTTACTGCACGTTTGTTTGCGATTAATTGCACAAATGATTTCGCTCAGTTCACTTTTTGGACATATTTCTCCTCAATTAGGAGTTGTTAGTAGTGGACTGATTGAATTGCGATACTCTCTGTTTTGGTATTTTGAATTATCTTTAAACTTCACTCTGTGTATTGGTAGTTGGTAGTTTAAGATTGGTCTTATGATCTTAGTAGTTATAACACTCTTATGTGTTACATCTACACCTTTACTATTTTATTGCTTCATAAAGTATATGTATGTCTCTACTATTAATTCATGAATATATATATATATATATATATATATATATATATATATATATATATATATTTCTGCATAAATCCTTATTCAACATGAGATAAGATTTTTACTCTAAATTTTCAATTTTTATTAGAATTAAGAGAATTTTATACGGGGTGTGAATCTTCTAATCTATAACTTAAGAGTCAACTAATCTTTTTAAACCTTGTATGGAAAACTAGGGGTATCACAAATCAAATCTTATTGTGAGTTCAAAACGAGCTAAATAGCATGAATACACTGATAAGAAATAAACATCATGCCATTGACGCGATATTCTACCGAACAATATTGCAATGACTCAAATTCAAAATTAATGAAGATTAAGGAAGAATAATTCAAGAAACAATCACATTAAGCAACAACTCCATTAAACTTCAACGAAAATATAGCAATTCATCATGATTTTCACCAATTAAGGCAAATACTCATCCGTCATTTTTAATAATCGGTGGTAAATACGATTTTATAGCGAAGAAAGAGATAAAACTTAACAATGATTCAATCAACCTATTGCAATTTGTTGAAGAGCGAATATTTCGTAGCTTGAATTGTAAATCCGTAGGTTGAGAGGAGGAGGAACGCGTTTGCGCGAGAGAGATGAGAAAAACCTATTAATTTAAAACATAAAGCCTAAGAATACAAATTTACCCTTTGTGCTATGTTAAGAAAGTGCACCGATTTTTTTTAAGTGAACTAGCGATCTGAACCTTCAGATCACTCAATCAAAATACTGTGATTTGTTCCTAGTTCCTACAACAAGAGGCGTTCTCATTTGAACTCCTACCTAGAATATAATGTACTAATAAAAATCGTTAAATAATATACGAAGTTATCCTAGATTAACATAAAAACGTATAATTATACGATAGACATATTAATGGAATTTGCTTTTTCCTTTGTTGCTCCTTCCATGCTCCTGTTTCTCAAGACTATAATTTTAAAATTTTGTTTTTTCTTAATATCTTTTTGTTTTCGTAGTTGAAGAACAAGTTTTCCTCATAGACAATTCTTCAAATGTCAAAATGCTCATTTTTTCCTATAAGGTAATGGCTCGAACTATATTCTTGAAAATGATGTTATGTGATGTAAATATTGGTTTATAACTCCATAACTACAGCTTGATTTCAGTGACACTAGTTATTAATTAATGTGTCTTAAGAATTTTCCATGACTTCATTGAACAATTAACTCAAATAAATAGGTAAAAAATGTGAACTAAGGTTTAGATCTATATCTATTCAAATCACAATATTTTTTATAATTCTAGAAGGTCAAGTTTAAAATTGTGTAGCGCATTTCGTGAACAACTAGAATACGTTGCCTTTGATATAATATGCAAACAACTCTAAGTTAATGATGAGTGGAAGTGAAATTCAAACTCATAACCTTTCACCATAGGTGAAACACCTCAACTGACAATCCATATGATCAATTTGTCAATTTATGATTATGGTTTTTACTAATTGAATACATATAATTCGGACTAATTACCAATTTGTCAATTTATGATTATGATTTTACTAATTCAATAAATATAACTTGGATCATCACACAAGCCCAAATAAATTAGTTATGGATAATAAGCCCAAGTTAATTAGTTAAAACCCCAAATAGCGTTAAAACATTGAAAATCTTTAAACCCTATCCGCCTCTCTCTCTCCCTCTTCTTTCTTCAGAATGAAAGGAATGTGTATTAGTTTCGGTAAATACGCTCTTCAGGCACTCGAGCCGGCTTGGATCACGGCGAAACAAATCGAAGCCGGTCGGCGAGCGATTGTACGAGACGCGCGTCGCGGCGGAAAAGTGTGGGTCCGCCTCATTCCGGATAAACCGGTTTCGGCGAGACCGGCGGAAACGCGTATGGGGAAGGGGAAAGGACCGACGGCGTATTGGGCGGCTGTTGTTAAACCGGGGCGAATACTGTACGAGTTGGACGGAGTAACTGAAGAAATCGCTAAAAGGGCTATTTCATTAGCCGCATCCAAAATGCCTATTCGAACTCGATGGATCAAGATGTAGAATTTGACAGAATCTCCAGGTTCAAATTTTTAGATTTGGACAAATAATGGTATGGATTTGTTTAATCACATCTGTTAATGTGAATAACAGATCTATCCAACTCTCTCAGATAATGATGAGTTTGGCGGTTCGATCGATCCGCTTCTACTCCCTCCGTCCTAATTCTTGTCCTTATTCCTTTTCGGGACGTCCACAATTCTTGTCCATTTTTCTTTTTTAGTAAATTATTACACACAATTTTTTTGTGGACCACAACTTTATACCAATCTACACACAACTAACAACACTCCTTAAAAATCGTGCAAAAAGCAAATTGGACAAGAATAATGGGACGGAGCGAGTATTATTTATCTCCATGTTAATCACTAATGTTAATGAGAGATTATACGATTTGAATTGCTGCTGAATTAATTTTTACTTTTAAATATGTAAATAATCATTTTAAATACGATTTTATTGTAAATTAAAGGCTAAAATTAATGTATTGTTTTCAACAGATTTAGATCGACTAAATAAGTCCTAGAGTTTTCAAATAATTAACTTTTTTATATTTGTTTTGGTGCTATTATATAATTTAGATTTACCGAATAATAACATTGAATAGGATTAAGATTACCAGTTGAAAGTAAATATATCTTGCAAATATGTTAATTTAATTCCTTTTTACATGACAATTATCTGGAACATCTTATCAAAAGTTGCTTTTAGCTTTAAGTTGGTGTGGAGGTGTTAAGGGTATCCAGCTGAAATTCTCTAAAATTAAATAAAAAATAGAGAAGTCCACCCCATTTTTAGGTTTCAGAATATTGCTTATGATTTTCTCGGACCAAATTACCCTTAAAAATTTTATTTAATTCTAAAAATATTTATATTCCTAATATTTGTTAACATATTAACCGTGTCTCTTCCTCTCTCTATCAATTATTGTATTATATAATATTTATATTAATTTAATATTTTATAATATTAGATTAAAATTATATAGTAAAAAATAAATATAGAATAAAAATAATTTTGTATTTTATTTATTTATTATAAATTATAATTATTTAATAACACTAAGGGCAAAATAGATATTTATTCTAAAAAGTAACAATAAACTACTTTTATCATCAATATTCTAAACACTATTTTTCCCACTTTCAGCTGCTTTAAGCAGCTTTCAGCACTTATCAATAAACTTCAGCTACAGTTACTCCAAACACCCCCTTAGTAGAGACTTTCTAATATTCGAATACTAATAATTAAATAAAATATAATTATATCCAATGCTTGTTTTGTATTTTTAATCTATTGTGAAATTTATCAGTGTCGTCATTTCATGTATTTGTAAGAAATCCGATCGATTGATTTACAACCCTACCGCATATGATATATTCGTAGCACTATTTAATCCATTAAAAAAAATCCAAAAACTAAGCGTGAAAAAGTTACTCGGTGATACAACATATCAGGACAATTTCGGACGAGACAAAGCAAGACAAAATCTTTAGATTACACAAATGGCAAAAATAACGTTTACTTCTGATTCCATCATCGAATTTCAGAAATTTTTTAAATCTTTTTCGTGTAACTATGTAAGAATGTGGTACATTGAAGTTGCTCTGAAATCCATAAAAGTTTAGATGTACCACATTCATATACCTTTCTATATCCCACAACCTAAGATATTAACATGTGGTACATGCAAGGGTATAAGAATATGATACGTCTAAACCTTTGTGGGGCTCAAAGCGGCTTCGACATACCATATTCTTACATAATTACTCTCTCCGTCCCGCTATGTGTGGCCACGTTCTTTTCGGCATGAGAATTAAGAAAGTAGATGATAAAGTATGAGAGAGAGAGTAGATGATAAAGTATGAGAGAGAAGATGCATAAGATAATGAGAGAGTATGAGAGAAATGATGATAAAGTAGGAGAGAGAATGTAATAAAGTATGAGAGAGAAAATGATAGAGTAGAAGATATAATAATTTTTTTTACCAAATTAGGAAAGTGGCCACAAATAACGAGACACCCCTTTCGGGAAAGTGAGCCACAAATAGCGGGACAGGGGGAGTACATGAGAAAGATGTAAAAAAATTCTAAACTTTCATGATGGAATCAAAAGTAAATGTTATTTTTATTGAAATTGCCTTAGGCTCTCAAGTCACTCGGCCCTGGCTTCTGAAGGGTTTCTAAATACAGACCAGTGGCTAAGGAGAGTTGGGACATCTCAGCTCTCGTCCGAATATGTGAAATCGAACTATCCCAGGCTCGCACTGCACCTGATAGCGTAACTCTCTTACCCTTTCGCCACAACATAAGGTGCCCCAAATTGAATACTAAGGAACCGTTGTACTATAAGAGAATTAATTCAAATTGTAAGATACAATGTCTAAGAAAAGAGATATGTCGTGAGTAGGGCATGCTGCAAAACAACGCATTTCAGCACTAAGCCGAGACGAGTTTTGATTCAAAAGTCCACTAACATCTAAGGATCCAAAGCTGAACCCAAAGGGTACCTAAATCTTTTTCTGTTTTGCAGGTGCTAAAGGACCCTTGGATTGTGGACAGCGGATGCTCAAGACAAATGACGTATCAGAAGAATCTGTTGATCAACCAGAAGGAGCTATAATTGAGTTTGGTGACAACTCCAAAGGCTACACAAGGGGATACGACACGCTGAAAATATGGACTGCAACAGTTCCTAGAGTATCATATGTTGAAGGACTTCAACATAATCTCATTTCTGTCAATCAATTATGTGATAACTCTAATAAAGTGACTTTTGACTCAAGTTTTTGCTATGTTATTAAAACTGGCTCAGTCATTGACCCGAAAAAATTAATTTTAGTGGTTCAACCGGTCGAACCGGTGGGTCAACCCGGTGTAACATAATAAATATTAAATATCTTTTAATAATACTAATAAATAATATAAATAACTTAAAAATATAGAAAAGCTAATATTAACATAATTTGAAGTAAAAAATTAACCTAGCATTTTCCATGTCCAAACTCCAAACTTCATAATAAGAATGACAATAAAAGATCATACCAAATATTCAAAGTTTCAAACATTACGGGATGTCTATATAAAACTAGAAACAAATTGAAAAAAAAGTTTGAAGTCCAGTCTTCATTCATCAGATCCATAAGTATATGGATATCTTTCATGTTGAAATTGGGTATCATCCAATTGATTCAAATCAACTTGTTCATTAATCATCTCCACATCAACATCTTTCTCTTGGTTACCTACATATTTATGTAAAACCAAAATATAAGGAACCTTTTCAAACATTAATAAGTAATAAGATTATAGTATAAAAGTAAACATATAGGTGGTTGTGAACTTTCTATAGTAGAAAGATTTTCCTCAATTAGAGCATCAAGTTCATCGGCATCAAGTTCTCCACTTGGCTCTTCATCCACAACCCAAAACTCAACTTGATCTATGCATTCATAATTGATCGGATCATATGATCTAGATTTCTTCCCACTACAATGCACAAAAGGTTAGTAAATAAAATAATTTTCCGACATAAATGAATCAATACCAAAGAAATAGAAATAATTAGTCTTTACCGGCTTCGTAGTTTCAAATTATAATGAACAAACACTAGATCATTTAGCCTTTGATGCTCCAATTTGTTCCTCTTTTTTGTGTGAATGCGCTCAAAGACACTCCAATTACGCTCACATCCCGAAGAAGAGGAGGTTTGACTTAAAATTCTTATGGCAAGTCTTTGCAAACAAGGAGCATCCATCCTGAATAGCCTCCACCATTCATCTATAAAAGATAATGCACAATTAAAAAAATCAACATTTATCATATAATTGAATAAAAAAATTAAATTTACCGGGCGGAACAGTCTTCGCATGTGATTTAGCATATGGCCATCCAAAGCTCTTCTCTCGCTCCCTAAACAAACGAATCTCATTCATTATATTAGGTTAATCCGGGAGTAGCACATGGATGAGCTCCATCAAACCTCTAAATGGTTCACTATCTTGATTGATAGTACAATCCGGATCATATTGAAAGGCAGGATTCAACCAACATGCTGCCGCATGAAGCCGTCGACTTAACATCATATCCCACCTATCATTAACAATGTCCACAAAAAGGCTTGTAAAGAGACTCTTTATTTTTCACCGTTTCTTTTATCCCCTTTATTGCTCTTGCCATTCCTTCATACACATACCCTAAAGAGGGCTTCTCATAAGTATCACACAAGCGCAATAGTCTCATTATAGGCCCCATAATCTTCACAACAAGCAAACAATCATTCCAAAACTTGTCACTTAAAATGATACTCTTCACTCGCTTAGCTTTCTCATTCTTCAAGAACTTCTTGAAATCATTAGACACAACCATTGCTTCCAAATGTTCCTTGTGATCATGAAGACTTTTCAAAGCAATGAAATTTGTGCCAAAGCGTGTTGTTCCTGGTGTTATAATCTCTATCCATCCAGGTCTTTTCCTCAACCAAGCAAGAGGCCATTTGTGATTATACACAAAAACTGTAACCTTTGAAGCATCATTGATTAAACTTTTCACAATAGACAACTCTCCAACATCTTTCATAATCAAATTAATACAATGTGCAGAACATGGAGACCAAGAGATTGAAGGATATTCTAAGCAAAGCTCCAGCTTTCTTGTAATTGCTAGCATTGTCGGTCACCAAATGAACCACATTATTCACACCAACCATTTGAACAATTTCAGCAAACAAATTGCACAAATTATCAGCAGTAGCAACAAGATCAGATGTGTCAATAGATTTGATAAAAGTAATTCTACATGAATTATAGGCTAAGAAATTTATCAAAGGTCTTTGACTTCGATCAAGCCAACCATCCCCCATAATTGTGCATCCCGTATCAGTCCACTTACTTCTAAAGACATCTATTGATAATTGGACTTGTATCTTCGCATCATGAAGTAAAGGAACTCTTAGAGCATGAAAAGTTGGGGGTTTATAACCATGACCCATTGATGCAGTTTTAGCAAATGCAGCTTCATAAAATAGGAGTTAGCGGCATTGAACGGGATACATGATTCATAAAACCACATTGCAATTGCCATATCAGTTTCATGTACCTTTTCTTTACTTTGAAGCTTCATCTTAATACTAGGTTAGAAGAATCAATTCCTGTACTTCCTTTCATATAACTTGCAATATTGCTCTTTTTCCTTTTATTCTTTTCATTATGAAGAGAATTAGAGACATCATCAACATCTTCTTCATCTTCATCTATGGTTAAAAAAGGTCTTTGTTTCTTCTCATTCTTAGTTGCTTCAATATCCAACAAAGATTGTTTAATTCTGAAGCTAACATCAGGATCCACTTTTGAACACGGAATTACTTGACCTTTAACTTTTGCAAGGTGTTGCTTCATGCGATTAATTCCACCACCACGTACCTCATGATTGCAGTAGTTGCATTTAATGGTACTCTTCTTTCCTTTAGATGGTATTTCTGTGCAATGATCCCATGCAAAATCAGCCTTTCTTCGTGAATTTACAACAGAAGCAGATGAAGATTCCTTAGAAGCTTGATCAGTAGGTGAAGGTTGCTCCATGTTAATTCTGCTTAACAAAACACGATTTGTTAATTCGGCTTAACAAAGATGAAAGAATTCAGTTCACAAATGCTTCAAGAAGAATCAAAATTTCGAAACTAAAACACGAAAAACATAACCAAACAAGGAAAAGAAAGATCTACGACACAATCAAGCACAAATAATTGAAATCCAAAAACTGAGGCTCAGATTAGCATATTGGCGTTACATGATGCCAATATGATTGTAGAGGTTGATGTGGGGAGATTTAGACAAGTGGTGTTACATTAATGGCATTTAAAGATGAAGGCTTGGTCAATGAAGTAGGCATAATTGCATCTGACTTGTTTTCAAGCTGCATTAATTACAATTGCAAGATAAAATTGAACAACAATTACTTCACAGATCAAGAAAATGCAAACTTCTGCTTGAACAACACCAGTTAACCACGTCTCTAATCTCTATAGCCAAAGCCCAAAAGCCACATCATTGAACAAGGCCACCAATTTTCAACAGTTTCTAGAGGAATCTTGGAGCCCCAAATGGCTAAAGACTGAAACTTTATCCCAAGAAATTAGAGAAAATTGCAAAATTTGAAGGAGAATCGGATAAAAATCATAATGGCGGAATCTTGAGAATGATTAGATCAAAGATTCCATCGCATCCTCAACTTAACCATTCTGTGTGCTGAAACAAAGACTAGTACCGGAAGGGGAAGTTGAGTGTGTTAAAAGCGCAAAGATGGAACTGCAAAAAAAGAAAAAGCCCACATTTCAAGTAAGCAAGGAGCTAACCAGTTAACCACGTCTCTATAGCCAAAGCCCAAAAGCCACACTCAAGTTGACGGTGGAGACGAACGGCCGCGGGATTTCATATTTGGATTTTGGACGGAGGAAGAAAATGAGAACAGAGAACGGCGATTTTCAGACCTGGAATGGATTTTGGAACAAAACATTACATATTTAGCCTTTAATTTTTTATTTTTTATTTTATTAATGACCGAATCAACCGAATTAACCGGGTATTGGTCACCGAGTCGACCGGTCGGTTCTTCCGGGTCGTACCGGGTCAAAGGCAAAAAACGATTTTTGATTGGCCCGGTCCGGATTTTTCACCGGGTGACGGTTGAACCGGGTCAATCGGCCGGGCCGGGCCGGTTTTAATAACATAGAGTTTTTGTGATGTTCTTGATATCTATAGGAAAAACTATGTTATCAGGGCCGCGGTGAAGAAATATCTATTATGCTGAATAGAATACCGCCGAATCTGAAGCTTGCCTGCTAGCACACACGAAGTTAGATGACAGAACAACACGCTCGTGGCAAAGACGACTGAGCCATCTGTACTTCAAGACTATGAACAAGCTAGCAATGAATGCTAAAGTCAGAGGACTGCCCAACGAAGTTTTCAAAAGACATAAAAATTGTGAGGCATGCTTGAAGGGGAAGCAAACCAAGTCAAGTAATCCGCCTATTCCGTCACCTTCTACTGATGGGATACTTCAACTGCTTCAGATGGATCTCTTTGGGCCAGTCAATCCAGTGACGATCAGAGGAAATAAATATGCTCTTGTAGTCATTGATGACTATTCAAGATATACATGGGTGCTTTTCATCGCCAATAAATCTGACGTCAAATCTGAACTGACGAAACAGCTAAAACGGCTAAGCGTCGAGAAGGATATCAAGATTCAATGGATATGCTCAGACTGTGGAACAGAGTTCCTGAACTCAATAATGAAGGACTATTGCGAAGCTGAAGGCATTCAACACGAGACGTCAGCGGCACGTACGCCTCAGCAGAATGGTCTTGCTGAAAGAAAAACAAAACACTGAAAGAAGCAGCAAGAACATTACTTGCAGACTCAAGTCTACCATTGAAGTTCTTGGCAGAAGCTACTGACACTGCCTGTTACACTCAGAACAGATCTCTACTGAGTCAGATGCATATAAAGACACCATACGAATTATGGAAAGAGAGAATTCCTTCTATCTCTCACTTTCATATTTTTAGTTGTTCGTGCTTTATCCACAATAACAGAAAGGACCAGTTAAAGATCTTTTATAGCAAGTCAGACCAAAGAGTTTTCTTAGGATACTCCGATCCAGGGTCAACAAAGCTTTTAGGGTCTTTAACTACCGGACCCTTTGAATGGAGGAAATACCTCATGTTGTATTTGATGAATTTACTTCTGATGACAAGAAGTCAAACTCTCAGCAAGAAGCTGAAGAGGTCAAGAGCAAGCTACAGGATCTAAGCTTAAAAGATAACATCGAAAATATCCAACATTGTTGGGATGATGATTCAGATGATGAAATTCAGAATCAACCAACAAACAATAAAGATGAGGAGATTGATTCTACTGATCAGAATCAATTCCAGGTAATTTAGGTCGATGAAGAAACCCCAGTGGTAACTGAGACCTCTACTGAGAATAACAACTCAGGGGGAACTACTAATGTTCTTAATCCGAATACCCCTGAACCTGGTGACTTAGTAGGACCTGATCTTTTGACTGAATTGCTTCAATTACAGAATAGTACAACTGAAATTCCTAACACTCCTACTATCTGTGTAGAATCAATTTCAGATGAAGTAACAAGATGTCGTCGTTCATGGTTAGATGCTCATAGCTCAAATCTAATAATCGGAGATCCTTCAGCTAGTGTTAAGACAAGATCCAGATTCTGTCAAGGAGAAAGTGTACTCCTGTTTCTGTCTATTGAAGAGCCTCAGATGATTGAGGATGCGCTGAATGATGCTGACAAGAAGAGCTCAATCAATTTACCAGAAATGACGTATGAATGCTTGTAGACAGACCTAGACATCAGCATGTGATAGGAACGAAATGGGTCTTCAAAAACAAGCGAGATGAAAATAACGTCATCGTCAGGAACAAAGCTAGACTTGTTGCCAAAGGATATTGTCAAGCAGAAGGGATAGACTTCGACGAAACATTTGCTCCAGTTGCAAGATTGGAAGTCATTCGTCTATTCCTAGTATATGCAACACACCAGCAGTTCACAGTCTATCAGATGGATGTGAAGTCAGCATTCCTGAACGGCGTACTGAAGGAAGAAGTCTATGTTGAACAACCATCCGGCTTTCAGCAGGGACATCAGGTTTACAGACTTAAGAAAGCGTTGTATGTGTTAAAACAAGCACCCAGGGCTTGGTACGATACCCTATCAGACTTTTACTTTAGAAAGATTTTCAGAAAGGAACAGTAGATCGCACCTTATTCTAGTATCAAGTCAGAAGATGACATCTTATTGGTGCAGATCTATGTGGATGACATCATCTTTGGATCAAGGAATCTGATTATGTGTCAGAAAATTAAGCAGACGATGAAAGAAAAATTTAAAATGTCGATGATGGGAGAGATGACTTATTTCCTTGGATTTCAAGTCAAACAATCCAAGAAAGGGAATATTCATTAATCAAGCTAAATATACAAGAGATCTCCTCGAAAAATTAGGCTGCGAATCCAGCTGAAGATACCCATGAATACCAATCTCAAGATTGATCTTGATAAAGAGGTAGTATCAGTAAACTCAACTGATTATCATGCTATTATTGGTTCATTATTATACCTAAGAGCCAACAGACCTGACATAACTTATGTTGTAGGTATATGCGTGAGATTTCAGGCGAATCCCAAGCGGAGCCATCTAGATTCAGCGAAGAAAATCCTTCGTTATCTGAAGGGAACACTTGATGTTGGGTTATGGTATCCTGCTGATGATAATCTTGAACTAACTGGTTATTCTGATGCTGATTATGCAGGATGTCGAATCGACAGAAAGTCTACTTTAGGAACTTGTCAGTTCCTCGGCAGTAAGCTGATATCGTGGTTCTCCAAGAAACAGTATTCAGTAGCTACGTCCACTACTGAAGTTGAACACATGGCTGCCGGAAGCTGTTGCGCACAGATATTGTGGCTTCGACAACAGCTAAAAGACTACGACATACATCAAGATGAAGTGCCTATCTACTGCGACAGTACCAATTCAATTGCAATCACACAGAATCATGTTCTACATAATCGATACAAGCACGTGGACATAAGGCATCACTTCATCAGAGATCATGTCGAGAAGAAGGATATCAGATTGAAAAAGATCCACACTGATAAGCAACGAGCTGATATTTGACCAAATCTCTAGCTGAGACCAGATTCAACGATCTCTCAATAGAACTGGGTCTACTGGATCCTACTGACTAGACTCAGTAAGACGATCCAGAGGGTACTGAGTGAGGGGGAACAAACTTTTAGTACTACTGAAATACTCAGCGTATTCACAATTGTATCAACTGACTACTATGTTCGGCTGACAGGTTATGAGTATTTATTCAGTATTTGGGGATCAGCATGATATATCATTTATTTCCCGCCATTAATGTTTATCGTATATCAATAAACATATCATTCTCATTAAACGCACGACATTCCATATGCTGACTGCGGCGCATTAAATGCATGTCATTTCACCTTACCTATTAAGTGATAGAGTTAAATAGGGCGAGATTATAGGCGGCCAGTAATCATAACCTTTTATAACATTTAATCTGAGTCGTCGCCGCACAAGGAAAAACCGTTCATATTCAGTTTCATATATATCTTGGTGTGTATCTCGTACTTAATCACTTTCCGCCATTAACGATCGACTTGTGCTCTGCAAACTTAACTGCTTAGAAATCTATTACGATCAAACACACTTCTTTCGGTAAATTTCTCTAAAAATTGTTTCTGTTATGTACTAACTTACTCTATTTTCAAGTGCTAACATCGTTTTTGCAGATTCAGTTTATAATCATCTACAATGGCAACATCCCCCCAACAACGAGGTCCTCATCCCCACAGACATGCAGGAGATTCTTGATTCCAAGCGAGTCTGGTTCGAGCCGATCCTCTCGTTTCGGACCTAAAACGTGGCATGCACGGACAACATCTTCAATGCTTTGGAGGCCTCTGGTCTCATGACCATTCTCACGAGGTCTCCCTCTCACTGCCTTCCGAGGCAAGTTGTCGAGTTCTTCATGAACATCAGGCAGGACGATGAGGTGACAGACATCACCTGCATCAACTATATCAAGGAGACATCCCCTAATGTCTGGATGGAGAAGATTGCAGACGTAGACATCGCCAACTGTATTCTCCACAGTTTTCACCTATCTGATGAAGGGATTTCTCCGATCGGGTACAAGGAGTCATCCATTAATCAGTATCTCTCCAGATTCAGCGGTCAGGAGAACGTCGTATTCAAAGCAGCCTTCCCGAAGAACCAGCTGCTCCCTGAATACAAGAGTCTGGCTTATATCGTGAATCATATGCTGACTAGCTCAGCAGGTTCGTACGATCAACTATCCAGAGTTAGGATTCAGCTGATGATGGCCATAGTAGACGAAGTACATATCAACTGGAATGCCTTCTTCCGATCAGAGTTTAAGGCCCTGCTCTAGAAATTCACAAACAATGATGACAACTCCGGTCTACAGCTCATCCCCAATGCTAAACTCCTCTATGACACTAAGGTTTCAATCCTTCTGGAGGATTTGTGCCAAGGCAGAGTTGTTTTTACTGATGTATTTTCGTTCGATAAGAATAACGTGAAATTCCTGAATGTAGCAGCAGCTGAAAAGTCCATTGGACGGGGACTGCATGATAAGCGTCCTTTGGAGATCTCTCGAGATCCTCGTCCAATTCATCACAAGAAGAGGAAAGTGCTGAAGAAGCATGAAGCTGCTAAAGTGCTTCCACATACAGATAACCAACATAATCTACAAATAACAACTATCACCCAAGATACGTAGATCCAGTCGCGATGACATTCACCATAGTAAGTCAAAGTGATAGATAGCTAAATGCACTTAGCTAAAATCTTATCAAGCTTAAGACCAAAATAAGTGACCGATATCTTTGGTTCTCCACTAAGGTCAGCAAGGAGAACACATCTCACTGTGATCCATCAATACACTAACTTCAGTGTACCAGTATATACAAGTAGTCAAGACAAACCACTTCTTATCTAAATTACAGCTTAAACCAACAACTTGTCCTTAAGTTGTCTCAGCGATAACCGTTTATATCTTGTTAGTTCAACCAATTATGCAGTCTTATGTGATCTACAACACACTACACAATCTAACTCTTATACAAGATAAATGACAAACATGCGCGAATATAATTAATCAGATAGGAGAATAAAAATAGTGGAAATAAAAACACATTGTATACAAGCAAAAAGGTTGCTTCCAGTATACAAATATCCAACAATTGACTCCCCATGCATCTACTTCAACGGATTCTACTGCTCTCAATCCCCAGTATCTCGCTTGGCTTTGGCGAGATCAGTTCCTCTTCTCGTGGCTGCTCTCTTCGATTTCGCCGCTAATGTTAGGCTATATCAGCCGCTGCTCTACCGCAACTCAGTTATGGAAAGCTTTTGATGTACTTTTCCATTCTCAATCTACTGTGAAGGCGATGAATCTTCGATTTTAGTTGCAAACCTTGAAGAAAGGCGATTTAGCTATTGACGACTATATCACAAAGCCTATTCCTGAATCTGAGTTGATTATATTTGTTCTTGGGGTTAAAGACCTAAGTTTGAATCTATTTGTGTTTATTTAACTGCCCAAGCTAGTACTCTTACCCTTAATGAGGTGTAAAATCAGCTACAAACGCATGAAGTGCATCTTCTGAATCAGCCTTTTCACTCTCACACATCTCAGTTTATTGCTCATGTTGCTTACACTAATGATTCTTTTGGAAGTTTTGGTTATAATCAATCTAATGCCAGAGGCAGAGGTCATAAAAATGGTTATAGAGGCGGTCAATTTCGTGGTCATAATGGTGGTGGTGGTTGTACATCCTACTCTCACTAAGGCAATCGCGCAGTTTGTCAACTTTGTGGTCGCCCTGGTCGTGTTGCCTTTAAGTGTTTTAAACGGTTTGACATCAATTTTTCCGGACCAAATTCCTCTTCCAGTCTTTTAGTGCAAGGTTGCACATCTCTTCTATGAGAATCGAGCCGACCATCCCGACCATTCGCCTCTAATCTTCCCGACTACTTTTAGTGCAAGGTGTGAGAGCTAATGTAAGCATAAGAGTGAAAGTGGAAGCGGCATGCATGACCATTAAATGATCGAGTCAATTAACCAACGTCCGTTGTTGTATAGCCGCAGCTTGAAGATTTTGGTGCAAGGTCTCACATCTCAACTTGCATGCAACCGAAGCTGATGAAGGAGGTTCAACGATATTTTTTGAAGATTGAAGATGGAGTGTGATCTAAAGTGAACGAAAAAACCAGTATTCATTAAATTACAATTTATATCTTACAAAGTTAAAAAATAGTGGATCCATAATAAATATAATAGAAAAAACAAAATAAAGTAGCTAGAAAACATACTCCCTCCGTCCCGCTATTTGTGGCTCACTTTCCCGAAAGGGATGTCCCATTATTTGTGCCCACTTTCCTAATTTGGTAAAAAATTACTCCTACTCTATCATCTTCTCTCTCCTACTTTATTACATTTTCTCTCCTACTTTATCATCTTTCTCTCATACTCTCTCATTATCTTACTCATCTTCTCTCTCATACTTTATCATCTACTCTCTCTCTCATATTTTATCATCTACTCTCTTAATTCCCGTGTCGAAACCAATTGAGCCACAAATAACGGGACGGAGGGAGTAGTTTTTTTAAAAATGGTGGCTAAATAAATTATATTTTTATTGGAATATGCTAGTTTTATACATTTACACTAAATATTATCTATAATTGATTTAATTTTCATTGTTAATTTAGTATAAATTTATTCTATCTTGTGTGTATTGGTGTAGCATATATACACCATTAATTTCACTTATAATTGTTTTTATTCATAAGTAAAAAAAAATTAATAACACATAATTAATTAGCATTAATATGCCTGCCTATATAAAAAATATATGTATATTAACATCTAATTAATTAAGTTTATCAAGAATTATTCCAACCTATAGTTAAACCTCGATAAAGTAATAACTTTGGGACCGAGAAAAAATATTCATTTAACGAGGTTATTACTTTATCGAACATTATTGTAATACATTAACTCATATCGACACCGGAAGAAATTATTATCTTAACGATATTATTACTTTATCGAATATTACTTTATCAAGGTTTAACTGTATTTTTTTGGTATCAAAGGACACGTGCATGTCTCGCTACATTGTCCGCGCCGCACGTGACTCCACTCAACCCCCATATCGGAAGTTTTCCGTGATTTAAGTTTGGAATGTTCTAGATTATTCCTTTCACACTTTCCTCAATTAATTGTACTACTACTTACTTGCAAGTTTGTGTTTTTCATTCTTCTGTGCTATTGTAAGTGAAATAAAGTTTTTTTTAATGGGAGATATCATCATCAGATCTGATGACAATAAAAAAGACAATTCAAACTCTTCGTTCAAAATAGCTCCTTCTTTTAAAGGCTAGACTAGACTCAAAGCTAGGTGGAGCATTGGAGAGTTTTTCTTAAGATATTATGGAATATAATTTTTTGCAAATCTAGTGTCTTTGAAAAATTCAAGCCATTGACATCTCAAGAACCCTTGAAGGGGTTGGTGTATTGATCTTGCCTCGAACTATGTGATTTTAATTTCCGTCTTAGCCTTTTTATTCCATATATATTTGATTAGATGTAGAATATGATATATATTGTTTTATGGGTGTGATTTGGTGCATGTGCATGGACTCTAGATGTTACAAATAATGCAAAGGGGATGATAGTCTACTATGTATTACATTCAAATTTGGAATTTATTGATTAATAAATCAATCAATAAATTTACATTTTCAATCAAATAAAACTTACTGAAAATAAATTATTGAATTTTAGACGCAAGTCTACAATAAATGACGAGTTAAAAGATTATATTTTATTATTATTAATAAGATAATTAAATGATATTTCTTCCCCCCACTATTTATAATGTATACACCCCATTGCAAAAAATAGTTATGATAATAATTTAGAACAGAATTAAACAATTAATTTAAGGAAAATAAGTTATGTTATGTTAATGCATACGCGGTGGAGCTGACAGCAGACAAGTCCATCCCGTTTCTCTCTCTTTCTTATCTGTCTCTTTCTCTCTCTAAATTCTTTTCAACTCAACCGTTTGAATCCCGGAAACACTGTCGCGATATTCTCTTCCACCTTAAGTTTTCGCACTTTACCTTTTTTAAAATTTATATTGCTACTGGAATCGCATTGTTCGGGATTTAGATCTCGGAAATCTGCGGTTGCGAGCGGATTTTGTTGAAGTGACCAGTAGTTGCGAAGATGGCAGGTCGCTACGATCGGAACCCTTTCGACGAAGAAGACGAAGTGAATCCCTTTGCTGTAAGTGTTTTTTTTGCTCCTTTTCTGATGTAGATTGTTGAATGTTAGGTAGAAAACACATTTTTGTTGTTGTTCGAGGATATGCTTTCTATGCGCTCTTATGATGATGCATTATTAGTGGGTGATAGGGTTTCTGTGGATAATTGTATCTTTTTGGATGACTTGGGTTGACTCTGTTGCCTGATCTAATGTTTGATTGGTTTGGGGTTTTGTATTTTGCATCTATTGCGAAGTGTTTCTGAATTAGTTGTGATTGGGAATGGACGGTGTTATTCTCCTATGCAGATTGCAGTTCCGATATACATGTTTAGTATATTCAGCCTGTAAAATATTAATCTGAATTTGAACTGTATGAAGAGGTTTCGTCCAATTTTGTGAAAGAGCATTATCAAAATATTCTATTATGACAGTGCGGTGTTAGTGTCTTAATATTGCTAGTTTGAGTTTTTTTCTACATCTTTCAGTTTATATGACACATGTAGGGGTGAAAACTGGTCGAATACGGACGGATATTGCTCTTCTCATATTTTGTCCCATATTTTTTTCTTGAATTCGGAGTCGAATACGGGAAGGCCGGATACGAATACGGATTCGGAATATTTGGGATGCGAATACAGGGCGGATATATGATGAATTCCGATCGAATTTGAATAACAATAATCGGATAATATGATTCATAAATAACCATCTATTTGTGATTGTAACACATGAAAAAATCACGTATACAATATTTAATAGAAGTTTTAATGCAAATTATAGTTAAAATACTACCCATTATGAATAACATAATTTTTAGGATCAAGAAAGTACGAAAAAATTCCAAAATTCAACATAAAATACCTAACAATAACCATAGATGCACTTAATATTTTTTAGTATATTTTCTTAATCTTAATTTATTATTATATTAAAAAATTAATTATTAAATAATCCGGGAAATATCCGAATTCATATTCCGAGAAATATCCGAATTCATAATCCGGGAAATATCCGATTAAATACGGGAAATATCAGATGCGGACGAATAATGTGAAATCCGAATTCGAATCCGTATCCGATTTAGGCTATCCGGATTCGAGCCCGTATCCGACCGGATACTAGATTTGCTCCCCGAATTTGATCCCGATCGGATCCGGCTCCGGATCGAGCGGATAATATCCGATCCGTTTTCACCCCTAGACACATGTATATGTTATGCTGGCTTTAACGAATCAACAGGTCTTGATTTTGGTATCGTATTTACATTGATATTTTCTTATATCAGGAGGGAGGAGCAAGAGGAAAGACATCAGGACAGCCAAAATTTGGTGGAGGCTCATTTTATCAGGTGAGTTTCTCTTCCCAATTTTAAGAGAGTTCTTGAAGTTCTATTGAATTTCTTGAATCACACTACTAGAAGGATGAGTTCTTGCAAACTAAATATAAGTTCTTCCATAGTACATTCTGAATTATACTCTTGTGCACTGCTGTTGTTCTTTCCTTCTTGGTATTGATGGGGGCTGGCCGGCTGGGGATTGGTTATAATGGTAAGTATTGGATACTGAAAGACATTTAGTAAGGATGATATGTTGCTTCCACGCGTGAAAGGTCAAGAAGATATTAGGTTTTTTAATGTGGAGAGTTATAATTAGAGAAATATGGGAACAACCTATATATTTTGGGAAAATATTAAATGCCTGTTTTCTGTGTTGGGACTTATCTTGTGATTTAACGAGCCGCCATTCCAGTTAAAGCTGACAAACTAGAGTGTGTGGTTCACTTAAGATATCATGTAATAGTAGTCAGGATGTCTGGTGGCAACGTATTCAGTCCCTAGTGTAGTATTAAATTTGTTCTATTAGAATTATGATTTCTCATCTGTTTAGTTTGCATCGTTTGTTTGAGCTTATACTTATAAGATTGATTTCCTTTACTTTTCAGACCAGTGGAAGCGTTCCACCTGCTGCCAACTCGAGACTCTTCCCCCTTCCTCCAGAGCCTGCTGATTTCTACAATCCTACAACACCAGTAGATATTCCTCTCGATGGTGGTGCTGTATGTGAAATTATTTAATTTTTTCAACCTGAAATCATATGATGATTTTAATTTTCATGAATGGCTTTCATGGGTTCTAATTGAAGAAGATTCTGAATTTAGGACTTGAAAAAGAAAGAGAGAGATCTGCAGGCCAAGGAAGCAGAACTGAAGAGAAGGGAACAGGTACTTACTACTTCTGATTGTTTACTCATGCTATACTGAGCATTGATTCTTTTTGCACTCTATGGTGTACAAAACTATGTTTCAGGAAACGGATCATAATTTTTCCATTATGCTAATGAATTCTGAATTAAAAGCTCTGCTTAAGTGTTTCTTTGATACCAAGTAGAAGAGGTGTCATTTTTGGCATCGATTTTGTGTTTGATTTTAGAACTGCCTCAGCCTGTGTCTATTAACACTATGTTACTATATTATCATTCAGCAAGCATCTGAAAGTGCAAATTCTTGTTTTGTTGTCTTCTTGGGAAAACATTTCTTCTCACATCATATCCTTCTGAAATGAAAATACTCAAAAATCAAAATCAATCCAAGTGTTCCCTAATTTCCTGAATTCCCTTTTTTTGGCCATTTTTAAGTAATTCATACTCCCCCATCCCAATTATCTTGTCTAGTTTTCCATTTTGGGACGTCCCAAATATATTGTCGAGTTTCTCCTTTTAGCAAATTATTACACATAACTTTTTTGTTGGACCCACAACTTTACATCACTCTACACACAACTAACAACTCTCCTAAAAAACCGCGCCCAACCAAAAGTGGACAAGATAATTGGGACGGAGGGAGTATAATTTTGTGCAATCTAACTATGCAACTATTATTTGCTCAATACAGAAGATCATTTAAGAGTAAGGTTGATCTATCCTGCTATAAGAATGTAACTGTGACAAATTCAATTGGAATCTCTTTTGGATAACCAACGAAGAAAATGAAAGAACTGTTCTAACTAATGAACATGTATAATCTAGAAAATGTATGTTCGGAATAAACTGTTGCACGAGACCTGCAATCGCTGGCAGAGGCTTTTGCAGTGATAAATTCCCTATTATATCTGATATCCTGAACATATTTTCTGGTTTATGATGATGCTCTGCAGGAAGTTAGGCGGAAAGAAGAGGCTGCGGCACGAGGTGATTAATTCTCATATTAGGTCTTCTTATTAACATTGCTGAATCTTGATCATTTCTAGTTGGAGAACTTAAACACTAACAGGAGGCACACTAATTTATTGTTTCTTGGCAGCTGGTATTGTTCTAGAGGAGAAAAACTGGCCTCCATTTTTTCCCATCATTCACCATGACATCGCGAATGAAATACCAATTCATCTGCAGAAGCTGCAATATGTTGCTTTTACAACTTTGTTGGGTATGTATATTTTGCTCATATGGCGTTACTGTTAGCTAGTGTAGCTCCACAATTAATCCATATGTGCCTTCTCCTTGTTAGGTCATGTGCATTTTTTCAAATATGGTGGTTAAAACTTTTAATATTTTTGTGCTGTTTCACTGTTAGTCTGTTAACACATGTCATTTGACAAGCTTTGAGAATTAGCATCCGGAAAGAAACAGATGACCTTTCATATGCAACCAGAAGTGAAGCCCCAAGTTTATTGTTATGGCAAATTGGTATAAGTTTGTGCATAATCAAGTATATAACCTTTTAACTCTGTTTTATTTTCCTATTATGAAGTCGATTATTGTTTTATGTTAACATTCCAATGACCTATATTGTTGCAATATTAGTTTTTGAGTTGCTCTAACATCTTTCCTCAAGTAACTGTAGTTACCGAATTGTTTTTGTGCAATAAAACCAAACACAATTGCTGTCTCCACAAGTATTTGTCCATAAAGCAATTGATTTATCTTCTTTACATGTCGCTGGTGTTTGTCCGCTATTTCTTGGTGCTTGGCACTGACATCTTGTAACACTTATAAGCTGTTCTCTGCCTAATATTCTAGTTGCTTGTGATGCTTCTCTCTATTATGACTCATCGTGGTCAAAGTTGTACCCTATTTGAGTATTAGAGATGCATGACTTCTACCACTATACTCTTCTGGGCCTGAGCACATGACTGATGCATGCTCTGCTAATGATGTTTCACTGGTGGACATCAGGACTCTTTTTTGCCCTTCTCTGGAACATTATTGCTGTAACTACTGCATGGATTAAACAGGGAGGTTAGTGTTATATGACTTTGCTGTTTACTCTCTCTTGCTATGTTTCTCTCAATGGTTTCCTGACCTAGATCTTTCTACTAGACGCAAAAATCTGGTTTCTTGCTATTATCTACTTCATATCTGGGGTTCCAGGAGGATATGTTTTATGGTATCGACCACTTTACCGTGCTTTCAGGTTGGTAATTTGTCTGTTTTTATTTTTTCATTTTTAACTTTTGGAGGTAATTAGAATTGATAAACTATTTGTATCCACACATAGTTTGAGTTGGTGTCTGTATTTAATTACAGGACTGAAAGTGCCATGAAGTTTGGGTGGTTTTTCCTATTCTACATGGTAAGTTGACTATTATTTATGATGAAACTTCATCTTCCAAGTCAACTTATTATGCTGTGATTATTACTTTTGACGAATCTCCATCTTCCAAGCAAACTTATGATAATGTGTGATTTGATCAATGTACAGCTGCACATCGGCTTCTGCATTTTTGCTGCAGTTGCACCTCCCATCGTTTTCAGAGGAAAATCCCTTACGTAAGTCTGCCTTTCGGTTTTCTTTATGAAACCCACCAAGTTCTTTTGGTTCTTATTTTTGGTCTTATAAACCTCCCTCTCTTGATGAATGTTTTGAGATTCTAGAGAACTGTGATATTTTCTTCTATTAGTTAACAGTTTCTCCCTCATCATCATCATTGATGTTTGCGCAGAGGTATTCTCCCAGCAGTTGATCTCATAGGCGATCATGTGTTAGTAGGGGTAAGTTTCAAACATGCTTATTGTTTTAGAGTTGAATCCTTTCTTGTCCAGTGCCGTTCAGATCTTGAGTCATGGACTAGAAAACGAACAGTTATTGATTCAACATTGTTCTTGGTTGCACAGGTTTTCTACTTCATTGGCTTCGGACTTTTCTGCCTCGAGTCAGTTCTCAGCGTCTGGGTCCTGCAGGTACTATATCTCTTCCCTTTTCTCAATCCATCAAGATTCTAGAGGAGACCCTATACAGTTTGTCATTTCTTACGTATTTCTCCTCGTACAGCAAGTATACATGTATTTCCGAGGCAGCGGCAAGGCTGCAGAGATGAAGCGCGAAGCAGCTAGAGGAGCATTGAGAGCAGCGATTTAACACGTGTTCATCAGTTCCAGAATTGGTTTCACGTTACGATGAGGACAGGTGCGACTTTGACGAACATATGTAAATCATATCTTTGAAGTTATGTTTTGGCATATTATTGTTGAGAAGACTTTGAGGGAAAGACTATGAGAAAAAAAAATCTAGAATTTGCACCTGCTTGAGTTTGCTAGATTCATAGATTGATTGTTGTTTGTAAATCCACTGTTTACCATTTCTCTATCACAACTCTTTCGTTTTGGTCCAAAACATAGGGCAAATTACTTGTACACATAGTGGCCTTCTTAGAGGCTAGAAGAGTTCCAGATTGCATCAACAGCCCTTATGATCTTCTCATGTAATGAAGCTCCGGAAGAAGCGATTATACCACGATCGAGACCTTCCAAGTACATACCCCTGGAGAAGCAAAGTGGATGGCCTCCAGCATCAGTTACGATGCCACCAGCTTCTTGGATGATGAGAACTCCGGCAGAATGGTCCCATATCTTCTCCTTGAAGCCTGCTCGGGCGAACTTCATGAAGATCTCCGCGCCGCCTCGGGCTATGGATGCGTATTTCACCATTGAGTACACTCGTAGTGGTTCATTCCTGCAACAAGTGTGCATACTAAGTTTATCTTCCCTCTACTTTTGGCTTCTAACCTTCCTTACTTAGGGATTAATGGTGAGTTAGAGTTACTAGTTTTGGCATCTTGGAATCATGAGCTAAAAAGCATATTGATATGAAAACCACCCACCTAGACTCCATCTCATCGTATAATAAATCTCCAAGACCAGCCACAGAAACTGATGCGGGATGCATTATTTCTTACCACTTTAAACTACACGCACTCGCCTTTGTACATGAACCATGAACCATGAACCAGCTAACTTCCGAGGCATGATGATAGAAAACCATCTTGTCTCCCACATTGACTTTTGGGTTCACATCGGCTTCTGAGGTGGTTTAGGTGGTTTCATATCACATAAAA
Organism: Lavandula angustifolia; assembly: GCA_028984105.1. Classification (NCBI taxonomy): domain Eukaryota; kingdom Viridiplantae; phylum Streptophyta; class Magnoliopsida; order Lamiales; family Lamiaceae; genus Lavandula; species Lavandula angustifolia. The sequence goes on along the minus strand of CM054815.1, from coordinate 4,321,922 downwards.
TATGCCAAATTACCAGTATAAGTGAATAAAAATACAAGTATTTCACCTGAGTCCAACACTATAAGCAAGCCCTGCAGTGAAAGAATGACTTGAATTTGCTTTCTCAACAGGCTCACAATATCAATGGTGGAGACTTTGATTTCTCTAGCAGAGTTTGGCCACACAAACTTCTTGTCCTCTTGAAGCAATGGCTGCATTCAAGTTTCACCACTCCCTTTTCTTGCATAAATTACACACCCTTTATTCCAAGATGTTAAAGAAGATCACCACTTCTATGAGACCCATTTTGGTAACTTAACTCTTCGTTCTTCATAGGATAATTAGGGCAACCAAGCTCACCATCCTCAATCAATTGACCTCCACGAACAAACCCTAGCATCCCATCGACCGGATCGAGCACCCAAAACCGCCCAACCGGTCCACCACTCGAGTTGCACCTACCGATGGCCTCAAGAACCTTTGAGGTACCCAGAGGCGTAGCCGGTGGTGTGATTCCGAAGCTAGATGCTTCGGCTAGGCTCTGGTTAACGGTCTCCGTAACGGAGTTTAGTAAGCCGAGGGAATCGGTCTTGGAGAGGGAGTCGACGTCTTCTTCAGCTACAATCGATACGTTTTGGGTAGCAAAGTGAGTCGGAGAGTAGCCAGCTCACAGTTGCTTGGACACTCCAATCTGCTTAGAGATAGCAATTGGGGCATTAGCCACTCCAACCTATGTCAAAGCTTTTAGTTGCTACGAATCAAGTAGGTATAGTGCTTGAAAATATAATATATAACAAAATAGCATCACATTTTCGAAATATACAAAGAAAATCTTTGAAGACAACTAACTACATTACATTAAAATCTAGTTAACACCAAATCATACATAACACTTCAACAAATCCACTAAATTTTCACTATTTTACACTTCCTTCGTCCCATTTAAAGCAATCTATTTCTCTTCAGCGCATGAATTAAGAAAGTAGAAGGTATGAGAGATAAGTAGATATAAAGTAAAAGAGTGAAGATGAGTAGAATAATAAAGTAGAAGAAAGAAAATGAATAATATAATGAAAATAGATGATAAATATGAGATAGAAAAATAATAAAGTATGAACAAAAAGTAATTTTATTAAAATATTATTTTCTTTTTCGGAAATGAATCGTTTTAAATGTTCATCCGACCTTTAAACGGAGGCAGTACCTAGAAAAAAGAACATTCTTGACCATATTGGACGGTAGAGATTAATCAAATTGAATTTAAGACAAGAAGACCGACGAACTAAACAAGATAGAGAAAGTAAGCCCACTTGCAATTACCCACCCAAAAATATCACACTTTCTCTTTTTCAACACCAAATTCAACGGCGGCGGAAACGTACCGGCGACGGTGACCGGAGAATCGTCATCCTTAGACTGAACCTGCACATTGCTTTTCAAAATCAAACTCTATTGAACCTGCACTGATTCTTGTAGAGTGATGTGTCGATTTTATAATACTCGAATTCACCCAATTCTGGCGCTCATCATGTCCAAGTTGATGCTGTTTTGTGTCCAGAAATGCCTATTTTCAACATGTTTATGATCCGATGATGATGTGGAGGTCCGGAGCTGATATGGAGCTATTTTGACACGTTTTTAGAGATAAAAAGGGGCTTGGATCGAGAAGGAAAAATTTGCTAAGGATTTGGAAGCTTGAAGATATTTTAGGGCCGAGTTATATTTGGAAAATGAGTCTTGAAGATCAAGATCCACACAAGATTTGCCCTTCCTTTGGATGATAAGCTTCGAGATCTATATAAAGGAGCTGGAGACGACGCATTCTACACAACTTTTCCATCATCTTTTAGTTTCGTTCTCCAGCCACTTTCGTTCTTAGTCCCGTAGTATAGTTTTTAGATTCAGCTCTAGAATTCCAACACTTTTATTCGCTTTCTTTAGTTTTCAGCTTTTACTTGTTTTCAACACTTGAAAATTTCAAATTCAGTACTTACTTTCAGTACTCAGTTCGGTATTCAGTATTTACTTTCAGTTTCTATTTTTAGTTTATGAATTCAGTTTTTCGCACTTTAATTTATGTTTTGATCATGTTCGTTACTGCTTTCTGCTTGTCCAAGTTAATCACGTGAAGCTAATCCTTTTAGGGCTTCGGCGAGGGTGACGAATATGAGATACAAACTTTGTGAGATCTAATTGGACGTAGTAATTAAATACTAGGATTTCGACTTAATTCGGGGTAGAAAGATTTAATTGGATTAAATTAAACCTGATCAATTTAGGTTAAGAAGATTAGTGTTAGATTGTTCAACAACTTAGGTGGCGAAGCTATCGTAACGGTAGTCGAATTAAGGAAGTTAATCATCTATGTCAGCTTGTCCAACAATGGTAGAGATTAAAATCGGGTTCCTTCCTCGTAATGTTGTCTATATATTAAATTTAGGTTTGTTCAACAAGCTAGGTTGTGGTTAGGTTAGAGACTAGTGGAAATTTGTTCAATAAGTCATTACCGACTAAGTAAGTAGGAATTGGAGTATATGTGTGTCCAACACTGTATTCTATAACTGGATGATCCTAGGAATTAATTAAATCTATGCATCAATGTCTCCATGGGATGGCGTAGCGGTGAAGGTGGGTGGCCCGAGACCGATAGGTCATGAGTTCAAATCCCACTGGAAACGCTATGTGTGAGTCTGTCACCCTGTCACATTAAGGGTGGTTTAACTAGGGGTGTAAGTGGTTCCGGTCCGAACCGCGAAACCGACGAAACCAAACCGAACCAAACCGAAAAATGCGGTTCATTTTGGTTTTCGTAGTTCGGTTTGGTTTATATTTTTGAAAACCGTTTACAATCGGTTCGGTTCACGGTTCCTGTTGGTCCCGAGTGTACGGTCAGGTGTAGAGGGGGGGTGAATACACCTGATTCCGATTTTCTCAACTTCAAACACGAACAGTCCTGTTCAGAAAAGTGTCGTACTAAAATAATTCAGCAGACCAAATAGATGTTCTGAATCGTGTGTGGCAAAGAGTCTGACTCTACTGAGATCTGCTAGCTGACTGAGTCAGAATTCAGTATCAAAACAGTTAGAGTTCAGCGGTGCGGAAAAGTGTAGGCCCAAATCAGTTGAGTGGAAAAACCGTTTTAGCAAGTCTCAGTTCAGCAAGTAGACAGTTTGTTAGATTTTATCTTCTGAGTTCCACGACTCAGTAGCGCTAGAGCGTCCCAGAGTTCCTTTACAGTTTTGCATTCCTGAACCCTGCCAAGATAAGAATCACTAAGAGTGGTCAGTATGGCATTTACGGCGACTCGGTCTAAGTTGTGAAGCTTCTTCTCTTCGGGAGTGAAGAGACTTCTGTCTTTAGGGATCTTCTTCCCAGTCACCATTCCTCCTCCTTCAGCTGGGGCCTGAGTCACGACACTATCGATCATGGGAACAATAGGTCCATCTTCAAGCACTTCAGTCATACTATCATGGAGGGATGCCAGATGTGCTTCCATTCTGACTCGCCATACTCCATAATTCTCTACCAAGAACATGGGTACCATTCTTATACCTGACATATCAGCCATATAAAAATAATGATATGAATGTAGAGTGATATGCAGTGAAAATGATTTTTCGGATCCGTTCAAGTATACCAGTTTCAAGATAACAAGAGTCTTAAAGAACTCCTGCTCTGATACCAATTGTTGGTCCCGAGTGTATGGTCAGGTGTAGAGGGGGGGGGGGTGAATACACCTGATTCCGATTTTCTCAACTTCAAACACGAACAGTCCTGTTCGGGGAAAGTGTCGATCTTGAAATAATTCGGCGGACCAAATAGGCGTTTCCGAATCGTGTGTGGCAAAGAGTCTGACTCTACTGAGATCTGCTAGCTGACTGAGTCAGAATTCAGTATCAAAACAGTTAGAGTTCAGCGGTGCGGAAAAGTGTAGGCCCAAATTAGTTGAGTGGAAAAACCGTTTTAGCAAGTCTCGGTTCGGCAAGTAGACAGTTCAATATCTTTGAGACAGGTTGAATGACTTTAAGAAGATTTTCGGTATGAACGGTAAAAAATCAATGCAACGATGAATCGAAAGCAATAACAAGACACATATTTTTAAAGTGGTTCGGATATCACACAATCCTACGTCCACTGTCTCGAAAAGTTCAGGAGGCTATTTATTATACTGAGTTAGTCTCAGTCAGCTTGTACAGAGGACAAAGCCGTGGCTTGGGGATTATACTGAGCAAGTCCTAGTTTACAAAGGCATCAAACTAAAGTGTTTGACATACTTCTCCAACTATGAAGGAGTCCTTTTACAATAAGGATTGGGTTCAAATATGAACTCCTTCGTCTAAGCTATAAGTATATTCTGTTGAGCTTAGGGTTAGAGGGATAGGGAATGAGAGTGTGGCTTCTAGATCGACGAACAGCTGAAATAAGCTTTAGGTTCGTGTATCGTCGATTTGGATACTAGAGGCTCTTCTAACAGGTTTAGCTTGGTTCCCTATGAGCCGAGAATGTAGTCTTTCACCGGAGATAGATCTTCAAATTCTTGCGGAAGACTTAGGGTTTTCTGGTTCTAGCTCGTTTGAATGCTTGTGTTTGATTTCGTCGTTAAGCTTATGCGCATTCTCTCTTTCTCTTGAAATGTCCCTCTATTTATAGAGCAGAGATTGGAAAAGATCCGTTGGAGACGATCTTCCTTTCTCTCTCTCTTTTGGTAGCAAACGGCTCTTTTGAAGTAGGTAACAGTGTACTTTCCCACCTTTTTAGATAAAAGGTTGACTTCAGCTTTAGCAGGTGAGAAGACACGCGTGTTCTTGTCATTCGTCGAGGTGGATAGAGTGGTTGAGACATCACAGACTTCAAGCCAAACTGAAGCTGACTTCTCTCTTTCTCGTATATGACAATGCTGATTGTCTTTCAAAAGTATTTGACGGTTCGGCGTCTGCCGATCTTGAGTCCGATTCCGTATTCGGTAGGTAGATAGGCGAGGAAAGTCTGCCGAAGATCGGCTACGAGTTCGATGAATCGCTCCTGCTGAGTCCAGTTCCACCGACTCTTTCGATATCTTGCTCTGCTGAGTCCAATGTCATCCGAGTCTTCTACTTACGGTGTTAAGGCGGATAATCTGCGAGCGCCTTGATCGAACGAGTGTCTACCGAGTGCGAAACCTCGGAGACAAATAACGATTACAACGGAATGGTTCACCAATCAGATAGGGTTTTGGGATCTTCAAATCTTCTCAACAATCAGAGCACTAGGGCTGCTGAGCATGGTTCGATATAGAAGATAGAATCATTTCCCACTAAGTAAGACTATGCTTGAGGATAGAATCATCACCCAACAATTTCCCCCTATTTGATGATGCCAAAACCTATCATCTATGCTAACACTAAACAACGAAACAGAGCCCCTTACAATATTACGGGTAAGATCGGTGGAGTTGTTTCAACGGTTCTAGACTACGATAAAACAGGGCAAAACACAATTTTCCCCATTACATAGAAACTAGACTAGCGAGTCTAACAAAGTAATAAGCGACGGGAAAGTAAATAGTGAGTGTGTGAGTCGGTAATCACTTCGGTGATTACGAGTGTTAAAGCATAATACAAACACGGTCGTATAGACAACAAGTGGTTGTCGGAGCCAAAATCAGATTTGTATATATGAGTTATACGGATCGGTCTAATTACAAATTTTGCTAAGCTAGGAAGATCGGAACTAAGCCTTAGGAGCCCTTAAACCGCTTGATCCCGTCCATGAATCTTTGAGATTGCGTCTCTGGCAGTGGCACTCCATACATCCGGTATGTGTTCTTCCTCAGCTTCAAGTATGCAGCAAAGTCTGCCGGCTCATCTTCGTCCAGTTCTCTCTTTGATGCAGCATACATCACTTCAGCTTGTATTACCCCAAAGTGGATTGAGTCATCATTTCTTCTAGGTGGAGGTATGATTCTGGGCTCCGGAACACTGACCTCTATACCTTCAGATACGGCTTTATGCAAGTATATGTATAGATCAGGTTCACTTATCATCATCCATTCTGTGTAGGCATCAGCCTTAGTCATGTTGGGCAAGAACCTCCAGAAATAATTGCGCTTGATGAACTCTATCTTTGCCGGATCCCATTCTCTGAGTAAATTGAGCAGGATCCAATTATCTTGTCTTTGGCCATCTGTGTGATTTCAGATCAGCTGGCTTCCTGAACCTTCTGTATCGATAAGGAATATTAGCTTTTGAAGGTACTCTCAGCCTGGCCTCTTCCTCAGTCCTTTTCCTCAGTGCTTCAAGGTCTGCCTCCCAGATTCTGTCTCTGGCAGCCTGAACTTGTCTAGCCTCTTCGCCTCTGTATAAGTATCTGTTCATTTGGTCAAATATGGCCTCAATCTCATCATCTTGGGCTTCGGTGACTTTCGAGGAATGTCTTCGATTCGACGAGGGTACTTGATTTTTTTTTTATGTACCCTGCTTCTCAGTGCTTTCTTGCTTTTGCTCCTTCTCTTTCTCCCTATCTTCTTCATCCTCGATAATCGGTTTCCTTGGAGGTAACCTAGCGGGTTTTCTTCCTCCTCGAGTCGAAGATTTTGTCTTTCCTTTGACGAGGCTTAGACTTTGGTTTATTAGCGGCTTACGTTTCGAAGAATCTCCCTTGCCGATTCTCATCAGTGCAATTTGAGCCTCCTCCTCGGCTGAAATGTATCTCTTCGTTTTCTTGGTCGGAGGGGTTGGGAGAATCAGCACTTTCTTGCCTTTTCCACGAACGGGTGGAGGGAGAGGAGCCTCTTCCTCTTCGACTCTTCTGCTCGGCATACTCTGCAACTTCCTTGATAATATCGGTCGAAGTCCGGTTGCATGAGTAGCCCTGGGTTCTCGAGCCACTTGGGCCGGTCTCGGTGTGCTCGCAGCCAAGACACCTCTGGGCCTTACCCTGCATGCAGTGCGAGTCCGAGTCCCGCTTATCTCGGTCACGGACTTGGTCTTTTTCTCGGACCTCGGTGAAGCTGTCCCCTTAAGTAATTCGAGCGGTTTTGGTAAGGGTTGGCTTCTCGGTACTCTTCTCTTTTCCTTCGATACTCTTCTCTTTTCCTTTCCCCTTTTTGGCATCATCAATTACAGCCAGGGGTAGGGACGAGTACCTTCTTGTCTAGGCATTTGTAGACGGCGGACGGTTCGTCCCGATCATGTCATGGATCTTTGTCGGCGCCAAGTGCGGCTCATTCCTCTCATTAGTCGGTTCCTCCGAGTATTGCTTATGGGAGAGGTCAGTTCTTTGCCTTGAATTCAATCGGCTTCTCGAAATCTTATCCTCCACGACCGGTTGAATGTTGTCAAGACGGATTTCCGTGGCACGGGCTTGTTCGGTGAAGGACTCGGTATGAGTGGACATTGAAGCACTGGAATACTTCGAGAAGTTTGGCTTGTCCTTCTCGAATGATTACGAGCTGATCATCAAACGCCTGTCGCTTAGCCAAAGCTTCGGATACAATTGCGAGAGACAACGGGGGCGGGCGGTGTGATGCGATGTTTTCAGCCCCTGTAGCTCAGTGGTTGTAGCTAGCGCAGTCTGTTTCCACACCTTGTGGATGGCCTTCGCAAGAGCTCGATTCTGGATTCCCTGAGCGGTGAGAGCTTTCGCTACGGATCGAGATCTCTTGGCAGTTGGGTTGGGCGCTGCTTCGTAAGACGACTCCAGCAAGAGCTGAGCGGGCTCTGCTGAGGACGAAGTACCAGCCGTGGACTTCGCAGGTCCAAGGATACGGAGTGGAGGTTGAGCTTGTTCAGTAGCATGTGTATCCTTGTCCTGGGTATTTCCCTCATCAGGCTTTCCAGGCCCTGAATCACTGGGTCGATCTTGACCATCGTGGTCTGATCCATCTGAGGGTGCTGGGCCGGTTGCTAGCTGCCTGTCATGTATCATTGCCAGCATAGCAGCCCTCGGGTTCTCCATGGTGCTTGAGGTCGGCGGGCTCGAGTAGCCTATTTGCTCCCTCAACTTCAATTCTTCTTCATGAAGCTGCTGGCAGGAGTAGTGGAGTACTAGACGTTGTAGATGGGGCCACTCCCGAAATCGCAGCAACATGTGGAGCCTTGCTGATTTTGCATGAGCAACAAATCAGAGTAGTCAGCAAGCTCTGGAATCTGTTGAAGAATCTCTCGGGATGCTCTGGATACGATCACTGAAGCTTCCATCCCAATTGTCTCTTCTTCGATGCTTTGTCTCGGACTCCAAGTCTATGGGAGACGTCTGAGTCTCAGCAGGAGGCACACTGCTGAGTGGTGGAACTGAGAGGGGGCTGTCAAGACGCTGAATCTCTTTGCTATGTGCTTCTGTAGCATCCCCTTGTTCCACTTCTACGGGTTCCTCAGTGGAGACGGCCTTCTCCACTGATTGAGTCTTCTCAGATGATTCTGACTCGTCTATCAGCCGCTGAGGCCGAATAGGTTGCTGAGTAGCCTGATCAGCAGGAACTTCAGGAGAGACCTCAGGTTCAGTAGGCACGTCCGGAATGGCTTTCCTCAGTTTCTTAGCTGGTGCCTTTGGAGTTTTTGCAGGAGGTGTTCTCTTATTCGATGGTGTAGCTGCGCCGAGGCTTAGTCTGGCGAGTTACGGGTGAGGGACTGACCCGATCTGGCCGAAGAGCAAAGCGATCTTGTTGTGGAATCCGACCTTCTTCACATTAAAATACTCCTTGTCACCGTAGGTTATAGGTTCAGATCCGCAGACATCCTCTATCATTATGGACGACTTCGATCCATAAAGGAGCTTGCCCTTTGCACTCGGCGTGCAAGAGGCCTTGTCGAACTTGGCCGCTGCGCCATGAATTCACGGATAAAGAACTCCGTCCAATTGATCTCGAGCTCTATCATATATGGCCATCATGAGCTGGATCTTGAGCCCCGATACTTGATCGAATGAGCACCTGCTTGGTCGGTCGATAGGCTGCGTCACAATATAAGCCAAAGCTCAGTGCGAGGCGGCATGTTGTTTTTAGGAAAAGGCTCCGAAGGTCGTGGGCTTTCCACGAATATTATCAAGTAGTCATCTACAAGATCATCATTGTACCCACGCGATCGGCTCCTTCAGAAGGCAAGATCAAAACTTCTCTTTAGCGCCTCCTTGATTGATATTTGCTTCAGTATCGGAAAAGCATTCTTGATCTCGTGAACGGCGAATCTTCCGATTATGTCCCCGCCTACTGAGTCAGAGTTAAGATAAACTTCGGCCACCTGCCTCGGGAGGAAGTATGTCGGCTTCCTTGAAAGAAAACTTTCAAGCCCTGACTCTCTGAGAGTTGAGAAGATCTCGTCCATATAATCGAGATCACAGGCGTCGAACTCCATGGTTGGCTCGAACCAAACACGGTCCTTGTCCATGATTTCTTGCATGTTAGCTGGAGCAGACACCAAAATATATTTACTTGCCATTGTACCTGTTACACGAGCATTTATCAGTATCGATTTAAATAAAACAGTTTGTATAGCGATTCTGAAAAAGAAAATTAATTCGTGTAGCAGTTGTAATAAGCATACCGAAAGAGAGATTGAGATTCTGAAAGGATATGCAAGAGGGGATTTGCAAGAAATGATCTCAGAATTTTCGGATGCAGAGGATTTTAAGTGCGGTAATGGCAGTTTCTAAGATATGATCGAAAATATATATCTATCGTGAAGGTGAACGGTTTTCGATCAAAGGCTGAGTTTAAACTTGCTTTATGAGATGGACGGTCAAGATTAAAAGATATACTAAGTAATGATCACATATGCCGCCTAAGTCAAAGCCAGTTGTAAATATGCCTAAGTAGTAACTATGAGATGACATGCATTAAATGCGTGCGAGTTCGACAGAAACTTATGTATGGAATGTCGTGTAATAAATATAAGCCGTTAATAATAAATGACAAACTTAGGATATTTAATAGCATGCTTTGAATCTTCATCATAAATGCATTCTTGTTTTATTCGTTACTACGAGTAGAGATACGCAAACTCGTCAGCGAACATAGTAGTCGGCGATACCTCGTGTAGATGGTTTTACGTCTCTACGTCTTGAATTTACTCGGTATTGAGAGTGATCATTCCCCCTTCTTGAATGATCTTCTCTTGGAACCTTCTTACTTGCGGGGTCGGTAGGGATCCAACAGACCTAGCTCTACCGAAAGTTTTTTAAATGCGGATTTAGCTAGAGGCTTGGTCGAATATCGACCCTTTGTTTGTCGGTATGGATCTTTTCCATCCTGATATCCTTCTTTTCGACATGGTCACGAATGAAGTGATGCCTAATGTCCACGTGCTTGCATCTCGTGTGTAGTACAGAGTTCTGAGTGATTGCAATCGCACTAATACTGTCGCAGAATATCGGCACTTCATTCTGAATGACGTCATAGTCTCTTAGCTGCTGTCTCAGCCAAAGGATTTGGGCACAACAACTTCTGGCAGCCATGTATTCAGCTTCAGTAGTTGACGTGGCTACTGAGTGCTGCTTCTTTGAAAACCATGAGATCAGCTTACTGCCTAGGAACTGACAAGTTCCTGAAGTTGATTTTCGGTCAATTCTACATCCTGCATAGTCAGCATCAGAATAGCCAGTTAGTTCAATATTATCATCAGCTGGATACCATAAACCTATGTCAGGTGTGCCTCGAGGTAGCGGAGAATCTTCTTTCTTTGAGTCCATGTGGCTCGCTTAGGATTCGCCTGAAATCGAGCGCAGACACCTACAGCATAAGTTATGTCAGGACGAGTAGCTGTTAGATATAATAAGGAACCAATTATTGCACGAAATTCAGTTTGGTCTACTGATACACCCTCTTTATCAAGATCGATTTTCATATTCGGTTTCATCGGGATCTTGATAGGTTTGCCGGATGTGCAACCGAATCTTTTGATGAGGTCTCGAGTGTATTTGCCTTGGTTAATGAACGTTCCCTTTGCAGATTGTTTGACTTGAAAGCCGAGGAAATAGTTCATTTCACCCATCATTGACATCTCGAACTTGTCCTTCATCATTTTCTCAAACTGCTGACACATGACGACGTTTTTTGATCCGAAGATAATGTCGTCTACATAGATCTGCACGAGTAATAAGTCGTCTTCCAGTCGAATGCTGAACAACATGCGATCTACTGTGCCTTTCTGAAAACCTTTCTGAAGAAGAAAGTCTGACAGGGTATCGTACCAAGCCCTGGGTGCTTGTTTTAACCCATATAGAGCCTTTCTGAGTCTGTAAACCTGATGTCCCTGCTGAAAGCCGGGCGGTTGTTCTACATAGACTTCTTCTTTCAGTACGTCGTTCAGGAACGCAGACTTCACATCCATTTGATAGACTCTGAATCTTTGATGTGTTGCGTAGGCTAGGAATAGTCTGATTGCCTTCAATCTTGCAACTGGAGCGAATGTCTCATCGAAATCTATTCCCTCGGCTTACGGGTAGCCTTTCGCCACGAGTCTTGCTTTGTTCCTTACTATAACGTTGTTTTCATCTCGCTTGTTCTTGAAGACCCATTTTGTTCCAATGACGTGTTGATGCCGGGGTCTGTCAATAAGCTCCCAAACTTCGTTTCTCGTGAACTGATTCAGCTCCTCCTGCATAGCTATGATCCAGTCAGCATCATTAAGTGCATCCTCAATCGTCTGAGGCTCTTCAATAGACAAGAAGCAGGAATATAATGCGCTTTCTCCTTGACGAATCTGGATCTTGTCTTGACTTTTCTTTGAAGGATCTCCAATGATTAGATCGGGAGTGTGAGCATCTAGCCACGATCTACGATGTTTCAGCTCTTCATCTGAAATTTGATCAACACAGATAGTAGGTGAGTTAGGCATTTCAGTTGTACTATTCTGAGATTGAAGCAATTCCGTAATGAGAGTGTGATCTACTGAGTTTTCAGGTTCAGGGGCATTCAGCTCAGGAACATTAATAGATGTTCCCCCTGAGTTGTTACTCTCGATAGTGGTCTCGGTTACCTCTAAGGTTTCTTCATCGACTCGAGTTACACCGGGATTGACTCGTTCGGGAGAGTCAACTGTTCGGCTACTTGCTCTGTGGTTGAGATTCGATAGACTTGTCTTCGGTTTCTTCGTTTGAATCATCATCCCAACATAGCCGGATCTTTTCGAGTTTGTCTTTTAGGTTCGGATCCCGTAGCCGCTGCATCGATGTCCTCGGATTCGAGACTTAGAGTTATTGCTCCTGTCTTCGATAGTAAACTCATTAAAAACAACATGAGGGCTTTCTTCCACGCAAAGGGTCCGATAGTTGAATACTCCGAAAGCTTTGCTTGACCCGAGAGTATCCTAAGAAAACTCCCCGATCCGACTTGCTATCAAAAGTCTTGATCGATCTTTCCCATTATTGTGAATAAAGCACGAACAACCAAAGATATGGAAATAAGATAAAGAAGGCTTCCTGCCGTTCCATAGTTCATATGGTGTTCTCTTATCTTTGCTTTGTCGGTAGAGATCGGTTCCGAGTATAACATGCGGTGTCGGTTATTCCGCCCCGCAGATTTGGTTGGGAGTCCCGAGTCTGCGAGTAGAGTTCTAGCCGCTTCTTTGAGAGTCCTCGTTCTTTCGTTCAGCAACTCCATTCTGCTGAGGTGTGCGGGCAGCCGATGTCTCATGTTCTATTCCTTCTGCTTTGCAGAACTCCTCTACCATAGAATTAAGGAACTCAGTTCCTCTGTCAGAACGAATTTTTCTAATTCCGGTGTTCTTCTCGACACTGAGCCTTTTCAGAAGCGTTGGGAACTCTGTTTTGACGTCAGACTTGTTGGCAATGAATATGACCCATGTGTAGCGCGAGTAGTCATCGATGACCACTAAAGCATACTTCTTGCCTCTGATCGTCACTGGAGAGACTGGACCGAACAAATCCATATGTAGCAACTGAAGGATTCCATCTGTGGAAGGAAATGGAACAGGTGGATTTTGATTCCTTGTTTGCTTTCCCTTCAGACATGCTTCACACTGAGTGTCTTTGCTGAATACTTCATTCGGTAGTCCTCTTGCTATAGTGTTTCTTGCTAGCTTGTTGAGCGTCTTAAAGTTGAGGTGTCTGAGTCTCCTATGCCAAAGCCATCCTGTACGGTTGTCGTTTTTCGCCAACAGACAAGCTTCAGGTTCTGCTGAGTTCCAGTCAGCTACATATATATTCTTTTTACGCGAACCTGATAACACTGTTTTCCCTGTGGATTTATCAATGACATCACAGAAACCAGTGTCAAAAATCACTCTATTCGAGTTATCACAGAATTGACTAACAGAAAGAAGATTATGCTGAAGTCCTTCAACATATGATACTCTAGGAACTGTGGCAGTTCCAATGCTGAGTGCTCCATATCCTCTTGTATAGCCTTTTGCATTGTCTCCAAACTCGATTCTGGGTCCTTCTTCAGCTATATAATTCTTCAGTAGATTCCTTTGGTACATCATATGTCTTGAGCATCCACTGTCCACATACCAAGGATCTTTGTGCACCTGCAAAATAGAATTATATTCAGGTACCCTTTATTTTGTTTTTGGGTCCTTAGATGTTAGTTTTAGTAACCCAAATCTGTCTAACAACCCTGGTGGTTTCAGACAGTTTCTTTCCACTTGAGTCAATATACTTGACCACTGGACTGGTCAGAGCTGACTTCTTAGGCTGTTCAGGTTCAGGAGTCCGGATCTTCTGAGTTGGTGGACTGCTGACCTTTGCCTTTTGTGCGTTTTTCTTCTTTTTCTGACTCTTGGAGCCTCTTCTGACTATAGGATCATAGTAATATGACCCATACTGAGCTGGATGTGTCAACTGAGGTGGTCCATACTGATCAGCCCACTGAACTTTGCTAGTTCCCCCTTGACTGAACTGGGGTGTTTGAGTACTGATCTTCTGGTCAGAATACTGATGCGTAGGATGAGGTGCTTTCATCTTTTGTTTGTTCTTTGCTGAGGGGTTCAGAACATTTGCATTAATTGTTTCTCCTCGAACAAACCTATCACTTAGACGCACTTCTGAGTGTACGGGGGCAGATGAGGAAGCTTCCTAGTTGAAGCCAAGTCCTTCCTTACAGTGCTTGGGCTTGTTGCTTGCTAGCATGGCCTCCAGCTTCTTTTCAGCGCCCATGTAACGCTCAGTCATCAGGCTCTTCCAGAAATCATCACTCTTTTTCAGTATGTCATGCTTGGTCTGAAGTCCTGACAGTTCTTGCTTCAGTAGACTCAGTTCAGTATCTTTCTGAGTCAAGTCATTGGTCAAAACTGAAATTCGATCTTCTTGATGCTTTGAGACTTGGCCATCGGAGAGTTCATCTCCTCCCCGAGTCTCAACACAAGTCCTTCGGCTTCGATAGCGGCCCGACTCTCTCCGAGAAAGTCTCCGATTCTCCACTTTCAAGGTATCCATTCTCGAAGAGTCTTACCGAGCTGCGGACTCATTTGAATTTGTTCATCTAATAATTCTTCATAGGCGGTCGTGATGTCTAAATTCCCATCTGCACCTGAAACAGTGTCGTGTGTGCAGTGTGAAGAGGAATTAAGTGGTTCATGAGAGTTTACCTCATCCGCTTCTCCTGCCATTAGGCACTTTTCAGTTGTTTCTTCAGCTTCAAGCTCTAAGGCCATAAAAGCTGCTTCATCATCCGATGAATCCATGAAGGAGTCGACTTCTTCTAAGTCGTCTGAGATTTCGCCGGCTATGTAGGATTGTCTTTTCTGGGCGAATTTCTCTCTCCTTGCCTTACGTGCTGCGCGTTCAGCACTACTGAGCTCAGGACAATCATATTGATAGTGTCCTGGCTTTTTGCAGTTGTAGCAAGTGATGACTCTTTCTTCTTTGCTTTCACTATCCTTTGATGGTGCTGAGTCATCCTTCTTTTTGCATTCAGAAGATTGTGAGTCAGGAGTGCATTTTGGCATATAATCTGACTTACCTTTTGTGTCTCGGTATGCTTTAGTCAGTTTTCTGCGCCTCTCCTTCTCCTTCTGATACTTCACAGCGAGCAACGCGTACTTTTGAGCGAGACTTCCTTCTGGTAGATCATTGAGTGAAGGTTCAGTCTTACTCGTTGTCTTGCTCGTCGGCCGGAGATCTTTGCGCCGACCGATGCTTTGAAGGCATGGTCAATTTTATAGTCGGCTTCGACTCTTTGCTTTCGTTGAGGTCTCGTCGAACTCAAACTCTTACGCTCCGAAGTTACGAAAAGATATGGTCAGGAGAGACAACATCTAAATCAGAATGTCGCAATAAAGTGGCAAAAGGTGTCCAATTTCCGTCCGGTAGTGCCCTCAGTATCTTGAGATTTATTTCTCGGTTGCTGAATGTTTTTCCCAGCCCGTTGATGGAGTTCATCAGATTCGTAAATCTGACGTTCAGATCTTCTATTTTGTCACCAGGCATGAGAGACAAACTTTCCAGCTTTTGGAGTTCCAGCGCCAGTTTGTTAGCTTTTATCTTCTGAGTTCCACGACTCAGTAGCGCTAGAGCGTCCCAGAGTTCCTTTACAGTTTTGCATTCCTGAACCCTGCCAAGATAAGAATCACTAAGAGTGGTCAGTATGGCATTTCTGGCGACTCGGTCTAAGTTGTGAAGCTTCTTCTCTTCAGGAGTGAAGAGACTTCGTCTTTAGGGATCTTCTTCCCGGTCACCATTCCTCCTCCTTCACTGGGGCACGAGTCACGACACTATCGATCATGGGAACAATAGGTCCATCTTCAAGCACTTCGGTCATACTATCATGGAGGGATGTCAGATGTGCTTCCATTCTGACTCGCCATACTCCATAATTCTCTACCAAGAACATGGGTACCATTCTTATACCTGACATATCAGCCATATAAAAATAATGATATGAATGTAGAGTGATATGCAGTGAAAACGATTTTCCAGATCCGTTCAAGTAGACCAGTTTCAAGATAACAAGAGTCTTAAAGAACTCCTGCTCTGATACCAATTGTTGGTCCCGAGTGTACGGTCAGGTGTAGAGGGGGGGGGGGTGAATACACCTGATTCCGATTTTCTCAACTTCAAACACGAACAGTCCTGTTCAGGAAAGTGTCGTCTTGAAATAATTCGGCGGACCAAATAGGCGTTACGAATCGTGTGTGGCAAAGAGTCTGACTCTACTGAGATCTGCTAGCTGACTGAGTCAGAATTCAGTATCAAAACAGTTAGAGTTCAGCGGTGCGGAAAAGTGTAGGCCCAAATTAGTTGAGTGGAAAAACCGTTTTAGCAAGTCTCAGTTCAGCAAGTAGACAGTTCAATATGCTGAGACAGTTGAATGACTTTAAGAAGATTTTCAGTATGAACAGTAAAATCAATGCAACGATGAATCGAAAGCAATAACAAGACACGATTTTTAAAGTGGTTCGGATATCACACAATCCTACGTCCACTGTCCCGAAAAGTTCAGGAGGCTATTTATTATACTGAGTTAGTCTCAGTCAGCTTGTACAGAGGACAAAGCCGTGGCTTGGGGATTATACTGAGCAAGTCCTAGTTTACAAAGGCATCAAACTAAAGTGTTTGACAAACTTCTCCAACTATGAAGGAGTCCTTTTACAATAAGGATTGGGTTCAAATATGAACTCCTTCGTCTAAGCTATAAGTATATTCTGTTGAGCTTAGGGTTAGAGGGATAGGGAATGAGGGTGTGGCTTCTAGATCGACGAACAGCTGAAATAAGCTTTAGGTTCGTGTATCGTCGATTTGGATACTAGAGGCTCTTCTAACAGTTTAGCTTGGTTCCCTATGAGCTGAGAATGTAGTCTTTCGCCGGAGATAGATCTTCAAATTCTTGCGGAAGACTTAGGGTTTTCTGGTTCTAGCTCGTTTGAATGCTTGTGTTTGATTTCGTCGTTAAGCTTATGTGCATTCTCTCTTTCTCTTGAAATGTCCCTCTATTTATAGAGCAGAGATTGGAAAAGATCCGTTGGAGACGATCTTCCTTTCTCTCTCTCTTTTGGTAGCAAACGGCTCTTTTGAAGTAGGTAAAAGTGTACTTTCCCACCTTTTTAGGTAAAGGGTTGACTGCAGCTTTAGCAGGTGAGAAGACACGTGTGTTCTTGTCATTCGTCGAGGTGGATAGAGTGGTTGAGACAGCACAGACTTCAAGGCAAACTGAAGCTGACTTCTCTCTTTCTCGTATATGACAATGTTGATTGTCTTTCAAAAGTATTTGAGTTCGATTGTGCTGCCCGATCTTGAGTCCGATTCCGTATTCGGTAGGTAGATAGGCGAGGAAAGTCTACGAAGATCGGCTCCGAGTTCGATGAATCGCTCCTGCTGAGTCCGGTTCCATCGACTCTTTCGATATCTTGCTCTCGCCGAGTCCAAGATCACTGAGTCTTCTACTTCTGGTGTTAAGGCAGATAATCTACTGAGCGCCTTGATCAGAACAGAGTGTTTACTGAGTCTGAAACCTCAGAGACAAATAACAATTACAACGGAATGGTTCACCAATCAGATAGGGTTTTGGGATCTTCAAATCTTCTCAACAATCAGAGCACTAGGCTGCTGAGCATGGTTCAGTATAGAAGATCATTTCCCACTAAGTAAGACTATGCTGAGGATAGAATCATCACCCAACAGTTCCAAAGGTTTAGAAACCACTCAAATCGAATCGAACCAATGGAACCGAATGAAATATAAAGATTTTTGTTAATACTACCTACTACTTACTTACTAGATAGTATACTAATATGTGATTATTAGGGGTATAGTAGGTAATTGATACAAATGTAAATATGTAATTAAAAAAATTAAAAAAGAGATGCTAATACTACTATTACACTAGGGCAGTAGAGCACGCCGCACAACTGAGTCCTGACTACACCACTCTTCTGTCTTTTCAATTCTCATTTCCATCTTCTTTCTCATTTCTCAATTCATTCTTAATACTATTTTCACTTTTTCTACCAAAACGTAAAAGTTGAATAGCAAGTCCACCATCCGTAGAAATTTTTTCTGGGAGTTCTTAGTTCATCTGTTTACGTGGAGTCATGAAGTTGTTTCATTTTGCTACTGCCTATGTGGATTGTGGAGTCATGAATTTGTTTCCCCTAGTTGGAGATTAACTATTGTAGTTATGTTAAGTATATTTATATTTTGTTAATATTTTGGAGCCCTAGTTGGAGATTAACTTTTGTAGTTATGTTTAATATATTTATATTTTGTTAAAATTTTGGAGTTATCGTGCTTGGATTTCATTCATGTTAAACATGTATGAAATATATTATGGTTCAAAAAAATCTATTTAGGATTTAAAAAAGGTAGAACCGATGAACTGAACCGAATCGAACCATTTCTAAGCGGTTCGGTTCGGTTCGGTTCCAAAAGTAAAGTACACCTTAAACCGAACCGAACCGAACTACTTTCATATGTTCGGTTCGGTTCCTAAATTGTACTAAAAACCGAACCAAACCGTTACACCCCTAGGTTTAACTCTCATTTGTGGTTACCCTGTCACATTAAGGGTGGTTTAACTCTCCTGTGTGGTTTGCAGGCTAGGTTTACCATGTGCGCACCAAAGGTAGCGGCTGCGCTGCGGCTTCCTGGTCCTAAAGAAAATTAAAAAAATAAATAAATTTATGCATCAATGATTGAAGTAGTTGTCTCATACGAGTTACCTGAAGCCTTGTTTAGGTTTACCATGTACGCACCAAAGGCAGCGACTGCGGGTTCCTGGTCATTAAAAAAAAATTGCATCAATGATTGAAGTAGTTGTCTCATACGAGTTACCTGAGCCTTGTTTTTACTTTTATGCTTTAATTTTCTTTGCCTATGTAGTAAACCCAAAATTTATGCGTAGTGGCATCACCAAAACTTGATCAAAGGGATAGATATAGTTGATTTTCACTGTTCCCTGAGTTCAACCCTGTCCTATATTAATAATAAAATTTTGAGTGTGTGCAAGAATTTTATTTGATGTGAAAACAACGATCACCATAGATTTCCAAGAATCCATTTCTTTGTTGGGGTGATTCTTTTGCCAATGATTTCTCTCTCTCTCTCTCATGAAGGTGAACATTCAATGCTGCAATTGAAATTCTTAGTAAATTTAAAGTTGTTCAAAATCAAATACTTATTGCATGCGTGTTTTATTGTACAGGATCATGAGCATGCAGCTACAAAGACTTAATTATTGCACACATAATTTCATCATAGATTATTTATGTTCTTCACTGGGAGCAGCTGATGCAAATTGATCATCCAAGTAGATCGTGAATCCGCCGCCGTATCCCCGACTACCACCGCCGCAGTTAAGAGGTTGGCAATAGTAAGGGGTTCGTCTTCGGAAGAGGCGGACACTCGCCGCACGCACCTCCGCCGCCGCAACCCGGCCAACCGACACAGCCTTCGGCCTCAAAACCGCCGCCGCCCACCATAGGATCAGGATCAGGCTCCGGTGCAGCCGCCATAAACCTGACCGGAGCACCGGGGACAGGGATAGGAGCAGTTTCGAAAGGATTGGCTCTGTGGGCGGAGCAGATTGCTAAGCTTAGCAATGCCGTTAACGCCGTGAGGGATGATTTTATTGCAGCCATTTTGGAGACAAGTTAGAGATGGGAGATGTGGATATGTGTGGGATGAAGATTCTGATTTATATAATGAATTTAGTTTACGTAGGCTGCACGAAAACAAAGATCTTCAATTTCTCATGTTCAATGTTTTAAGGTGCATGATAATGGTGTGTTCGAGAGAAATACAAAACTATGCGTTTCTCCTTCTTAAGAAAATCATACGCTACTCGAGTGAAAACAAAACTACGATATTATTACACAATTAAGCTTAGTATAGTCGATATTCTACACGATGCACAATTGACATTGTTATGAATATTTTTCCATACTAGACTATAAATATTGCTATTATGAGATTGGCTAGAAATCAGTCACCCATCCAAAATTACATACGTGCACACCCAAAATCAAACGTATAGTTAAAAAAAAAGAGTTTCCGAAATCGGCCCCAAGTACAGATTGAGTCAACTCAATTACACTCCTAAAAACGATTTTACATAAGAGATAAACCACATTAGGGTGTATGGATTGTTGGTGACAAATTTCTACTGCAAAATTGATTGTATCGTCTTTACTGCAAATACAAAGAGTCCCATCTGTTACTACCTCGTCGATTCTCTCAGTAACACGCAATCGAATTCATGTCCCATTATCTGATTGATTATACTAACACAAGAAGTTGGCAACAACATTAAGCTCCTTTTCTCTTTTGCTCTTTGGCTTGTTTGATTTCCTTTGTTAGCATTCTTGGAGCAATAGCCATAGACATGAGCTCTTGGAACAGCAGCTTGCAAGCATATGGAATATGAACCTGAAATGGAGGATATTAATGTACATAAGCCTCTACCAAATCAAGAATAAAATCTAGAAAAATCAAAAGAATATGCAGAGAGATTCATTACCTGCACAATGTCAGTTTTATTCTTGCATCCCCTGCACTCAAATGAGCTCTTCTTAAGGTTAGCAATAGCAATCAACCCACATCTCTCACAAACATGTATCCTATAAGCATCACTTTGATCAAACAGCCTCTCCTTAAGAAAATGAGCAGCTCCGTGCGCAATCATACAGTCGCGTTCCATTTCACCAAAACGGAGACCACCATCACGTGACCTTCCCTCAGCAGGTTGCCTCGTGAGTATCTGAACCGGGCCTCTACCGCGGGAGTGGATTTTGTCATCAACCATATGTTTCAGCCTCTGGTAGTAAGTGGGACCGAGGAATATCATGGATGTGAGCA
Organism: Lavandula angustifolia; assembly: GCA_028984105.1. Taxonomy (NCBI): domain Eukaryota; kingdom Viridiplantae; phylum Streptophyta; class Magnoliopsida; order Lamiales; family Lamiaceae; genus Lavandula; species Lavandula angustifolia. Next base: position 4,301,219 of record CM054815.1, on the reverse strand, counting down.
TCCTGCCAGTATGGCCGTTGTACATGGTCTCATAACCGCGCATTTGGTAGCCACACTTATGGAGGGCTTTGCTGATGTTGTCCACAGTTACATCGGTGAAAGGAGTAGCATCTCCTTCCTTCCCCATATGTGCAGCAACTTTGCCCATGATACACTCGATAAGCTGACCGATAGTCATACGGGAAGGAATAGCATGAGGGTTCACGATGATGTCGGGAGTGATGCCTTCTAAAGTCCATGGCATGTCTTCTTGAGTGTACGTGATTCCCACTGTTCCCTTCTGTCCATGCCTACTACTGAATTTGTCTCCAATTTGAGGGATTCGAACCGATCTGACTCTAACTTTGACAAATCTCAACCCATCAGCATTTGTGGTTAGCAGTACCTGGTCCACCATTCCAGTTTCACTATGTCGTAAGCTTGTACTATGATCACGTTTCGTGTAACGAGCAGCTTGCCCTTGGGCGTCATCAGGGGCGATGGGAGAGGTTTTGCCGATAATCACATCCTCACCCGAGACTCTAGTTCCGGGAGGGGCAAGACCGTCATCGTCCAATTTATCGTAGGAGCCGTGGCGCATGCCCATGGTGTTAGCTCTATCTGGGCGTCCAAAATCCTCTTTGACTAATGTCCCCATCTTCTTTTCTTCATCTCTATATGAACGGAAAAATAGAGACCGGAAGAAACCACGGTCAATTGATGATTGATTCATGATAACTGAATCTTCTTGATTGTATCCGGAGTAGCATGCAATAGCAACAATGGCATTGATGCCAGCAGGTAGCTGCCTAAAATGCAAGTGCTCCATAGCCCGAGTGGTAACAAGTGGTTTTTGAGGATAGTACAACACATAAGCTAAAGTGTCCTGAGGGGAGAAAAAAACACTGATAAATACAACTAACCATCGCATGATCAACCAGTATATAAATGATCATCGAATGCAATCAGATAATACCATTCGAAATTGATAGTTGGTGACATAAATGCCCATTGCTTGTTTACCCATAGCTGACTGGTACGTGTTACGTGGAGACTGGGGAGGGGAAAACAGATCAGCAAACTAAAGAGTAACTATCGAAGTTGGGTTAAGATTTCTGTAATTAAATTACCTGGTTATGATCTGGGAAAGGTATAATAGAAGCACAAACACCGAGAATCAAGGATGGATGGATCTCACAGTGTGTATAGGTATCTGAATAAGCCTCCTGCGGCTTATCCTTTGCTGTAACTAGATCCTAAGGGGAAGTAAATAAGCATTTCAGTATCTTAATATTACTATATGTTGTAAGAAAACCCAGGCTTGCTTGATAGTTGCTCACATGTATTGTCATAGAAATCATAGTTGTTTCCTCTTCTTCTGTATCTATGTATTCTATGAATCCCTTCGAAACTAGGTCATGCCAACCACCATCATCGGGAGATTCCTGCAAACAAGCGCAAGACATAAGAACAGCCCATAAACGTAAAAGCAAATTAAAAAAGTCAGATTAACATGGGTGTCAAAAAGATGTCCAGCATACTCTCTGTTGCAATGCCAGGATATCCTTCTTTTTGATAAGAAGTGATTGTTTTTCCACAATAAACAATGGACGACTGCAGCGACCATAATCAGTGTATATCCTGAGTTCTTTCAAGCGGATATCTCGAACCACCCCAACTTCTGTATTGACATCGACCTGTAAACAGAATAACAATGTCAGTCTCCTTGAGCTAGAATATCGCCAATAACATTATTCATAATACTGAAGAAAGCATTCACATGGTGAAACTATAACTTCTCCTCAACTGAACTTCTCAAGTACACAGATTAAAGAACATCAGACAAAACATCGATGCAACAGGAGTAGGAAAAGGGAACTTACACGTCTCCTCAAACGTCTAAGAGTAGACACCAACATATCAGGGTTGCGATGAATACCAACCCAACAACCGTTGACAAAGATCTTGGTGGCTTGAGGAATCACAGCAGGGGATATTTCCTTCAATTAAAAAAATAGATATAATAGTTATTTTTAGAACAAAGAATCAATGTGAACACAAAACCCAAAACTCAGCTTCCATGATGATACATTTCATGTACCTCAAAGTTCTCAGTGCCCCATTCCTCTAAAAATTCTAAAATTGGATATGCTGCTGAGCCAACTGTAATATACACCATCAAAGCAAGGTTCTTCACCAACCCACATGCCTAATGAAACAGGCCAAAGAAAAAGTAGATTCATTAACAGAGGGGAACCTCAAAAGAACCGACTCATCCAATTGACACCTACACACAATGCACATTTACCTGTCCTTCAGGTGTTTCTGCAGGACACATCATTCCCCACTGTGAATTATGTAACTGCCTTGGCTTAGCCAGTTTTCCTACGGAAACAAACAAAAGAGTTGTCTAAAAAGGAATATAGAAGGAATAACAAGAAGCATTGACTGCCAAGATATCTGCATGGGATCACCACCAATGCACCAGCAAAGCATTTAGGGAAAAAACAAAAAAACGGCAGCTACCTTCACGGCCTATAGGAGAGTTGAGCCTTCGCAAATGTGACAAGGTAGAGGCATAAGTCAAGCGATTTAACACCTGCAATATTTCGATCACAAGAATCATTCTAACTTAGCACTGGATTCGGACCCTAGCACGTATAAAGAACGGCTTGCATAGATGGTGAGTGCTCAACCTGAGATACTCCAGCTCTTGTACCAGCTGCATTTGCTTGGCCCCAGTTACCAGTAGCAAGTGAGTATTTTAAGCCACTGGTAATAGTTTTGGCTTTTATTGCAAATTGTAAATTCACATCCTTGCCATTGTCCACACACTGTCAGTTTACAGAAACAAGTTAATATATCAAAAACGAAAAAGTCATCTGCATGCCATCTAAGTGACAAAGAAAAGGTAGAATGTAGCAAAACCTTCTGAACGTAAGACCTAACATCCCTGGTCAATTTTCTGAATAGCTGCAGCATAAAGAGGAAGATCAAACTTCACATCAACACCTCATTTTCTAAGGTTTGATAACTACAGTCAATGAAAACAAAAAATAAACCATTCGGAAGAGGCCACCCAGCAAAGGACCAGCAAGATCCTGTCTTTTATTTCCATAGTGGTCTCTGTCATCCTCCGCCCTCCGACCTAGTGCACATAGCAGAAGCCGATGGATGATATACCTAGCGACAACAGAAGTTTGGAATTTTTAGTGGCATCGACCACAGACTTGTCATCAAATATGGTATAACAGGAGAATGGCTTACCCAAAATAATAAGCTTTCTTTGTCTCACAATACTCCCCAATGCCAACATGAGGAAGCATTTCTTTTTGAAGAATCTCTTTGGCATACCTGCATAGGTTTATATGTATAATTTGTATGTGAAACCAATAAGATCAAGTGTAACAGTTTCAGTAACACAAACTTGATTCTTTTCTCTTTGGTGACACCAACTGTGGCTCCTCTTTTCCCAATGTAGTCCAGAGCAACCTGCATTTTATATACAAGTATTAGATCATTGCAAAACCAATAAAAGGAAATGTCAAGATTTATAAAGCATCTCCATGCATGATTCAGATAACTCTAAACTGCGTTGACAGGAAAATCAATGAAGTGCTGCAAGACTAGAGAATAGAAAATGAAGAACTTTGGTTGAACTCGCACATGATCAAAGCATTCAGAATAATTTGAGTTTATAGAGCTTCATATGTGATGGATCCATGCTCCCCTCACCTCAAACCCAAAAGAAGAAGAAGAAAAAGCAAAGCAAAGTAAAACCTTACAAGGCTTCAACTGGAGGAGAAATTACAAACCCCACACAGTACGTTTTGTCAGCTAATTGACAGATCAATTATCCTAGGATATTCAAGCCACAGACTAAGTTTCTGAACGAAGGAAGCAGAATAGTTAACAGGTTTTGCAACATCAAACAACTATATGTGAAGCAACCACAAAGATTATATGCAGAAAAGAGAAAATGATGCAACAATGTATTACGAGTACCTGTTGATTTTGGATAACAAATGCTTCTTCCAAGGATGGCCGAAGCAGTTCCATCATTTGAGTATCTTGAAAATTGTAGCAGATATGTTCCAATATATCTTTATCGGCAACGAATCCTAGTGCTCGAAACACAATAATTATAGGAATCTCAATGCGTATGTATGGCAGGGTGGCACGTATATATTGGCCTGAAGAACCCTGCAAGTAGAAAAGCATACAAGTGTAAAATTCATGTTTGATATGATGAAATCTAATGCTTTATTTCAAATGTTATTACCCCTTTCGCACTAGCGCAGAAAGCATCCGGACAAACATGGTACTAGGTGGCCTGTTTTGTGATTCTGCCATGGACCTAACTTCAGCCACAAAAGCATATTTGTTTGGTTGCCTCTTTTTAAACACATAGACATGATTCGTGCTCATCTTCTCCTGAGCAATCAACACCTTTTCACTACCATTGATGATGAAATAACCACCCTGGTCATAAGGACACTCTCCTAGCTCTGTCAAGTCTTTCTCAGAATTCTGATATAGCGTGCAATAACTTGACCTCAGCATTATAGGAACCTAGTTAAAAAACAAAAAGGAGGTGTTAGAAAGAAACTTATACATGAAAACCTCCCTCATCACCGTAAAAGTACCTTTCCAATAAAGACTTTTGTGAAATCCTGAGTCTCCGTAACTTCCTCGCCATCATGACCTTTCTTTATGACTCTCTTGGAAACATCAACATACAATGGAGCTGAATATGTCAAATTTCTTAGCCTTGCAGCCTTGGGAAACAAAGTAGCTGTTTCTCCATCAGATTCCGTCATCATGGGTTTACTGAGGTATATCTGACCGAAACAGATTTTGTATATAGTCTGCACAAGCCAGGAAAACAAAGTATATTAGGTCCTAATTTCGGGAAGTATCAAAAATTCATTTGTTTGCAAGCAAAATGTGAAATGATGCTCAAAACTATCACCAAGCTCCTATTACCAATTTACTAAGACATTGTATAGACCTCCATCAAATCTTACAAAATGGCAGTTCAAAAATGAGTCCAAATGCGTCATTGCTTAATCAATTTCCCCAACTTATTTTTAAAAGTCTAAATTCATCTCCAATCACGCTTGTCTAGTATCAGCATCAATACATGCCAAAGCAAGATTCATGGGTCCAGACACTGAACCAGATTCAAAAATTAAAGCTTATAGCTCCTCAAGTTCTTGGGTACTAGTGTCTAAATACCACATTAGGGCTGAAGAACAGAAGGAAGATATCTGGATTCGATCACAAATTCTCCACTCATAAGTAAACCCTACTTGAAAACCAAATTCACATTAGGGCCCAACTATCCTTCTGCACCCTTTTTTCTTAATCCAGGTCTTGCAGTTTCAAGGTCAAGCCACTTCCAAATACTAATCACTATAATCTTCTCATAATCAACCAACTAACTCGATAACTTAGAAAATATGCCTTAAACCCCTGACTTCAATATTGCTTCAAATTCGGCAGTATCCTTTCTCAACCAAACAAATTTCAGAAACCCTAACCACTCCAATTTAAAAGCAACGACAACCACAAAGCTAATCAACCTCCACGAAGTCCGGCTGGTTGCCGGGGTTATGCTGCGACTCGGGGCGGATCTCAATGTCGGCTGACTCGTCAACAATCTCCTGCATCGTGTTCTGAATGAACTCGTCGAACGAGTCGAGCTGCTGCCGCACCAGACCCTTCTCCTCGAAGTAAGCGCTGATAACCGCCCACGCGTCCTCCTGCGTTATATCCTCCTCGCCCTCCCCGTCCCCACCGTCATAATCGTCGCCGTCGTTGTACCCCTGCTCCTCCTGCTCGTACTCATCTTCCAAATCCATTTTTTTCAAGTCTATTTCACCGATTGATCGTCAAATTGCCCGAATGTAGCTGAACTCAAAACCCCTCGATTTGGGGGAGAAGTAATCAGAGGAAATGTAGCGAGAGGCGGTCGGTCATTTTATAGGTGAAAATAGTAGGGCGTTGATACCGTGCGGCGGCGGTCTTGGTACACCCTTTCTTTTATACGTTGTGATTGGATTTAAGAAATGATAGTGTCTATAACTCAAAATTAAGTCTCAAATGTGGTATAAAATTAAATGAAACAATTTGACATTTAATTTATAAACATTAACTATAAGAAGGTGGATGCGGATCCACGAGAGATGAAATTATATTTGCAAGTTTGTGAATGGAAAAATAATGTTTTTTAAAATATAGAGAAAAAATTCAAAATTTTACAAGGTATTCCTTATTTATATTCATTCATGATTATATCATATGTTTGCTTCAAATTATTTTGATAAATATAACAATCTTGACCGTTATTTTGTTCTGTTAGATTTCAAGCTCCACAAAATATCAAATATTCGAGTTCATATATATATATATATATATATATATATATATATATGAGAAAGCCAGTGGTGTAGCCAGAGAATTAGGTTTGTAGGGGCCAATAAAAAAACGCACTTGATATTTATCTTAAAATAGTTATTAAAATTGATAGAATTTTTTTTTTGCATTATATTGCATATTAGCATTTTCTTTCTCTTAATTCTTAAGAATTTCATCAAATAAAATTCTTCTAAGTATAAAAAGATAAGATTTAAATTATTTTTTACCCTTTTGATCGGAAAAGGAGATAAAAACGATAGTCCGAAAAAAAGCTAGGAAAAATAGAAGAAAAGAGAAGAGGAAAGGTAAGAAAAAATAAATTAAGTTGAATTGAACCATTTGTAGAAAAAAGAAGAGAAGAGGAAAGGTAAAAAGGAAAGAAATTAAGTTTAGAGATTTGAACTTTGACCTCAAGGAGAAATTCCATATATCACCCATGTGGCTACGCCACTGTATGAAGCTAAATTTTTAGAGCTATCAAAGAAAATCAAAGTTTAACGATTTTTGTTTGCTTTCATATGGTAGATGCAGAGTTTTTTTTTAATACTTGTTTTATTATTCCTGATTAATATAAAATCGCTTATATTGTTCCAATAAACATATCAAACAATTTTGAACGTTATTTTATTTTGGGTAATAAAAAAAAAAAACTCCCTTAGAAAATGAATTTGATTAATAAAACAGAGTAATATGAAATATTCGGCTTCACATACACATTTTAAAGCTCGGGTCTGAGAACTATGATAGAGAAACGTAAGTCTTAACTCCCGGATAACAGATGTGAGTATTTTTCTTAGGAAAAATGGTTTTAATCGAAAATTCATAATTCACAAGACTAGTTCTGGTGGAAGCACTCCGTACTAAACAGGTTGGTTAGTTGAACCATAACCAATTCACATGCCAACACTTGTTTATTACATCTGTCCCATGTCACAAAATTACCAAGAAAGTAACATCATTTTAGAGCAAGTCATTAGGTAACCAAGCAAGACAAAGGGTCACCTCCCACTCACCTGCCTTTACTAACTCATCAATCTTCAAACCCTTTATATTAATTTGCACCACATTTATACCAAGTTTAATTTCATTACACACATCAAAAATTCATTCCATCATATATCTTAACTAGTCATGAGTTTGTCCAAGATTCTTCCTATGGTTGTGTTGAGGCTCCTTGCCTTGGGAGCCTCTGTTTCTGCAGCAGTGGTCATGGCTACCAGCCATGACTCTACTCAAGTCTTCCGCATGAAGTTCGATGCCAGATTCACCAACTCCCCTGCATTCAAGTTAGTTACTCGTCATCCAATACGGTCTCATAGATGCTACACTTGGGTCTATAATGTGTATGATTGTGCAGGTACTTCGTGGTGATCAATGCGATAACAAGCGGTTACACGCTCGTACTGCTCTTTTTCCCGTCGAAGAAATCGTGTGGGCACATAATACTCGTCTTGGATCTGGTAAAAAACGACCACATGAGCACTATTTTTGTTATTACGGCATATATATAAGTCTAGTAAATTGCCCCTTGTTCAAGTAAAATTGCATAAAACTACAAACGTGTTATATTTTTTCAAATACCATGTGCAAAAGATTACGTTTTTACACTTTTTATAGCAAAATTTCAAACACATGGGGTATTTCGTGAAGTTTTATATAAGTTTAGTAAACTACCATATATTCAGGGGAAGTTACGTAAAACTAGCATCTCCATTTTTTTGCGCCAAATTCATTGTTCTTAACCATGTTGCACGAAATACACTATGCAAAAAGATCATAGTTTTGCCCTTGTAGTATAACAGAATTTCAAACACATACTCCCTCCGTCCCATAGATTTAGTCAGTATATCTTTTTGGGTTGTCTCATTGAAATAGTCCAGTTTTCTTATTTGGCAAATCATTGCAAACACTTTTTTGAGGAACCACAACTTTATACAAATCTACACACATCAACAACTCTCCTTAAAAACCGCGTCGTAAAGGATGTAGACTAAATCTATGGGACGGAGGGAGTATTATTTACGAATACAGTGTATATTGCACAAAAAAAAAAAACAAACGCAGGGCATTTCGCTCAAACTTGTTAAGAACGCATCGACACGGTGTTTCGGTGAAAAAGAATGAACAGATGGTAGTTTTACGCAATTTTTTGCAGTTTTCCCAATTTCTCATGCATTAGTCTGAAAATACACAGATCATGGCATTGCTATTGGTTTCAAGCATATCAGCATGTGCGGCAATAGGGCAAGTGGGGAAGAGTGGCAATAGTCATGCAGGTTGGCTGCCTATTTGTGGGCAAGTGCCTAAGTTCTGTGATCATGTTCTAGGAGCTCTTGTTGCTGCTTTTGTAGCTGCTATAGCTTACTTCTTCGTCATCCTCTACTCCCTCCACAACGTCATGAACCTCTTCGCTCTCCGAGCTTAGACGGGTTCATGATCGTCCAAGGCTCAGCGGTGGAAGAAGATTTAGTCCTATGTTGTTCTTAGATATGCTTGCGTGTACTTCTAAATTATACTACATTCATTCAATTTTCATGACATTATGGAGTAATACATGCATATTACATATTATATTACAAAGAGTAAAAAAAAAAAAGCATATATCGCAAGCAAACCAGCATAGTGTAGAAATTGAAATTTTGCATAAACATAGCATAATTCATTATGTAGATGAATAGTTATGGAACCTGGTGCAAGAATTCATGGCAGTCGATTCCCTTGTCGGATAAGGCTTCGATCAGCTTAGAATAGAGCTTGGCGAGCAATATCTTGAAACCCGTTGAGCTTCCTTTCTCGACTTCTTCAGCCTTAGCACGGTTGAATGGATACCCTATCGGAGCTCCTTGCATGTATGCCTTGCAAGCAAGCAAGATTTTCTTGCAGCGGCTTCTGAAGTGCTCGTCCACGAGCGATTCAAAATGCTGTTCCAAATAAATTAAAAATGATCACGATGACTTAACTCCTTCCAAGAAATCACCCATTCCTCCAAATTCATAATTGTAGCTTCAGGAACTTGTTATGATATCACTTTCAACTAATTGAAATGGCTTACCTTCGGAGGCTTGCGTATAAGGTATAGCATGGATCTGCAGCTAACAAGAAACACATTTTCATTGTAGCTGAAGGAGTTCTTCTGGCCCTCGGCTTTGCCTACCTGAGTATCATACCCAGCCTCATTGTAATAAGGCTTCTCGTTGAGCACGAGGGCTTGGAGTGAGAGTAGGACTTGAAGGATAGTCGAGGATCCCGGATTCCAAACTTCGCTTTCAGACCCCCTCCACGTATTCAGGAGGCTGAGGCAGACCTTTCCCGATTCGTACAAGTTGGGGTTGATCCGGAGTCCACCGGAATTATAGTAAACCATCTGCAACATTTCATGTTCATTAGCATCATATGATTTTTGATCAATTTCTTCTCAGGAAAGTGGAAAAAACTTAGCTTCTTTTTATGTCGATGAATAGAGTAAGGAGGCAATCGAAGTTCATAGAAAATAGTAATGTTTAAAGATTATGGAAAAACTATACTTACGGGTGGCTCATTCGGATATTGTGGAGGAAGATAGATATCGAAGAAGAACAAGCCATCGTGGTACGGGGTCCCATCGGTGCCCACAATTGCAGCTCGGAGCAAATGCATTTTTTCCTCGTACACACGTACGTAGATAGTTTCTGTTCAGATTGTGAAACTTCGGTTTAGTCAAATACAAGAGAATAAAGCACAGAAACTCTAGCAATATCGTCAAGTAACATTTCTGGTCATATACTGAAAGGCTTCAGAAACAAGATGAACATAAAGTACTAATAACATGTGCACAAATCCTTTAACCCGTTGAACTGCTTTGTAAATTTAACTTACACCACACTACGATCTCTACCATCCTCCAATAGAAAATAAAAATAGAATATGTCTTATTTGAAAGATTTTAGTTTTTTCTCATGTTATCAAAGAGGGGAAGAAGAACTAAAGACCGGATCACTTTTTTGAGGTATAAGAAATCAGCATGATTCATCTTTTAAGCCCTTTCTAGGCCCTAATCATGATTCTAGTATAAACTAATAAAGAATTAAATCATTATGCAGTAAGTTGCTTACCAGGAAGGTCTCTTTCAAGAATGCTCCATTCTTGGTTAACCTTCTTTAACCAGACTCTTTTCACCTAAATGTATTGAAAATCTTAAGGCGTTGGAGAAAAAAAAAATATTTATATTTTAACGATAAGTCAATAAGAGATTCTTAAGTCTAACCTGAGGAGACTGCATATCCATCCCAGATTCGTTGACAAAGTGGTGACCCGAGCAATCATTAACCATATCAAACTGCTTAAAAGACTCCAAATGCTTGCATCCATATGACAAAATAGCATTGCCATCAGTTTGTTCGATCTGCAGTGAAGTTATCTTTTCGGGTATTTCCATGTAATCCACCGATGCAAGTTGGCCATCAAGGTTCATATTGCACAGTTCAACCACTTCCTCCTCATGTGGCTTGCCTTGAACGTCTTCGACTTCTGATGTGCATCTATATCCACTAAAAAGAGACGTACTGGCATTCCCAAATAAGCTTGAAGTCAAATGCGTCAGAAACTCTTGTGCAACTTGAGAAATAGAACGTGAGCTCGATTCTTTCGCGTTTTCATTGTTGAGATCTAAGACTTCCTGCATAAACTTACAGTTAGCTGACAGTAGGATGGAAACATTAATGGACAAAAATAATTATACCACCATGATATAATAAACCCCTTTAAGTGAAGTGAATGCTATAGAATGGTCCGTTCTCATTTCGAGAAGTTTATGGCCACCTTCAACATTAGTATTAATCTATCAAATCAAATTGTCAGAGTACAACAGATAATTAGTTTAGACGGTCCATAATAGAGTTCTGAATACTGCTTTATAACTATTTTGCAAAAGGTTGCAGTTACCTTGATTCTATATGTGACTTTTGAATTACGAATAAAACTAGAAACATAAATCGACACAAGCAGATGAGATTGCTACGCACCTTCAAGTTTTGGCCCAATAATTGGTTCCACCGGATGTTCCTCTATAGGAGTTTGAATTTTTTCGTCACCAAGCACAGAAGCAATTGGGCCTTCACACTTATCAACCCTACAGATCTCATACGGTGCGACCTATAATAATTCGAAAATATTCAGCAAAAAGAATTTTAAATGAATACAAGCTTGCAATTGAAGAAGCATACCTGACTTATAGCACCGGTGCCCCATTGCACTTGTATAGCCCCCTCTTTGAGGCCAACCACAGTCCCGAAATAAGATAGGAAGTTCTTGTCCGAACTTGTTTTCTCTCCCCTGTAGATATTTGAGACCGCATGGTCAAGAATGCCTTTCTCAGCCCGAAAAACTATCTCCCCCAAGTTGAAGCTGTACTCGGGATGTTCAACCAGCTCATAAGCACTCACAATCTCCTCCGGTACTCCGTCCTTAGGGTCGAGTAGGTCCTGAGAGGACTTGCACCATTTCACTTTGACGGTTCGTTCCTTTGGATCCACACTTCTTACAATTCCCCATCTCTGAGAACCATCATCAACTGTTACGTTTTCGAGCACAAATACATTGGGCCAAAAATCATGAGCGTCGACAACATTCACAGGGAAGACTAAATGCGAATCTAAGCCCAACGATCGGCTCCCATCCTGCCAAAGGACATCGAGTTTAGTCTTCGTCTTCACGATTACAGCAATGTTTTGCAATTTAGCACAGGGATCCTCTCTACTAATTGACATTTCTGGTTGTTTCTGCTCCACTGGAAGAACACACCAATCGCCGAGCTGCCAATTTATCCGAGGGTCGCTATGCAGCACATACAAGTCTTTCAAATCCTGCAAGCATGACGGCGTGGGACCCTTCTCAGCACAGCAAATCCAATCAACATATACAAGCCCAGGATCCACATTGCAGATGGTGCCTTGCTCTCGTCTGTCATTTCTTATACCACATAACCAGTGAGTGGATCTCGAAACAGATGACTCAACACGAACTCTTTGACCGGGATAAAAAGGATATGGAACATCTTCACTTAAGTCCGAAGATAGCGCAATAATCCTCTCGGGACCTTCAGCACTCAACAGACACTGTGTCCCATCATCAAGCAGGATGGTGACACTATCAACGACCTTTTCCACTTTTCCAAGCCACGGCCCGTATATCACACAGTCCCCAGCGGAAACTGATCGAATTTTCTGAAGACACCTCGAATCGACATTTTGTATTTTAGTACCGAATATAGTTTCCATATCGACCGACATGTCAACATTGACAACCTTCCCCATCTGCCCTAAAGGATCCGACACCAAGCAAACTACGTCGCCGTTCAAGAATTCTCTCTCGAATGTGAGAAGATCGTCTAGCTTTTGGATGGACTCTTCAAGCGACAAGAAGATGGTGCAGGCATGCGGGCCATACAGAAACTCGATGTCCTCCTGATCCTCAGAACTGCTGCTCTCGCTGAAATTATCGAAATCACTACGTAGCATATCCATAATGCCGATTCCTGGACCAAAGGGATAAGATTAACAATTATACTCTACATTGCAAAGCTTACTAAATATATTTGTATCAAAGTAACAAACCATGCAAAAAAAAGGTCAAGTAAAAGAGAAGCTTACCGACTGAGTTGCTCTATAGTTGTGAGATCAAGTTCGAGCCCGTAACCTCTTCCAAACAGAGTAATTACTTCAAACAACTGCTAAATAGAAATTGGAGGCCTTGCAAATTTAAGAGTAAGATTATAATGCCTCTATTTTTTATCTATAGATAAAACTATCTCCGTTGCCGGAGATAATATGCCAAAGGAGATTTGCCCCGTTAAGGGATAAAAAGGAGTTGAGAAACTCCAAATGCCAAAAGGGAGATTTGCCCAATTAAGAGATAAAAGGAGTTAAAAAAAACTCCAAATGCCAAAAAGGAGATTTGCCCGATGAAAGGGATAGATGGAGTTGCAAGACTCGAAAATGCCAAAGAAGATTTGCCCTAGATGAATAGAAATTTGCAAGGAGTGAAGAGAACACTCGGCGCGGAATTTTCAAATCAACAGTCTTGACAAGGCCCAAGACAAAGACGGGTCTTCAGCAGTGTTGAGGATGATAGTTAATGTTGAAAACACTCATCCACAACCCAAAATGTTGTAAGAACTATATATGTGAAGGGGCTTTGAAGGAATCTTCTTCCTTCTTCACAAGCCAACTATAAATTGCCTAAGAAGATATAGCACCAGTCAACACCAAAGGAGGTGGATTTGCCGGGCGGATGGTTAAGATAAACTTGGAGATAGCCCCTGCTTGAATTTCTTGATGACCACAGAAAAAATTTCTTAAGCTGTTCAATTCGAACCAAGGACCAGTATTCTTATTTAAGTTCAATGAATTGAAGTCGGCCCAACTCAATCATCAAGAAACCTGCAGGCATTCAACTCATCTCATTGAGATCAAACCAGCAAATATACATATATATATGTATGCGTGTGTAATATAATATAAGCATTTGTCAAGTGCACTTGCTTCCAACTTTGGTACAATATACATGCATCAACATAAGGACAATAAAGAACAGAAATGAAGAACGTAAGTTAACAATATATCAAGAAATATTATCTTTTTAGCATCTCAAGATGCTAATGAAAAAAAAAAATCGACAAGTTTCATACCAGTAGTGACTTGAAGAAATAAAGGGTTGCATTGCAATATTAACACATTAGAGAATATGGAATACTCTTGGCTTTTGGAACAATCATACGTATAAATCTAAGGATTCCAGCAAATAACAAGAAATTCAATTAATTCATGAATACACTAATAATTGAAAACTGCACATGTAGACTAAATCTTTCTATGACAACCATATTCTGGACATAGCTGGGCAAGCAAGCAAGCAACATTAGAGTAAAACATTAAAAGAAACAAATGAAGATTTCTAACTCGTATAAGACGAAAATATTCTTTTTTTAACATGAATTGCCGAAACTTCCATCATCTGCTTCTAGATTTATCTTCGACAAGGTAACTCTGCTATAAAGTAAAGTAATTTATTTTCCAAATTCTTGAAGAAGTGATATCAAATGAACCACTCAAGCAGCTGATAATAAGTAAGCCTAATTATTTGAATCCAGCTTCATCTTCCAAAATCCAAATAAAACAAAAGGAAAACTCAAATTTTGTGCTCCAAATAAGCCTCTAAAAAAAAACTCAATTTTGAATAAAAAATTCACAAAATTTATGATCTTGCAACATTCAAAATACACCACAAGAAAGTAGAAAAAAGAGTGCCGACAACTAATTGCTCCATCGCCATCATCATGATCTTGCAACATTCAAAATACACCAAAAGAAACGAAATAATACAAAATCAAAGCATACCTCCATCACCATCATCATCAATAAAACCAAGCCCACATCAATAATACAAGCAACCACTATCTTGATTGTTTTTGTGTTTTCTCTCTCCACTTTTCCACCAATTTGTACGGCCCGTTTCAAAGAGTGCCGACAACTAATTGCTCAGAAAATCCAAACAAACAGAAGATTGAAGAAGAGAATTCAGAGAGGCCAACAAGACACTCTCCAAATCCTCTCCATCAAACCATTCTTACAGATTCTAAACATGGGGCAGAATGAGATTTTCTAGCAGAAAAAAGATACGAATCACAGAGGGAACTCTCGTTCTCTTAGCAATTCACCGCTCGCTGCGTGTATGTTTTTGGTTGGAGGATTTAAGCCATTAGAATATACTATATACCTATTCCATGAAGAATATCCCACAGTATCTCTCTCCCCTTCCCCCCCTCCCCTCTCTCTCACACACACACTGACACGGATATGTACGCTGCCATAAGTTGTTCGGAGCACAATGATAGGTACTCCCTCGATCTCATTAATCTTGTTTACCTTCTTTTACTCAAATTGATACTTGTGAATTAAAATTATTAATTATAAATAGATAAATTACTATTTTTAAAAGAGAACAAGATGAATAGAAAAAAATAAGACAAGATAAATGATATAAAAAAATATTTATTTTTTATTCATTTATTGGAGTTGGTACTATTATTATTTTGTTGTATAAATCTAATTTAAATCCGAACTTTCAGCAACTGAAATGTCCATAATAACCTTTCTATAGTTTCCTCTTCAAATTTCAATTTTTTTGTTCTCATTTGATTTGAAGATGCATTCGCATTTTCATACTAGTATTTTTTGTGGCGAAGCATATTTAGAAGTAGTTTTTCTTAGGACTTTTTAGACCTAAAATTTAGGTATAGGGGCAGGAGTATTTGACACGTGGAAGAGTGAAAAGTTGGGCTCGCGTAATAATAAGTGGTATATCGGCCCACTTAATTGAGTCAACGGAAAAAGTGGTCCGCCCATTATGCCTTTCTTGTGCTTTCTTAGGGCATCGAATATATTCTCGGATTTCAAAAATAAATTTAATTGTTATTTAATTTAATTCTTAAACTTTGAATTTATATTTAAGATTTATAATCTATACAACTTATTCCACTTAAACATAAATAAGATCCAAAACTCAAAATCTCTAACTACAAATTCACTCACTAGCTACATTGTGGTCTCGGGTTAATCCAATTCTTTTGGTCCTTAAAATTTCCGCCGACTTTACTCATACGTAGATAGAAGAGGGATGGACCCCTCCAAATCATATAGAATCCTGATATTTTTAATTTTTTGCATAATTTTTTGAAAAAAATAGTCACTCCCAAAATTATAGATTTCTCCTTTTGAAAATAGGAGATTTCGCACCTTAATCTCGATCAGACCCTACTTCCACTTGAAGAAATGTTTTGTAATCAATATTCTAGCCAAAGAAAAGAGATTTGGATGATGAGTTCTTATTGGTGGAAGAGAGAGAGAGAGAGAGAGCAAAAAAGGCTAAAGACATTAATTGTTTGGTTTATCTTAAAATATGATCCCAAGAGCATCATCTTTGTTGTAAAGACCATTAGAAAAGGTTTATTTTATTAATGACAATGACTTTGTCCTAACCATTCTAACCATAATATAAATAAATAAAATTGACTAGTCTATCAAATATTAACCGAGCATGTGAATGGAGATCTGTGTGGGGTATGGGCAGATGTATTCATATTAATGTGACAAAGAATTCCATTAACATAATCATATTTTAAGCATAGTTGGAGCACTCACAAAACACTTTCATAAAAGTGGAAATATTCTCACCTACTGAAGCCATATTCTTTTCCGGATGATAGGAAAACAACCCACAACCGGTGCCCATAAATGTATAAATTTTCCCTCTACACCTTGCAAATCATTCAAAAGGGATTTTAATCCACAGTTACTAAGGGGGTGTTTGGGATAGGCTTTATCCAAACGTACTTATAGCGGAAATGTCTCGGAAATGAATTTGGTGTTTGGGAAATCCAAATTATAGAGTCTTGAAAGCTATTTGGGTCAAAGATAGAGAATTTTCGTAAATTTGGTATTAGGCGATGAGGTCGATAGACTTATAACTTTTATAATTTTAACCTTTTTAATTAATACATTATATTATAATTTTATAACTATTTTTTTTAATTAATGATCGATATTGCTTATTTATATGTATAATTTTTATTTGTCATTTAACAAAGAATAAGTAAATATTTGTTTTATTAATATAATTTATAATCTTTTTTATTCTTGATTTTAATTAATAATATTAATTATACTTAATTATTTTCTAATTTTTATTTTAATATTTTTTTATTAAAATACTATTTTATATGAGTGGAAATAAATTTTAAATTTTATTTGTGTAAAAATTCTAAATTTGTTTAATAAGTGAGAAATAAATAACATTTTCATTTTATAAGATACCACTTTATTAATATTTTCAAATATTAATTTTTGACTTTCAGTACTTTTTGCAAACACTTACAAATTATCAAAATCAGCAGCTTTCAGCTACTTTCAACAGCTTCCAACAACTTTTAACACTTATCGATAAGCTTCAGCTATCCCAAACACCCCCTAAGTATTATGCCAGATCCAAAATGACGAAAAAGGATGAGCTCCACAATTTTTGGTTCCAAATTTGCAATTTCGGGAAGGTCAAATAGTTTCAATAATATACAAATTTAAAATTTGGGGGAGGGAAAGAGCAGTGACCCCATATGCCCTCTAGATCTGCCACTGACAGACTCGACAAAGAAAGTGTCAAAGAAATCGAGTTTTTATAGAGAATGTTCACTGAAATCATTTACTCAAACCATCTTCTCAATCCAAGTCCTTAGATTCCAACTCCAAAATATTATTAATCTAAATGAGACATAAAAGAACATTGAGTTGAATCCATCAAGGAACTTCAACCAATGATAATAGCCAATTGAAGCAACTCAATTTCTAGTACAATATTAACATGATGATGATGCTTCAAATAAAGATAGAGAACGTATAAAAGGGAGCTTATTCAGCTTATAATTCCAATCTTTGGTTCAAATAAAGATAAAGATACTTTTGGTGCTGATGCATATAACTAATTGACAAGATGAGAGACACAGACCACATGAGTGGATTAAGTCAAGAAACAGTAGTTACATCATAAAGGCAATGCGAGAGAGAGGGAAAAATAAAAAGAAAAAAAAGCATAATTAAGTGGGAATAAAAGTAAAAGATTCATGTTAATCAAGTTGGGAGTCAAGAAAGTCACTTTACTTGTTCAGGGAGCAATGCTTGTAGCATTCCTTCAATGTTCCGAATGAGTACGTGGAATGCCGTTTCATTGTCTCTATCCATATATCTGCAGTGAGTCTATTGATATGGATAAACTTCTGAACAGCAATGAGCAGCATTACCCCACAGGATCAGATCAAATCGGACTTGTAAAGTTGTAGGGTCTTCGCGTTTTTGCACCTTATCTGCACATATTTGAAGATATTTAGGCCTAAAGCTTCAGTTTTCTTCAGAAAATTGAGATCAAACTGGTTTCATGATACTTTTAGCTACAAATTAACAAGTCATGTCATGTATAGTGATTAAATTAACATAGAACAAAAATGAAAAATGTAATAAGATTGTATCATAAAGGAGAATCTAACAAAAGGTTGCACGAATGAAGTAAAAAGTGTTATGAAATGACGAAGAATGGATAAAATATCTACCATCTGTGTCAGATTTCCATGATAAGCTCCAACCCTCTTTACCAGCTTCCCTTTCTTCTTTTCTAAACTTTTAAAGCTGTCTCTTGTGTTGGCTTTTCCATCTTCTGGTGTGTATGTTAGACTCAAGTTGGTTGATCCCTAACATAGAGGTCAAAGAGAAATCCGGGCTATCTTACTCTTACATGCTCAACGATAACAGCCAGCAAAGCAATCAATCCATCAAAAATTGTACTCCCTCCATCTGATTATAAGCGTCCTCCCTTCCCATTTGGGCTGTCCCATTAAAAGTATCCTCTTGCTAGAAAAAGGCAAGAATGTGCGGACTTAAATTAATTAGCCAAAAATCAAATAATATACACCATAAAACACAATTTTCTTGATCTCCGTGCCGAAAAGAAAAAGGACACTTATAATGGGATGGAGGGAGTATGAGTCTGTGAACATAAAATGAGAGCCTAACTGGGGACCAACAGCAATTGCATTTAACATGGTTATAGTAAATATCAGTACTTGTCCAAGAGAAGCAACTCTAATTTAACTAGCATTCATCCTAAGAGAACTGAGAAAGTGAATTGTTAATCAACATAGGTATATGAAGTGATGTAGATAACAATTTCTAAAAGAACCTTCTCTACAGAAAAAAATGAAAATACATACATGTATGGAAGTCCTAATAGGGCTCTTAAAAAGATTTAAAGTAATGAAGAAATTGTTCCACAACAAAAATTCTACCAAGAGATATTCCAATACTCAGTATCAAGATGTCGATGCATGACAAGTTTATTTTTAAGTGTTTGTAGTCACCACTAAAATAAAGATAAGGCATATAACATCAAACCTTTTGACATGTAGCAAAAAAGGCCAAGAATCAGATCCAAGTACCCTACCACAGAAATAAATGGCATGATGCTGCAGATCTCAATATATATATCTGTGGATACCTCAACTCTATATTTGCAGAATACCCAAGCAATGCATTTAAAGAATATGATATTCCATCAAATCAATAAATATAGAAGCTCTTCGGTAACATAGAAAGGTAAAAAAAAACTCATAGAAATTATTGTCAAATCTGAGTAGTAAAAAATCAAGCATCTGCTACTACACATATCTATAATCGGGTCTCCGTGCAACATGAACCCAGTGATCTAAAGGGAAATAACGTACAAGTCTCTGAATTTACAATTTGCAATGACTTCCAGTGTTGTAGTTCCAAATATATGTAAAGTGGTAAGCTAAGCATCAATGCCGGAGGGAGTTAATAATGTGGTTTCACCATAACAAGTCTTGAAATATTACGGAGCAGTTAAAATGGCAAAAGCTTATTCTTCTTGTGATTACCTTTAAAAGTCAATCCCAACAACTTACATTCTGCAGCTTTATTTAAGACCCTAAATCCAGATAACAAGTAATCTTGACCATGTAAGCAAGCAACTGAAACCAGCTATAGTGTGCCAATGGGTTGCTTCAAAGCATAATTGCCAATCAATTCTGATCCATCCCAACTTCGAGATTCAAGGACCTTTATCAAGATCAAGTACTTTCAAGATTTGTTATCAAATGAAAGAATTGCAACGTCTCTGTCAAACAAACAAGAATGACAGTACAAAGAGAAACTCATTTAATGATAGTTTCTGTAGCATAACATCAATCAACTGGATTTTCTCTACAGCAAGCTAAAAGAGGGAACTTTAGCCAGCTTTCTTTCCTTCATATCTTCTCTTAATCTCGCCAATTCTTTCCACATACCATTGTCGGCATATATATTTGACAAAACCACAAATACCCCATCATTCCCAGGTTCTAGCTCTATCATGTGCTTAGCAACCAACTTCCCTAGTTTAACATTTCCAAACTTCTCACATGCACCCAACAAACAACCCCATATTACCACATTAGCTTTCATTGGCATCCCATCCACCATCAACTTGGCTTCTTCTAACAAACCTGCCCTGCCAAGCAAATCAACCATGCAGCCATAGTGTGGTAGCCTTGGCTTGATTCCATAATCATTTCCCATCATGTCAAAATAATATTTTCCTTCTTGTACCTTCCCACCATGGACACATGCAGTCAATACACCAACAAAAGTCACATGATTGGGTATGATCCCTGCTTCTCTCATGCATCTGAAGCACGTCAATGCATCGTCCACATGTCCGTGTGCAGCATAACCGACAATCATAGATGTCCATGTCGACACGTTCTTCTTCTCCGTTTCATAAAAGACTTTATAAGCCAAGTCCATCCGGCCACACTTTCCATACATATCGATTACAGAATTCATCATAAGAATATCTGGCTTCTCCGGGCATATAACCTGAACGACACACTTGTGCAACTGAAGAGCTAAATTCAAATCGCCTATTGTCCCACACGCCGAAGTCACACAAACCATAGTCACATCATCAGGGCAAAGCCCACTTTTCATCATTTCCACAAACATATTTAATGCTTCCCTACCACGTCCTCCCTGTGACAACCCTGCTATAATAGCATTCCAAGACCCCAGCTTTCTCTCAGGACTTTCCACAAACACTTTCTGCGCCATTTCAAAATCCCCTGCTTTGGAGTACGAGCTAATCAAACCACTCTGACAATACATATCATCTTCAAAACCATACTTAATAGAAACTACATGCATCTGTCTCCCAATTACACCATCCAAATTTTGACTCGCCGCTTTCAAAACAATTGGAATCGTAAAATTATCAGGCGAGATGCCGGCACGACGCATGGCAATGTAAACCTGCAACGCATCTCGAGGCGATTGCAGCCGGCAATACATTCTACTGATGTTATTGTAATGAAAGGGAGCTGGATATAGTTTTAGAAAACGAGTTTGAATTATATGGGCGAAAACTTGGCTTAGTTGCTTTAAATATGAGCATTTTGCCACAAGAACGGCTATTACTTCAGGATTGGCTAGGGTTTGTTGATGAGATAGATAAACATTAGAAACATCATCGAATGCAGAAACACAGCCCACACGCTGATTAAAATGGCGGAAACTGGAAAATTGGATTCTGTTGAGCACTTTCGGTTTCTGCATCGATGCTTCGGACACAAAATCAGCGAATTGTTAACAAATTAAAAAAAGTAGTACTATTTCATAAACCCTGTTTCACTCCATAATTGAAATAAGGTTCGAATGTATGAACAACAGAAGGAAGAGTAAGGCCAGAATACCGAAGAGTGAGAGAAGGAAAAATAAATATTATGCCCGGCTTCGCGGCGATGAGTCTTCGATCGGGGATCATCCGGCGCCGCCGTCGACGGCCGTGATTAATAGATGAAAATTGGGGAATTTCGCAGCGAGCGACTGTATTTACTAATTTTCCCCCTAAACCCCGAAAAAATAATTTTACCATTTTCTTCACAAATTCGTAATATAATGTAAAAGTAGATTTGAATTTAGCGTGTTACTAAAATTTGTACATCAACTGAAAAAATTCTTAGATTATTATCAATTTTATTGTAAAGTCATGTAATTATACAAATATTTTTAAAATATACATGCTAAAATCGACCTAATAATATTAATCCGAACTTTTAACTAAAGATGTAAAAAATATCAACTTTAGTATACATCAACTATAACCTTTTCTACCCATAAAATAAATAATTTATCGAGATTTCCCTCTTCATTAAAAAAAAATCGAAAAAATATTTTGCTTCACAACCAACAACAGCTATGTAAAACAAGGCCCATGTGATAATTATTAAAACCGTTGTATATATACATCAAAAAATGGATCAAAATGCTGTCACCTGTAAGAATGGATAAGTACACACATACAAAAATTTAATCTTTATATTAAATTATACCTATAATTCTCATCTTGCCCCACCCTTAGCCGATCTTGAAACAAGGGTGGAAAGAATTTAGCAATCTTGCCTAGACAAAATTTGAATTGGTGTTGCCATCTTTACCGCCGGTAACAACTTTCCGGTGGCGCCTCGACCGTCGGTCATTCCTGTGCCTAGCTGGAACCTTCTTCGTTCGAACATTCGCATCGATGTTGGCTAGAACAGCTGACATTTCGTTGATGGTAGCAATAGATGGCGGAGGATGAGCAAGCACGATTTCTCCGGGGGATGGAGGTGGTGGCTGGCGATCCAGTAAATCTCTGTGGTAACCCTACAACAATTACCAAAAAACTTTTAAGAGTCGATAATTAAAGTTAGGGGTAATCTAACATTTTACGATTGGTGAAACCGATCCTCAATTTTTTTTTAACTAATGGATCACTGAACATTTTACGGTAATTGATCATTCCGTCCATTTAAGTTGGTAGCGAAACGCTCGTCAACATTAATGGGCGGAATGATCAATTCTACCCATCGTAAAATATTTAATGATACGTTATCTAACAAAATATATTGGGCAATTCCGTCGTAATGAAGTGGAAAAAAAAAAAAAGGACAATAACATATGTTTAACTGCAAATTAACCGCGTAAAGATCCAGATTTCGATGAATCATCGACCTCTAACGACTAGCATGAACAATAACGCAATGATCCAATAGAGATACGACCAATCTCAACATCTTATAAATAGTGTAAGAAATTCATCCTCTTTTCATGGTAATAAAAGATTTATGCAGAAAACTGGTACCTGGACGACAAAGTTGCGTCTTTCGCAGTCCAAGAACATGTTGATCGTGTAGTTGGTGGCCGACCGGATCTTGTCCCTTACGACGGAGAAACTTATCTGGTCCCTCGAGGTGAAACGGTCCACTTCGTTGAACCATAGACACGTGAAGAGATTGGTGATGGGAATATGCTCTTTGACAATAACACATCCCTCGGGAACATCTGCAAACGACATGAGACGGTGTTAATGAAACTCAAATATCAAACCAGGGGCGGATCCATAAATGAGAGAAAGAGGGGGGCGAACAGTGGAATTTCGGAAAAGATGAAGCGAACAATAGAATCTTGGGTGAGGAAATTTAAAAAAATCAGAAATTACACACGAAAAAGGGGTTTCTGTAAGATTTTTGTGGTGGTAGTGGTGTGTGTTTTGTGGGTGGGGGGGGGGGGGACGCCCCCTCGAATCCACCTATATACAGATTGTCGTACCACTGGTGATTGGAAGCTTAGCTGAAGTATAAGGTGTTAAACCCTCCTTTGTGTAAAAATCGATCTGGAAATCGATAGAAGCATTATCGTACTTCCCAGCAGCTTTATTAGCTTCCGCTTCTAGAAACACGTCGAAACGCTTGTAATGCCTCGATATGGCAAAGCTTGCGTTTTTCCTCCACAAGAATCTGCAACATCAGCCCAAGAAATTCCATTCATATGATATTTTGGTAATGAATTCGCAAGCGGTTTGAAACAATAGGGAAAGGTTATATAAGAACGAAGATGAAAATCCAAAACTAAATAAAAGGCCGCCGATCCGAGTGTTGATTACAATTCTATCTGTAAGACTGTTGTTTTTTATTTTTTTTCATGCATACGAATCTTAAACCTACATTTATTTCCATGAAAACGGTGGTGAGGCCATTACAGAGTTAACAAACCTCTCGAGAATTTGGATTGGATTGACAACCAGCTCAAGTTTAGCATCAATCCATAGTGAATACCGGGCACTAGGGAAAAGCCGATGAAGTAAAAGTTTCGGAATCTATCATAGCAAAAGCAAAAACAACCATAAGAAACATATAATGGTAAGTTTTAGGTCAGAAGGAAGAAAGAGCAAAGCTTTTACCTTTCCGTTGCGTCTTGGATCAGAATATGGTAAATTATGAACAACGATGACTCTCCAAAGCCCGACTTTCTTGTCGTTGCCCAGCTCGGTTGAATTCCTCAAAGAGGCTGCTGTTTCCTCATCAAGAAACATATGAAAGCAGACGTTTGTTTTGGTGTATTCACTCATGTTCTTCGGTTGTCGTATTAAATCAAACGCCCCTGTTCAAGAACAAATCTCCTAAGTTAATTTATATAAAAATCTTTAAAATAGATTAAAAAAACAAGACGAGTACCAAATATTGCGGATGCAACAACTACTCGACAATATTCCATCTCAAGAAGGTCTGAATCATCAATGTCAAAACCTGTTTCACGGCCGGGTTTTACTCCTCTTACAAACCTGTAGACATTCGCCAAAACTAAGAAAACTTGCAACTAATTATCTACAAAACATATAGTAAGATTATGCATTTGAAGTAAATCAATGTAGTCAAAATAGTCAAACTAAACGTCCCGAAAGGAAAATACCGTACCCACAGTGGATGCTCATAGACTCTCTTATATCATATGAATCAGTCCTCTGTCTCAATGAAGGATATCCACCAAATTCCGACCCTCCAAATTCAGATTTAGTTAGATTTTCTTCATGAATATATGTCAAATTCCTTATCACAGGAGAAAAAGACGATGCATTAGGCATTAGAGCAACAGCATCTTCCAAAGGTAGGTAGCATACAGGGCAGGCTGCAAGGATAAACAACACGAGAATCCACAAAACGGAGTCATAAATTGGCAATTCTTCAAATTGTATCGTGCTACATGATCTAATACTAATTCTCAAATTAACCAAGTAAAGAAAACTCACGACGTGGTCCAGTCCTCTTTTTATCGGCTGGAGGCGGAGGCAATGTGAAATGCTCGCATGGATTCCCGGGTGGGAGTTTATATCCGGTAAAATAGACGGGTGGTGGATGTAGCAAGGTGGCATTCGCACTAGCGAGTACTTCAAGAGTTTGAGGCTGGTAACTTCCACTCCCATCGGATATTGGTGCAGAGACGATATGTATGCTTGGAAAAATGTTTTCTCGAGCCTCCTCACCTTCAAGATAGCAATCCTTTATAGTTCAGCAAAGAAAACAAACTTAGCTTTGAAAGTATGTTTAACATCCTCACCCGTTATCAGTAGGTTTATGCTTGGAATAATACTATCTCGAGCCTCCTCTCCTGCAAGACAAACGAGTTACTATGTAGATAAAATCTCTATATGCATGCATAATATATTAAGTATATACACTAATATCATAGTAGACTCGGTATACTCGTCATGGCTATAATCAAATGGATTTGCCTAGAAAGTCGGAGAAAAATAAATTGTTTCAATATAAGGCAAGGCCTAATTTCTTTAAATAGAACCTATCAGCCCCAGATGAGTAATTGATCAAAATGGCTTCTTTTTTCTGTCTTTAAGCAGCCCTATATCGCTTAGCAAATAAATCTACTAACACAAATTTGTCAACAAACAGTATATTTCTCTAAAACAAACTAGAATTCAAAAGCACTAAAGCAGGTATAAGATTGAACCTATTATCAATCGTCGAACCTCTAGTCATATTAGATCAAGTTTTGTAAGTTATTTGTGCAAGCAAAATCATATGCAGATGTACAATTTCTCCAAATATTCTCCCTAACTACCGTAGTTAAATGTAAGCAAATGAGCTTAATAATCTTGTTTCTCAACAAAATCATTAACTTATCCATGCAAGCAAAAATATATACAAATCTACAATTTCTTCAGATATTCTCCCCAACTTCCATTGTTAAATGTAGTAGCAAAGAAGCTTAATAATCTTGTTTCTCGACAAAATCATTAAGTTACTCTAGCAAGCAAAAGCATATGCAAATCTACAATTTCTTCAAATATTCTCCCTAACTTCCATAATCTTGTTTCTCTACCAAATCATATGCTCTATATTCATTTGAGAAAAATACAAAGCTACCCTACGTTCTATAACTTGTCCGAATAATCCTAACACGCACAAAAACAACAAACAGATGGAGAACAGGAAGCCAAACCTTTGCCAACAATCAACACCCAAATGAAAACGACAAGAGACACGAAACACAGCAGCAGCATTCCGATCTTCTTTCTTGGCGCGAATTTGAAGATCCAATGGAATAATCTATCCTTCTCCTTGAGCATCTTAGGCGGCTTTCTTGAGATGGGAGGCATAGTTTGTATTGGCAAACAG
Source organism: Lavandula angustifolia (assembly GCA_028984105.1). Taxonomy (NCBI): domain Eukaryota; kingdom Viridiplantae; phylum Streptophyta; class Magnoliopsida; order Lamiales; family Lamiaceae; genus Lavandula; species Lavandula angustifolia. The sequence continues at coordinate 4,274,743 of CM054815.1, read as the reverse complement.
AATGCAGCATTCTGAATCTGCTGCAGCGATCCATAACTCCCCGAAGATCGAAGACCCAATGACCCTGTAGTCATTGTTGTCCCTTCGATTCCGAAACTTCACCTCTCATCTCCCTCCTCCCTCATCCACAATTTCTCAATCCAATCACCAACCACAAACCAAATTACCAAAAGTCCAATCTCCAACCACAAACCAAGTTCTAGGCACAAAACTGAATCCCAGTTTGTTCAAACTCAAAGTTCGGATCTTTATCACTTGGGACTATAAATCAACTCAAATTACAACTCAATGAGCCAAATAACATCAAATAAAGCTGAATTCTCCTAAATATTCAAGACCAACTTCACTAAATAGACCAAAAATCAAGAACTATAATCACTTTCAACTTACAATTACAGATTCAAGCTGCAAGAACACTATAAATCACAGATAAATTGTTGCCAATCTAGCAAATCATAGTATATTAGCAAAACCAAAATTGTAAATATCTCAATAAACAATACTTCCAAGGCTGAGAAAATGAAGTTACACTTGGACGCCAATCAAACAAGAACTGCAAATTCAACTCCAACTCAAGTTCGCAAAACTGAGAAGAACAAAAAAAGAATGAGGAAATTAATGAATAGCCCTGAAATAGAAGGCTCGTGGGTGATCGAATCCTAGGGTTCGTCCCAAATCTTTATAGATCAAGATTCACGAATCCCTCTTATTTGGAGAAATCCCATTGATTTTTTCTTTTTAATTGTGGGATATAAACACACTACGGTAAGTTCTTGGAGTATTTTTACCGAGTAATAATAGTAGACGAAATCGGTTGGAACATGATTGCGGGCGGATAACATGCGCCATGTGCGCTCGAGATTTATCAGAATGTTTTCGTTATCTTTTCGGCAAACAATTTTCATCCCGGAATAAAATTTTGGGTTTTTGGCCCAAAAAATCCGAACTTTTTTGACTGGATTGACATGAAATCATAAATTAATTATTCGACACGTTCTCGTGAACAATGCGAGGGTAGTGTAAATACGTAATTAGCTTGATCTAGTTACGTTATGGTTATCCATATTAAAGAAGGAATTGATTGTTTTGGAATGTCATTAAGGAAATCTTTTACTTTTTAAGTGCTAGTTGGTCTCTAATTTATTATGGTTTTATTAGAAAGTTAGTCCGTCTAGTATGACTGTTTTAGCCAATGTATCCATAATCTACGCAATTCTATTTATTGGAGGAGTACTTATTCTTCTACTCGCAATCTAAAATTATGTAATATTTCTCATATAAATTATATATTTCTTACAAACTCATTTAACACATATAGAGTGTGATTTATACAGATCCAAATTGTAAGATTGGAGAATTATTTTTCCCATTACTATAAAAGAGAAATTCTACTATCACAGATTCGCAATAATAATAATTTTATAAATGTCATGAATTATTTACATCCAAAGATTGCACCAATAAAAAATATTAAGGTATTTCGATTATATATGTGGATGATCAAATAACAAAGGATGAAATATGAGATTCGTTTAATTTTTTTCCATCAATTCCCTCATAACTCACAATTAAATATATTTATGTAAGTGGTTTCTAGTCGGCTTTCTCACAATAAAACTCAAGAATGTCGTTCTCAATTTTTTTGTGTATATAACATATACAATAATGTTCCTAGTTGTGATGGAATTAACAATAATAAGTTGATGGTTTTTTATATATTAAAAAGATAATCACTTGTTTTTTTAGAAACTACTTCATCCGTCTCACAAATAATGTCTCTTATCTTTTCGGCACAAAATTTAAAAAGAATGGTAGTTGTGAGTAAAGATGGTGAAACCCTTAAAAGGAGGGGTTGATTGTGTATAAAAAATTATTTTTTTAGAAAAGAAAACATTATTTGTAGAAATGTCCTGAAAAGGAAAGATGAACATTATTTATGGGACGTATTATCCTATTATACTAAGTCTAGGCTCTAGCTGATTATTGGACAAATATATGAGTACACATTAATCACATCTCACCTTATTCTAATATGTTTTAGAATAGTATAATTTCATAAAAACCGCAACCGTTCTTTTAAGTGTGCACTGATATACAGACCCATTTAATATCACCTGTAGGTTATACAAGACAATTAAATTGAATTATGTCAATCTTCGATTTAAAATCATGATAAATTTAAATATGTGAACAATTCATTCAGTGATAACCAATAGCCGATAATTGCAAAATATTAATCATTGCCTTTAGAGTATTAGTGCTGATATGATTTTTATATTTATCTTTACGTATTGCAATAATTTAAAAGGAAAAAATAATGTAATAGTAGTATGAATTAAGTTGAGATTTAAAAAAGTTTGTGTGGTATGTGTTGTTTGACTTTTGGTTGTTAATTTTGATTTATATATAATTTGTATTTTTTTTATAGAAATATGACATTTTCTATGGGACATCTCAAAAAAGAAAATAAGATACTTTCTATGGAACTGAGTGAGTACAATATTTTAAAACAAAGTGATGGGCCCTTTTTTTTTTTTTTTTTTTTTTTTTAGCGAAAATTACGTTAAACCCCCAAACTATGGCCCTAGTTGCACTATGCCTCCGAACTATTAAGTTTAGTGATCCCCCCTCCCCCCTGAACTATTTATTGAGTTGTGGTTTACCCCCTAAGTTAAACTTCCGTTATATTCCGTCAAACACACAAGTGAGGTGAAATGCTGGATTTGAAGTTGGGTCACAAGCCGGATCCGACATTTTTCTTCTCTTCTCAAAACTAAGAATGCCGAAGCATGTTGATCTGAAAGTCGGTTTTGAAGTCGAACCCAACATTTGGACTTAGGGGTGTGTTAGGCGATATAACCATTTTTTTTGAAGAATTACCGACAGAAAGCAGCACAAAAGTGAAAACCATGCGCACTTCTATCGTGCAGATCCGAGATCTAGCGTATAGAGCCGAAGATGTGATCCTAGACTACGCCATTCGGATGTCTTCCGGCGGAAGAGGATAGCGGCGTGGCCTGAAAGGACTCCTCGATAAGTTTCCTCGTCCACCCGCAGCTGTTACTTGCTCCACCAACTCGGCTCCGATATCGCGGATATAAAATTCGAGCTTTCGTGAGTTACGAAGAATTTGTAGGGCTACGGCATAAGGAGCACCACTTATGAAGACAAAAGCTCGATTATAATCCACAACCAAATCTGGAGGAGGAAAACTTCAAATCCAACATTTCACGATAATTATTCACAGGACATGGTTATATCGCCTAACTCACCCCTAACCCCAAATGTCGGGTCCGACTTCAGAACTAGCTTTCAGCCCAACATCCTTCAGCATTCTTATAGTTTTGAGAAGAGAAGACCAATGTCGGGTTCGGCTTGGACCCAACTTCAAATCCAGCATTTCACGGTAAATTCTTCAAAAAAATGAGTAAATTGCATATCTCACATGGGTGCTTGACGGAATATAACGAAAGTTTAATTGAGGAGGTAAATCGCAACTCATTAAATAGTTTGGGGGGAAATCGCCAAACTTAATAGTTCGGGAAGCATAGTGCAATTAGAACAATAGTTTGGGGGTTTAACGTAATTCTCGCTTTTTTTTTTTTTTTACATAGATCAAGTTATTTAAGGATTAATTAATGTGCGTTGATTGTAAATCTTTGACACGAAAAACAAAATGTTTATAAATATCATGTTTCAACCATGTCGTCCAAACCGACATTATTTCATTATTTTAATCACATAAATCGCCAATAAACAAATAAAAGTCAAAGACCCAGATTCTGACCACATTCAATTTATCAGCTGGCTAACACGACCTTTGACCTTTCCCACTCGTGTCTCTCTCCAGAGTCTCTCTAATGGTGTTGAGTGTGTGTGTGTGTGAGAGAGAGAGACGCAGCTGCCATTTTCCCTCTCTAAGCAACAATGAATAAACACAAACTCCATAGCCAACTTCTGCCATTTATTCTAGCAGCAATCTTGACCTTCCGACTCACTTGCGCCGTCGATTTCCTCTTCAACGGCTTCGACGACTCCGCCGTCTCGCTCTACGGGAACGCCACCGTCGAATCGCGCATACTCACCCTCACCGGGGAAGCCGGCTTCGAGATCGGCCGCGGCGTCTACCCTTCAAAAATCGCCGCTAAAAATGCCAACACTTCGACCGTTCTTCCCTTCTACACCTCCTTCATCTTCGCCTTCGCGCCGTTCGCCGGCCGCCTCGCCGGTCACGGCATGGTCTTCCTCTTCGCTCCGAACGTCGAGATCGAAGCCGCTTCTTCGCAGAATTTAGGTTTCTTAAACTTCTCCAACAACGAGGATCCGAACAATAATGTGTTCGGAGTTGAATTTGATTGCTTCAGGAATCAGGAATTCGACGATATGAACGATAATCACGTCGGTGTTGATGTGAATTCGCTCACTTCCGTTAGGGCACATGAAGCAGGGTTTTGGTCTGCGGGGAATTCCTTCGAACAGTTGGAGCTCAACAACGGAAGAACGTATCAAGTTTGGATTGATTACGTTGACGGAGTTTTGAATGTTACGATGGCACCTGCAGGTATGAAGAAACCTCAACAGCCATTGATGAACGTTTCCATCGATCTATCTCTGGTTCTCGAGGATGAAATGTATGTTGGATTCACTGCTTCAACCGGAAACATGACTCAGAGTCACAAAATCCTCGCGTGGAGTTACAGCAACACAAATTCTTCATTCAGTGAGCGTTTGATAAATCTAGGTTGGCCTTCTTTCGAGCTTCCAAAAACTCCATTCTATAGAAATAGAGGTTTTGTTGCAGGCCTCACAGCCGGGGTTTTGATTCTTGGAGTTGCATGTTGTGTATTTGCTTTAATGTTTGTTAGAAAGAGTAGGTTGAAAAGAAAGGAGAGAGAGGAAATGGAGGATTGGGAGTTGGAGTATTGGCCTCATAGGCTTTCCTATCAAGAAATTGAATCTGCAACAAAAGGGTTTGCGGATGAGAATGTGATTGGAGTTGGTGGGAATGGTAAGGTTTACAAAGGGGTTTTGAATGGAGGACTGGAGGTTGCCGTGAAGCGAATTTCGCACGATAATGTTGAAGGGATTAGAGCATTCTTGGCAGAGATATCCAGCCTAGGAAGAGTTAAGCATAGGAATTTGGTTGGATTAAGAGGATGGTGCAAGAAAGATAAGGGAAGCTTGATCTTAGCCTATGATTACATGGAAAATGGAAGTCTTGATCAGAGGGTGTTCATTTCTGATGAAAGCAAGATCCTAAGCTATGAAACAAGGATAAGAATCTTGAAGCAAGTAGCTTCCGGAGTCCTCTACTTGCACGACGGATGGGAGTCCAAGGTGTTGCATAGAGACATCAAAGCTAGCAATGTGTTGTTAGACAAAGATATGAATGCTAGGCTAGGTGATTTTGGGCTAGCTAGAATGCATGATCATGATAAGGCTGCTGGGACTACACGGGTGGTGGGGACAATAGGTTACCTAGCACCGGAGATTGTAAAATCTGGCCGAGCATCAACAAAAACCGATGTGTTTGGATACGGAGTCTTGGTCTTGGAAGTGATCTGTGGTAGAAGGCCTATTGAGACAAACAAGCCACCTTTGGTGGATTGGGTTTGGGAGATGTTTAGAAGAGGGGAGTTGGTTAACGCTATCGATCGTCGGGTTAGAGAGAGTGGGGATGTGGATTTGGAGGAGGTTGAGAGGGTGCTGCAGTTGGGGATGGTGTGTGCTCATTCTGATCACAATGCAAGGCCAACAATGAGGCAAGTGGTGAAAGTGTTTGAAGGGAAGAGTGAAAATGAAGGAGATGATGATATGAATGTTTACCTCTTGGAGAGGATGAGGAGTGGGGAGATTCTTTCCATGCATCATGAGGTTCCAACTTTGAATGAGATTAGACAAGGGATGTCTTCTTATTCTTCCGTCTCACTTTCTTGGAGTAATATTACTGTTGTAGAGGGTAGATGATTCTTTTGATGTCAAATTGTAGTATTTATTGGTACTGAGTGTATAGATTATATTATAATCATTCTATACATTAAGTAGTGATTAGTGAGGTTGCATTAGATTACACTGTTTTATTATTGTATTGTTTATTGGTTTGTGGCTCTATTCTTTAAAGCTTCCTCCTCATTAGCTTTAATGTTTAGATAGTTTGAAAAGATGTTAAAGTATTTTATTGTTATAAATTATTTATTTGTGAACGTTTATTTATCAAGGCACCAGTGGTCTAGTGGTAGAATAGTACCCTGCCACGGTACAGACCCGGGTTCGATTCCCGGCTGGTGCAATTTTTTAAAACTCAAATTCTCACATTTATTTTGTGATTATTTCTTAGCTACAACGAAATATTTTCGTATTATATTGAAGAGTATGTTTTGTCACATTTGATCCGTGATTATCTTCGTGTATTTGCTTTCGATTCCATCATGTTAAACGGCAAGTATATCAATATGACGTCATCCACCAATATGCATAATAACTATGAATAATATGAAAATATAAAATAAAATACAATTAAAAATAGAGGATGACGACGAGATTTTCCTTTCAAAACACGTGGAATCTACTAAATAATACTTTTAGGCTTGTTTGGAAGAGCTTAAAAACAACTTATTTTAACATTTACTCCTAAATAATACTTCCTCCGTCCCAAAATTCTAATCCATTTTGGTGGCGGCATGGTTTTAAAAGATAGTTGTTAGTTGTACGTAAAGTTGTAAATCATACAAAAAAATTGTGTGTAATAGTTTGCCAAAAAAAGAAAGTGGACAAAAATTTTAGGATAACCAAATACATAGTGGACAAGAATTTTGGAATGGAGGGATTAAGTTATTTTGTGTGTGTTTGGGAGCTTCTTGAAAATACTTATTCCCCTCCATAAGTTATCTTTGACTTATTTTTATAAATTAATATTTATAACTTATGAGTAACTTATAAGAGATATTTAGTAATCAAATCCCGACTCCTACGATTTTTTATACTAACATTTTTTTTATATTGTATAAGTTATATCAATATGTGCATCCAAACGCAATCAAGTTATTAATTAATAACTTATACGATAAAACTTATACAATAAGTTATTTTCTCATAAGTTCTTATATAAGTTGCATTAAATATAAAATGAAGTAGGTTCCCCCGTTATTCATTTCCCATACCCATATTTTTATACTCTCTCTTCAAAAAATTATCTTTCAAACAATTCCGTCCCGCTTCAAACTTATAAATTTATAATTTTTAACTTTATGAAAACTTTACTGTTGGGTGACGATTCTATCCTCAGCACTGTTTCACTCAGTGGGAAATGATTCTGTCTTCTATACTGAACCAAGCTCAGTAGCCTATGTGCTCTGAACTGTTGAGAAGATTTGAAGATCCCAAAACCCTATCTGATTGGTGAACCATTCCGTTGTATATGTTGTTTGTCTCTGAGGTTTCAGACTCAGTAGACACTCTGCTCTGGTCAAGGCGCTCAGTAGCTTATTTGCCTCAGCACCAGTGTAGAAGACTCAGTGATCTTGGACTCGCGAGAAGCGATATCGAGAGAGTCGGTCGAACCGAACTCGGCGGGAGTAGTTCACCTGGACTCGGAGCCGATCTTCGTAGACTTATCTCGGTTGTCTATCTACCGAATACAAGGTCGACTCGAGATCGGCGGATAGTCTTCGGGATCGCTGAAATCTTTTGAAAGACAATCGGCATTGTCATATACGAGAATGAGAGAAGTCAGCTTTAGCTTGTCTCGAAGTCTGTGCTGTCTCAACCGCTCTATCCGCTTCGACAAATGACAAACATACACGTGTCATCCTACCTACTAAAGCTGCAAGTCAACACTTTTCGAAAAAGGAGGAAAAGGCACTGTTACCTACGCCAAAAGAGCCGTTTGCTACCAAAAAGAGAGAGAGAGAAGAAGATCGTCTCCAACGGATCTTTCTCAATCTCTTCTCTATAAATAGAGGGATCATTCAAGATTTGAAGAAGATACACAAAAAAAAGAGAGTTCACGAGCTAACGAAGAAACGAACACACACACGAACTTTCAAACGAGCGAATTCCAAAAGCCTAAGTCTTCCGCAAGAATCGAAAGAGTTATCTCCGGCGAAAGACTACCTCTAAGCTCATAAGGGAACCAAGCTGAACCGACAATAAAGCATCTAGTATCCAAGCGACGTGACACGAACTTATAGCTAAACCTCAGTTGTTCGTCGCTCTAGAAGCTACATTCTTGTTCCCATCCCTCTAACCCTAAGCTCAACCGATATATCCATAGCTTAGACGAAGGAGTTCACCTTTGAACCCAATCCTTATTGTATAAGGACTCCTTCACTGTTGGAGAAGTTTGTCAAACACTTTAAGTTTGATAGAAGTGTAAACTGGGACTTGCTCAAGTATAATCCCCAAGCAAGGCTTTGTCCTGTGCACAAGCTGACTGAGACTAACTCAGTATAATAAATAGCCTCCTGATCTATCGGGACAGTGGACCTAGGATTGTTGATATCCGAACCACTTTAAAAATCTCTGTGTCGTTTACTTACGTTCTTTTACTGTTACATTGATTTTACTGTGCATACTGAACATCGTATTTATAATCAATTAACTGTCTCAGTATACTGAACTTCTTATCTACCGAATCGAGACTTAAAACGTTTTCTCATAAAAACCGATTTGGGCCTACACTATTCCGCGCACCGAACTCTTGCCGATCGATACCGAATTCCGACCTAGTCGGTTAGCGAGATCTCGGCCGAGTCGACTTTTTAGCCTTTTTAACACGATTCGTAACGGTTATGCAGTCTGCTTGAATCATTTCAAGATCGGCATCTTCTCCGAATAGGATTGTTCGTGTTCGAAGTTGAGAAATTTGGATTCAGGTGTATTCACCCCCCCCTCTACACTTGAACTCACTCTCGGGACCAACAATTGGTATCAGAGCGGGAGTTCCTTAAGACTCTTGTCACTTTGAGACTGGTCTATTCGAACGGATCCGGAGGAAAACGTTTTCACTGCATATCACTCTACATTCATATCATTATTCTTCATGGCTGATATGTCAGGTATAAGAATGGTACCCATGTTCTCGGTAGAGAATTATGGAGTGTGGCGAGTCAGAATGGAAGCACATCTGACATCCCTCCATGACAGTATGACTGAAGTGCTTGAAGATGGACCTATCGTTCCCATGATCGATAGTGTTGTAACTCAAGACCAAGGAGGAGGAATGGTGACTGGGAAGAAGATCCCTAAAGACAGAAGTCTCTTCACTCCTGAAGAGAAGAAGCTTCACAATCTAGACCGAGTCGCCAGGAATGCCATACTAACCACTCTTAGCGATTCTTATCTTGGCAGGGTTCATGAATGCAAAACCGCTAAAGAACTCTGGGATGCTCTAGCGCTACTGAGTCGAGGGACTCGAGAAGATTAAAGCGAATAAACTAGCACTGGAACTCCAAAAGCCGGAAAGCTTGTCTCTCATGCCAGTGACAAAATCGAAGATCCGAACGTCGATTTACCAATCGATGAACTCAATCAACGGGCGGGAAAGATATTCAAGAACCGAGAAATGAATCTAAAGATACCGAGGGCACGCCGGGACGGACGCCGGACACCTTTTGCCACTCTATTGCGACATTCCGATTTAGATGTTGTCTCTCCCGACCATATCTTTTCGTAATTACAGGCAGAGGAGTTTGAGTTCGACAGACCTCAACGAAAGCTGAGAGCTGAAGCTGACACAAAGATCGATCATGCTTTCAAAGCAACAGTCAGCACAGCATCTCCCGTGACGAGCAAGATGATGAGTAAGACTGAGCCTTCACTCAATGATCTACAAGAAGGAAATCTCGCTCAGAAGTATGCGCTGCTCGCTGTAAAGTATCAGAAGGAGAAGGAGAGGCGTAGAAAGCTGACTAAAGCATACCGAGATACAAAAGGTAAGTCAGAATATACACCAAAACGCTCTCCTGACTCACAATCTTCTGAATGCAGAAAGAAAGATGACTCAGCACCCTCAAGGGATAGTGCAACCAAAGAAGAAAAAGTCATCACTTGCTACAACCGCAAAAAGCCGGGACATTATCAATATGATTGTCCCGAGGCGAGTAGTGCTTGAACGCGCAAAGCACGTAAGGCAAGGAGAGAGAAATTCACCCAGAAAAGACAATCCTACATAGCTGGCGAAATCTCAGACGACTCAGAAGAGGTCGACTCCTTTATGGATTCATCTGACGATGAAGCAGCCTTCATGGCCTTAGAGCATGAAGCAGATGAATCGACTGAAATATGCATGATGGCAGGTGAAGAGGATGAGGTAAATTCTCATGAACCGGCCAACTCCTCTTCACACTTGCACACACGACACTCGTTTCGGAGTGCGGATGGGAATTTGGACATCACAACCGCATATGAAGATCTACTAGATGAACAAATTCAAATGAGTCTGCAGCTCAGCAAGACTCTTCAGGAGTTGGATACCCTGAAAGTGGAGAATCAGAGACTTTCTCAGGAGAGTCAGGTTGCTATTGAGGCCGAAGGACTTGTGTTGAGACTCAGGGAGGAGATAAACTCTCTGATGGCCAAGTCTCAGCATCAAGAAGATCGGATTTCGGTTTTGACCAATGACTTGACTCGTAAAGATATCGAACCGAGTCTGCTTGAAGCAAAAATTGTCGGGACTTCGGACCGAACATGATGCAATCGAAGAAAAGTGATGATGTCCGGAGGAACTCGATGACCGAGAGGTACATGGGCGTTGAAAAGAAATTGGAGGCTATGCTAGCAAGCAACAAGCCAAAGCACCGCAAGGAAGGACTTGGATTCGGCCGGGGAGCTTCTTCGTACGCCCCAAGACACTCGGAAGGACGGCTTGCTGATAGGTTTGTTCGAGGAAAGACCATCAATGCCGATATACTCGAACCCCCTCGCAAAGAACAAACAAAAGATGAAAGCACCTCATCCTACTCGGCGAGCATTCGACAACAAGATCAAAGCCAAAGTACCCCTGTTCGGTCGAGGGGGAACCAAAGAAATCAAAATTGGCCGATCAAGATGGACCTCCAAAGCCGACACATCCAGATTCGGTATGGGTCATATTATTATGATCCTATAGTCGAAGAGGTTCCAAAAGTCGAAGAAACAGAAAGCCGCACGTAAGGCAAAGGTCGGCGATCCCACCGCTCGAAGATTAGGACTCCCGAACCTCGAAGCCTCGAAGTCACCTATGACCAGTCCGGTGGTCGATATGTTGACTCTAGTGGAAAGAAGATGTCCGAAACCACCGGGGTTGTTAGACAAATTTGGGTTATTAAAACTAACACCTAAGGACCCAAAATCAAAAATAAAGGGTACCCGAATATAATTCTATTTTGCGGAGTGCGCAGAGACCCATGGTATGTGGACAACGGATGCTCAAGACATATGACATACCAAAGGAGTCTATCAAGAATTATATCACCGAAGAAGGACCCGGAATGAGTTCGGAGACAATGCAAAAGGCTATACTAGAGGATATGGAACACTCGAGCATTGGACTCGCCAAAGTTCCAAGAGTATCATATGTTGAAGGACTTCAAAGCATAACCTTCTCTCTCGTTAGTCAATTTTGTGATAACTCAAATAGAGTGGTATTTGACGCCGGTTTTACGTGATGTTATTGATAAATCTACGGGGAAAACAGTGTTATCGTGTTCGCGCGAAAGAACATATATGTTCTTGACCGGAACTCAGCGAACCTCGAAGCTTGTCCGTTGGCAAAGAATGATAATCGAACGGGGTGGCTATGGCATAGAAGACTCAGCCATCTCAACTTCAAGACGCTCAACAAACTAGCAAGAGACACTCTAGCAAGGGGACTGCCGAATGAAATATTCAGCAAAGACACTCAGTGTGAAGCATGTCTGAAGGGAAAGCAAACAAAGAATCAAAATCCAACAGTTCCATCTCCTTCCACTGATGGAATCCTTCAACGCTACATATGGATTTGTTCGGTCCGGCTCTCCGGTGACGATCGAGGCGGGAAATATGCATTAGTGGTCATAGATGACTACTCGCGCTACACACTGGGTCATATTCATTGCCAACAAGTCTGACGTCAAAACAGAGTTACCAACGCTTCTGAAAAGGCTCAGTGTCGAGAAGAACACCAAGATCAAAAAAATACGTTCAGACAGAGGAACTGAGTTCCTTAATTCCATGGTAGAGGAGTTCTGCGAAACAGAAGGAATAGAGCATGAGACATCGGCTGCCCGCACACCTCAGCAAAATGGAGTTGCTGAACGAAAGAACATAACTCTCAAAGAAGCAGCTAGAACTCTACTCGCAGATTCAGGACTCCCATCCAAATTCTGGGCAGAAGCAACGGATACTGCGTGTTACACTCAGAATAGATCTCTACTGACAAAGCAGCATAAGAGGACACCATATGAACTATGGAACGGCAGGAAGCCTTCTCTATCTTATTTCCATATCTTTGGTTGTTCATGCTTTATCCACAATAATGGGAAAGATCAGCTGAAGACTTTTGATAGCAAGTCAGATCAGGGAGTATTCTTAGGATACTCTCGGGTCAGCAAAGCTTTCAGAGTATTCAACTATCGGACTCTTTGCGTGGAGGAAAGCCCTCATATTGTTTTTAACGAGTTTGCTACGAAGACAGGGAGCAATAACTCAAATTCCGAATCCCGAGGACATCGGTAGACAGCCTACAGGATCTAAGCTTAAAGGACAAACTCGAAAAGATCCAGCTTATGTTGGGATGATGATTCAGACGAAGAAACTGAAGACAAATCTACTGAATCTCAACCATCAGAGCAAGTAGCTGAGCAGATTGATTCTCCCGAACAGAATCAATCCCAGGTAACTCAGGTCGATGAAGAAATCCAAGATGTAACTGAGACCACTACTGAGAATAACGACTCAGGGGAAACATCTAGTAATGTTCCCGAGCCGAATGCCCCCGAACCTCGGTGACTCGAAGAGACCATACTCTTATCAACGAAATTCTTCAATCTCGAATAGTACAACCGAAATGCCTAACTCACCTACTATCTGTGTTGAACAAATTTCAGATGAAGAGCTGAAACTTCATAGATCGTGGCTCGATGCTCACACTGCTGATCTAATCATTAGAGATCCCTCAGCTAATGTCAAGACAAGATCCAGATTCTGTCAAGGAGAAAGCGCATTATTTTCCTGCTTCTTGTCTACCGAAGAGCCTCGGACCATTGAGGATGCATTAAAGGATGCTTGACCGGATCATAGCTATGCAGGGAGGAGCTGAATCGGTTTACGAGAAACGAAGTGTGGGAGCTTGTAGATGCACCCCGTCATCAACATGTCATTGGAACCAAATGGGTCTTCAAAAACAAGCGAGATGAAAACAACGTTGTAGTAAGGAACAAAGCAAGGCTCGTGGCTAAAGGCTACTGTCAAGCTGAAGGAATAGATTTCGATGAAACTTTCGCTCCAGTTGCAAGATTGGAGGCAATTAGACTATTCCTAGCCTACGCAACACATCAAAGATTCGGAGTTTATCAAATGGATGTGAAGTCTGCGTTCTCGAATGGCGTGCTTTGAAAGAAGAAGTCTATGTGGAACAACCGCCCGGCTTTTAGCAGGGACATCAAGTATATAGACTCAGAAAGGCTCTGTATGGGTTAAAACAAGCACCCAGGGCTTGGTACGATACCCTGTTTGAGTTTCTTCTTCAGAAAGGTTTTCGAAATGCACAATAGACCGCACTCTATTCAAGCATTCGACTGGAAGAAGACTTATTACTTGTGCAGATCTACGTGGATGACATTATATTCGGATCAAAGAATGTCATCATGTGTCAACAATTTGAAAAGATGATGAAGGATAAGTTCGAGATGTCAATGATGGGAGAAATGAACTACTTCCTTGGTTTTCAAGTCAAGCAATTTGAAAAGGGAACGTTCATCAACCAAGGCAAATACACTCGAGACCTCATCAAAAGATTCGGTGCACATCCGGCAAATCTATCAAGATCCCGATGAATACGAATATGAAGATAGATCTTGATAAAGAGGGAGTATCGATAGACCAAACCGAATATCGTGCTATAATTGGTTCATTATTATATTTAACAGCTACTCGTCCTGACATAACTTATGCTGTAGGTGTCTGTGCTCGATTTCAGGCGAATCCCAAGCAGAGCCATATGGACTCGAGCAAAGAAGATTCTCCGCTATCTCCGAGGAACACCTCGACATGGGTTTATGGTATCCAACGATGATAATATTGAACTAACTGGCTATTCGATGCTGGCGATGCAGGGATGTAGAATTGACCGAAAATCAACTTCGGGGAATATGTCGGTTCCTTGGCGGCAAAGGCGATCTTATGGTTTTCAAAGAAACGGCACTCGGTAGCTACGTTGACTACCGAAGCCGAATACATGGCTGCCGGAAGTTGTTGCGCCCAAATCCTTTGGTGAGCGAGACAAGAATGAGAGACTATGACGTCATTCGAGAATGAAGTGCCGATCTTCTCGCGATAGTACCAGTGCCATTGCAATCACTCGGAATCCCGTACTACACACGAGATGCAAGCACGTGGACATCGACATCACTTCATTCGTGACCATGTCGAAAAGAAGGATATCGAGGATGGAAAAGATCCATACCGACAAGCAACGGGCTGATATACCGACCAAACCTCTAGGCCGAATCCGTATTCGAGAGAACTTTCGAAGAGAGCTAGGTTTGTTGGACCCTACTGACCCCGATCGGTAAGAAGGTTTCATGAGAGGACAATTTCGGTAAGGGGGGAATGTTCACTTTCGCATCGAATGTATTCGATACATAGAGATTCGAAAACCATCTACACGAGGTATCACCGACTACTATGTTCAGGCGACGGGTTTGCGTATCTCTACTCGGTAGTAATTTATATAACAATACCTTGCATTTATGACAAAGATTCAGCATGATATTAATATCTCTTGGTTTGTCTTTATTATTAACGGATTTCATTTAATGCACGACATTCCATACATAAGCTTGCTGAACTCTGCGCGCATTTAATGCATGTCTTTTCACAAGCTACTTAGGCTATTTTTACAACTGGCTTTGACTTAGGCGGCATATGCGATCATTACCTATAATATATCTTCTAATCTTGACCGTCCATTCTATAAAGCAGTTTAAACTCAACCTTTGATCAAATAACTGTTCATCTTCACGTTTGATATATATATTTGATCATATCTTCTCAAACCGCCATTAGCATACTTCAAATCTTTCAAGTCCGAAAAATCCGAGATTTGCAAAAACAATCCTTACTTACAACTTCATCTTCATATCATATCTTGATTTTTATTGGTATGCTTATTAGAACTGTTACTGTATTCTCTGTTTCTTCAGTATCAATATATATAAACTGTTGTATCTAAAACTGATACTGATAAGATTCTTATGTAACAGGTACTATGGCGAACATAACTGTCGATGCCCCTCTGAACATGGAGGACATTCTTCAAAAAGGCCGTGTTTGGTGCGAACCAGTCATGGAATTCGATGCGTGCGACCTAGACTACATGGATGAGATCTTCGCATCTCTACGGGAGTCTGGTCTGGAGAAGTTTCTATCAAGGAAGCCAACGTTCTTCCTTCCTCGACAGGTGGCTGAGATATACCTCAACTCAGACTCCATCTCTGGAGACATCATTGGGAGGTTCAGAACTTACTCCATCAACAATGCTTCCCTACTGCTGAAACGTATATCTATCAAGGAAGCACTGAAGAACAGCTTTGACTTGCCATCTGAAGGAATCATCACCGTAGGCTACAATGACGACTCAGTAGACGAGTACCTATCCATATTCTGCGGAAAGCCAACAACCTTCAGAGCTGCTTTTCCCAAGAACGCCATGCTACCACAATACAGAGCCTTGGCTTACATTGTCACTCAGTTGCTGACAAGCCAAGCTGGCTCATTCGATCAGGTCTCCCGACCTAAGATCCAATTAATGATGGCGATATACGATGGCGCTAAGATCAACTGGATAGATTTCTTCATCCGAGAATTCATGATCCAAGCGGCCAAGTTTGACAAGTCAACACGCATCCTGAGCGCGAAGGGGAAATTACTGTATGGGCTGAAGCTCTCAGTAATGATTGAAGACCACTGTGGTTCAGATCAAGTCACCTTTGATGATAAAGAGTACTTCAATGTGAAAAAGGTACGCTTCTATAACCAGTCTTCTGCCCTTCAGCAGATAGGGTCAGGTCCCCAAGCTCAACAGACTAAGCCTCAGCAGGCTGCATCTTCAAAGAAGAGAACACCTCCAGCAAAAATATCCAAGGCACTGGCTAAGAAACTGAAGAAAGCCATCCCAGACATGCCTGCTGAATCTGAGGTATCTCCAGAAACTCTCGTCGAATAGGCTACTCGAAGAACCTATTCAGCCTTTGCGGCTAATAGATGAGCCAGAGTCTTCTGAGAAGACTCAATCAGTGGAGAAGGGAGTCTCCACTGAAGAACCAATAGAGATGGAACAAGGGGAGGCTACTGAAGCTCACAGTGAAGAAATTCAACGCCTAGACAGCCCCCTCATAGTTCCTCCACTCAGCAGTATGCCACCTGCTGAACATCAGATGTCTCCAATTGACTTGGAATCTGAGACGGCGTCTGAAGAAGAAACAATCAGGATGGAAGCGTCAGTGATTCTATCTAGAGCATCCCGAGAAATTCTTCAACTAATTCTGGAGCTTGCTGACTACTCCGATCTGATGCTTATTGCCAAATCAGCAAGACTCCACATGTTGCTGCGACATCAGGAGTGGCCTCGTCTACAACGCCTAGTTCTCCACTTTTCCTGTCAGTAGCTTCATGAAGAAGAACTGAGATTGAGGGAACAAATAGGCTATTCAGAGCCTGAAGACCTCAGCTCAATGGAAAATTTGAGGGCTGCAATGCTGGCAATGGTACATGATCGACAACTTGCCTCGGGCCCAAGCACCCTCGAGATGGGTCGACCATGACGACCCACCCAGTGATTCGAGCCCCAGAAAGCCCGATGAGGGAAATCCCAGGACAAGGATAAACATACCGAAGAAGCTCGGCGTCCGCTCGGTATCCTTGGACTCGCGAAGTCGACGGCCGGTACCTCAAGCATCCACGAGCCCGCTCGGCTCTTGTTGGAGTCCGCATTCGAGGTAGCGCCCAGCCCGCATCGTCGACGTTCCAAGTATGTGGCGAGGGCTATTAAAAGCCAAGGCACTCGAACCGTGCCCTCGCCAAGGCGATCCCACAACGTGTGGAAGAAGACTGCTTGAAGCCATCGCTCCCGAGCTTCGTGGGCCGAAATCCTCTATGTCCCAATCGGCCGCCCACGATGTCTCTCGCCATTGTCACTCAAGCCCTGGCTCAGCAGCAGACAAAATTTGATGATCAGCTCAAGATCTTCCAGGAAGGACAAGCTAAGCTTCATGCACAGTTCAAGGCATCTTTGTCTACTCATTCCCGAGTCCTTCGCCGAACAAGCCCGGCCACGTAAATCAAACTTGAAAACATTCGGTTGGTCGTGGAAGATAAGATCTCACGAAAGGCCGAAAGAGTTCAAGGAAGCGGTGACCTCTCACCCCGGCAGGTACAAGGTAGATCTTGCAACCGAGAGGAACGAGCCGCATGAGGCTCGACTAAGATCAATGATCGTCTTGATGATCTGTCAACCTCTTACAAAAGTCTGGAAAGGTCAGTACTAATCCCTACCCCGGCTGTTATTGATGATGTCAAAAAGGGGGAAGGAAAGATAAAGGATACTGATGCAAAGAAAGAAGAGTACCGAGAAGCCGACCCCACCAAAACCGCAAAATCTAAGGGTACAAAGAACTCGAAAGAAGACTTAGATCGAAATGGGTGAGGCCCAGGGGTGTCCCAGTGCGAGCACAGGTGAGACCGAGCCCAAGTGGCTCGGGAACCCAAGCTGCTCATGCAACTCGGACTCCCACCGATATCATTAAGGAAGTCGCAGTATGCCGAGGAGGCTGCCGAAGATTCGGGATGAAGAGGAAACACCTCTCCCTCCACTGTTCGGGGCAAAGGCAAAAAGATACTTGAAACTCCCGACCCCTCCAAAGCAAAGAAAACGAAACGATACATCTCGGCCGAGGAGGAGGCTCGGATTGCCGCCGATGAAAAACTAGCAAGGGAGATTCTTTGGAGCGAGAAGCCGCAAACAAGCCTAAGCCTTAAGCCTCGTGAAAGGAAAAACTAAAGCTCCAAGCGAGAGGAGGAAGAAAGCCCGCCGGGCTACCTCCAAGGAAGCTCGGGATCGAAGACGATGATGACAGGGGAAAAGGAGAAGGAGCGAAGCGGCGAGAGCGAGAAGCGTGGTACATCGAAAGAAAAATCAAGTACCCCCGCCGACTCGGAAGATGCCTCCCGAAACCTAAAGAGCTAGATGATGAGGCCGAAGCCATATTCGCCCGGATGGACAGATACTTATATAGAGGCGAAGAGGCGAGACGGATCGAGGCTACGAGAAATAGAATCCATTTAGCCGATCCGGAAGCTCGAGGAAGCGTGCCGAGGAAGAAGCCAGGCACGTAACTCCCGCTAAAGCCGACATTCCCTATCGTTACGGGAAGTTCGGAAAGAAGGCCACCGATCCGAAATCTCACGGATGGTCGAGAACGGATGAGTGGATGCCGGCTCGGTTCACTCGTGAGATGGGAAAATTCGAAGATTGAGTTCATCAAACGCTATTATTTCCGGAGATTCCGGCCGAACAAGTCTAGAGCCGAAGCTTATGCTTTGAATGGATGATGCTTACCGAAGCGGATCTCTACATCCACTTGTATAATGCCATTTCGTAAGGGAAAGAGATTCGATTCCCGGACCCCGGAATCATTCTACCTCCAAGAAGAATGGATGACTCAATTCATGTTGCGACTATTGAAGCCGGAAGTGAAGGACGCTGCGATCAAAGATTCTTACAAGATGATAACCCAGCTGACTTCGCGGAATACTTGAAGCTGAGAAAGACCACGTACCGAATGTATGGTGTGCCACTGCCTGAGACACAATCGCAAGGATTCATGGACCGGATTCAGCAGTTTAGGCGCCCATAGTCTTAGTATTCTCT
The DNA here is from genome assembly GCA_028984105.1 of Lavandula angustifolia. Taxonomy (NCBI): domain Eukaryota; kingdom Viridiplantae; phylum Streptophyta; class Magnoliopsida; order Lamiales; family Lamiaceae; genus Lavandula; species Lavandula angustifolia. The sequence continues at coordinate 4,255,638 of CM054815.1, read as the reverse complement.
CTTCATAGTCTAGCAAGATTTGTAATGTACTAAACTGAATCACTCTTATATATACAAATCTTCTTTTGGCTCTGACAACAACTTGTTGTCTAAATAGCCGTGTTTGTCTTATGCTTTAACACTCAGAATCACTAAAGTGATTACTGACACACACTCACTTTCTTTATTACTTGTCAATTTATTGCTTTGTTAGATTCTGCTAGTATTGCTTCTATGTAATGGGGGAAATTATTTTTGCCCTGTTTTTCAGTAGTCTAGAACTGATGGAACATCTCCTCTGATCTTACTTGTAAAATTGTAAGGAGATTTGTTTCTGTCTGTTTAGTGTTAGCATAGATGATAGGTTTTGGCATCATCAAATAGGGGGAAATTGTTGGGTGATGATTCTATCCTCAAGATCAAGTTTCACTCAGTGGGAAATGATTCTGTCTTCTATACTGAACCATGCTCAGTAGCCTATGTGCTCTGAACTATTGAGAAGATTTGAAGATCCTAAAACCCTATCTGATTGGTGAACCATTCAGTTGTATATGTTGTTTGTCTCTGAGGTTTCAGACTCAGTAGACACTCTGCTCTGGTCAAGGCGCTCAGTAGGTTATTTGCCTCAGCACCAGTGTAGAAGACTCGGTGATCTTGGACTCGGCGGGAAGCGAGTATACGAGAGAGTCAGTCGAACTGAACTCAGCAGGAGTAGTTCACTGGACTCAGAGCTGATCTTCAGTAGACTTATCTTAGTTGTCTATCTACTGAATACAAGGTCAGACTCAGCATCGGCAGATAGTCTTCGGGGATCGTCGAGAATCTTTTGAAAGACAATCAGGCATTGTCATATACGAGGATGAGAGAAGTCGGCTTCGGCTTGTCTCGAAGTCTGTCTTTGTCTCAACCGCTCTATCCGCCTCGACAAATGACAAACATACACGTGTCATCCTACCTACTAAAGCTGCAAGTCAACACTTTCCGAAAAAGGAGGAAAAGGCACTGTTACCTACGCCAAAAGAGCCGTTTGCTACCAAAAAGAGAGAGAGAGAAGAAGATCGTCTCCAACGGATCTTTCTCAATCTCTTCTCTATAAATAGAGGGATCATTCAAGATTTGAAGAAGATACACAAAAAAAAGAGAGTTCACGAGCTAACGAAGAAACGAACACACACACGAACTTTCAAACGAGCGAATTCCAAAAGCCTAAGTCTTCCGCAAGAATCGAAAGAGTTATCTCCGGCAAAAGACTACCTCTAAGCTCATAAGGGAACCAAGCTGAACCGACAATAAAGCATCTAGTATCCAAGCGACGTGACACGAACTTATAGCTAAACCTCAGCTGTTCGTCGCTCTAGAAGCTACATTCTTGTTCCTATCCCTCTAACCCTAAGCTCAACCGATATATCCATAGCTTAGACGAAGGAGTTCACCTTTGAACCCAATCCTTATTGTATAAGGACTCCTTCACTGTTGGAGAAGTTTGTCAAACACTTTAAGTTTGATAGAAGTGTAAACTGGGACTTGCTTAGTATGCACAAGCTGACTGAGACTAACTCAGTATAATAAATAGCCTCCTGATCTATCGGGACAGTGGACGTAGGATTGTTGATATCCGAACCACTTTAAAAATCTCTGTGTCGTTTACTTACGTTCTTTTACTGTTACATTGATTTTACTGTGCATACTGAACATCGTATTTAAAATCAATTAACTGTCTCAGTATACTGAACTTCTTATCTACTGAACTGAGACTTAAAACGTTTTCTCATAAAAACTGATTTGGGCCTACACTATTCCGCGCACTGAACTCTTGCTGATCGACACTGAATTCTGACCTAGTCAGTTAGCAGATCTCAGCCGAGTCAGACTTTTAGCCTTTAACACGATTCGAAACGGTTATGCAGTCTGCTTTGAATCATTTCAGACGGCATCTTCTCCGAATAGGACTGTTCGTGTTCGAAGTTGAGAAATTTGGATTCAGGTGTATTCACCCCCCCCCTCTACACCTGAACTCACTCTCGGGACCAACATTTACATTATTTTTTCAATTACAATATGAAAAAAGACAGAAAAGAATTCGATTTCCTCTACTATGCGTTGCAAAAATTTGGTTGAATCTCATTTCTTCTCGGTTACTTCTAAAAAATTATACTAATTTTTTAATAAAATTAAGATTCATAAAAAAATATTTAAATAAATTTTTTAATTTCGATAAAAATACAGAAATGGCCGAGTAATAAATTAGTTTTTTTGATGCGTCAGCAGATTCTTTTGATGCGTCATGTATCTTGAGCATTCGTTGTCCACGATCCAAGGGTCCTTTAGCACCTGCAAAATAAAGATAAATTCAGGTACCTTTTGGGTTCAGGTTGGGTTCTTAGAGGTTAGTGGATTTTGGGACCCAAATCTGTCTGATAACCCTGGCGGTTTCAAATATCTTTTTGCCTTTGTTACCAACTGATCTCTCTGCTGAACTAGGAGATGCTGACTTCTTTATCTTCTGAAGCTCAGGTTTCTTCTTTTTCTGCACCTTGGGGCTTTTGATTTTGGGCTCATTGTAGTATGATCCATACTGAGTTGGATGAGTCCACTGTGGGTAGCCATACTGTCTGCCCATCTGACCTTCTTGGTTCCCCTGAGTTGGATCTGGGTGTTTTGGGGCTTGAACCTCGGGTCATCTTCTGGTAGCTGAGATGAGGTGCTTTTATCTTTTGTTTGTTCTTTGTCTGTGTTGGGTTATGAGTCAGTAGATGATACTCAGCAGTTAGTGGGTTAAAATAATATTGAGGGAAATCGTAGTAGTACTATGGAATTGAAGATCCCAAAACCCAGCTGATATCAGTAGTGTAATGTCTTGATAGGATTAACTGATGTATAGGCTAGACTGTTTTTGTTTTGTTTATCCTTGTGTCTATGTCCTGTACGGGGTAAAATGTTGGATTGATCTTCCGTCGAAGTTACTTTCTAGAACCCCACGTCATCAGTGTAAGAGCCTGCGTTCTTGAGTCATCAGCTGATCTTCGCCTCAGTAGAAGACATCTCATCAACAGACATCAGCAGAAGAACTCTATGCAAGCTCAGTACCTTCGCAGTCACCAGCTGACCACACTCAAGAGAATATCTCTTGTCAGCCGATTCAGACGAAGAAGACAGAGACTGTTTTAAGTCTACTGTATCCGACAGGAAACGACCCAACTGTTAAAGTCTTTTCGAAAGTCAGCAGAAGACCATACGAGGATTAGGGAGAGTCAACTCCGATGTCTGACACAATCTCACCTACCACAAACCTCGACCAATGAGAAGCCGTCAACGCGATATCTGCTCTGACCAACTAAAGCTGCTCTCATGTACAATATCAACAACTCTGCTGCAACAATTCGAATTTATGGCCGTTTTCTTTGGAAGGTTGTGACACGTGGCATCGTCGTCTCCAACGGACATATGCCTGTTTCACGACTATAAATAGAGAAGAAAATCCGAGCTTCACGCACGGGATATCAAGGGAAAACGCTCAAAGCTTTCAAGCAACTCTAGCGCATACAATATCAATCCAGCGAAGAACTTGCCCAATAGAATATCATTAGTTCTTCTCTCTAGAGTTCTTTAGATCCCTCTTCTCAAGCTAAGCTCATTGCCATATCTATAGCTTAGAAATTCGAAGGAGTTCACTTTTAGTGATTGTTCTTATTGTAAGAACTCCTTCCTAGTTGGAGATTATCCCCTCCCCTTCAAACCTCGGTTTGATTTGTAAAGTCGCTAAGGACTATAACTTAGAAGGGTCTGTTCAGTGCACAGATTCCTTGCTGAGGCTTGCTCAGAAAAATCAACAAGACCCCTGTTCAGCAGGACCGTGGACGTAGGATCTTGCGTATCCGAACCACGTTAAAAATTGCTTGTGTTATTTACGGTTTTACTGCATAGCTTACAATTGATCACAAAATCATATTCTGCATAAAACGTATTTTCAAAGCGCACTAGCAAAAATAATTTAGCTTGCGAAATCACATTTTCAAACTGAGACGAATCTCCGGGCCCCACACTCTTATCCGCACGACGTATCCGACTGAGTTTCAAGTACTGACAAAAGTCAGTAGGAGAGCTTAGTAGTTGGCACACTTCTAACCCGCGATCGAAGGTTACTATTTGGCACTGTTCATCAGTTGCAACCTACAGCTCAGCTGTCCTTCGCGTTTGAGAAAAGAAACTGTGCTCAGGTGTATTCACCCCCCCTCTACACCTGACTATCGTCTCCGGACCAACAGTCTGAGGGGTTGAAGATTCAGCATATTGAGTTCCCCCTTTGACAAATCTGTCAGCCATCTGATTTGAGCTTTTCTATCCAGAAGTAGTTGCTTCATAGGTGTAACCAAGTCCTTCATTTGTGGAGCATGATATCAACAACTTCTCAAGCTTTTCTTTAGCTCCTATGTATTGCTCAGTCATTAAGGTTCTCCAAACCTCATCACTTTTTCTCAGAGCTTCGTACTCAGCTCTGAATTGTGCGAGCTTGTTCTTTAGACTGGAAATTTCAGTTTCTTTCTCAAAGTTGTCCTTGGTCAGAACTGAGATCTGTGATTCTTTTTGTTGAGACTTGGTCATCAAAGAATTAATCTCTTCCTTTTGTCTCAAGACAAGTCCTTCAAACTCAGTAGAGTCCTGACTTCTCGTTGAAAGTCTCTGATTTTAAGCTCTCAGGAGTTCCAGCTCCTGAAGTGTTTTATTGAACTGAGTGTTCATCTGAATTTGTTCCTCCAACAGATCTTCATATGCTAGAACCACGTATAGAGGTTCATATGCAACATAGCTTGGTGTCGTGTGTGCATGGTGAAGAGGGGCATATATTAGGATAATAATTTACCTCAGCCTCTTCTCCAGCCATAAGACACAGTTCCTGTTGGGTGATGATTCAATCCTCAACATGATCATACTTGTGGGAAATGACTCTTATCTTCTATACTGAATCATGCTCAGTAGCCTCGTGCTCTGAACTGTTGAGAAGATTTGAAGATCCCAAAACCCTATCTGATTGGTGAACCATTCCTTTGTATTCGTATGTCTCTGAGGTTTCAGACTCAGTAGACACTCTGCTCTCGGTCAAGGCGCTCGGAGCTCATCGGCCTCCGGCACCGGTGTAGAAGACTCGCAGATCTTGGACTCGGCGGGAGCAAGATATGCGAGAGAGTCACCGAACCGAACTCAGAGGGAGTAGTTCACTGGACTCGAGCTCATCTTCGTAGACTTATCTCGCAGCCTATCTCTGCCGAATACAAGGTCGACTTCGAGCAACGGCGAGATAGTCTTCGGGGTGTCGGAATCTTTTGAAAGACAATCAGCATTGTCATGTACGAGGAAGAGAGAAGTCGGCTTCGATCATCTCGAAGTTTGTCTTTGTCTCAACCACTTCATCCACCTCGACGAATGACAAGCATGCACGTGTCTTCTCACCTGCTAAAGCTGCAGTAAACCTTTTACCTAAAAAGGTGGGAAAATACACTGTTACCTACACCAAAAGAGCCCTTTGCTACCAAAAAGAGAGAGAGAGAAGAAGATCGTCTCCAACGGATCTATTTCAATCTCTGCTCTACAAATAGAGGGATCATTCAAGATTTGAAAATCAAGAGAATGCGCGCACCTAGAACACGAGAGAGCATTCAAACGAGCGATATTAACGACTAAGTCTTCCGCAAGAAACAACCGAGTTATCTCCGGCGAAAGACTACATCCAGCTCAAAAGGAACCAAGCTGAACCGACATAAGCTTCTAATATCCAAGCGACTGACACGAACCTATAGCTAAACCCTCAGCTGTTCGTCGCTCTAGATAGCTACATTCTCGTTCCTTATCCCTCTAACCTTAAGCTCACTTGTTATATCCATATCTTAGACGAAGGAGTTCACATTTGAACCTAATCCTTATTGTATAAGGACTCCTTCACTGTTGGAGAAGTTTGTCAAACACTTTAAGTTTGATAGTGTTGTAAACTGAGACTTGGATCAGTATAAAAACCAAGACGCGGCTTTGCCCAGTGTGCAAGCTGACTGAGACTAACTCAGGATAATAAATAGCCTCCTGATCATTCGGGACAGTGGACGTAGGATTTGAGCGATATCCGAACCACTTTAAAAATCCTGTGTCTCTTACTGCTTTCTTAACTGTTGCATTAATTTTACTATTCATACTGAACATCATATTTAAATCAATCAACTGTCTCAGCATACTGAACTTTTAAATCTACCGAACTGAGACTTAAAACATTTTCTCACAAAAACTGATTTGGGCCTACACTATTCCACGCACTGAACTCTTACTGTAGATACTGAATTCTGACGTAGTCGATTAGCGATCTCGGCCGAGTAAGTACTCTTAGCCTTTAACTCGATTCGAACAGTTATGCAGTCTGGTCCGCCGAATCAAGTTTGATCGGACACCATCCTGAATAGGACTGTTCGAGTTCGAAATTGAGAAATCGAATCAAGTGTATTCACCCCCCCTCTACACCTGACCGTACACTCGGGACCAACAATTAGTATCAGAGCAGGAGTTCTTTGACTCTTGTTATCTTTGACACTGGTCTATTCGAACGGATCCAAGGGAAAACGTTTTTTTTTTCTGCATATCACTCTACATTCATATCTATATTCTTCATGGCTGATATGTCAGGTATAAGGATGGTACCCATGTTCTCGGTGGAGAATTATGGAGTATGGCGAGTCGAATGGAAGCACATCCCGACATCCCTCCATGACGAGATGATCGAAGTTCTTGAAGATGGACCTATCGTTCCCATGATCGATAGTGTCGTGACTCGAGACCAAGCTCAAGGAGGAGGAATGCTGACCGGGAAGAAGATTCCCAAAGACGAAGTCTCTTCACTCCCGAGGAGAAGAAGCTTCACAACTTAGACCGTGTTGCCGAAACGCCATACCGACCACCCTTAGTGATTCTTATCTTGGCGGGGTTCGGGAATGCAAGACTGCTAAAGAACTGCGGGATGCTTCTTGCGCTACCGAGTCGAGGGACTCGAGAAGATTAAAGCCAACAAATTAGCGCCGGAACTCCAAAAGCCGGAAAGCTTGTCTCTCATGCCCGGTGACAAAATCGAAGATCCGAACGTCGATTTACCAATCGATGAACTCTATCAATGGGCCGGGAAAGACATTCAAGAACCGAGAGATGAATCGAAGATTCCGAGGGCACCGCTTGGACGGACACTGGACACCTTTTGCCACTCTATTGCGACATTCCGACTTAGATGCTTGTGTCTCCCGACCATATCTTTTCGTAATTACAGGCAGAGGAGTTTGAGTTCGACGGACCTCAAAGAAAGCGGAGAGCCGAAGGCGACACAAAATCGACCATGCTTTCAAAGCATCGGTCGGCCACGAGATCTCCAAAGAACGAGCAAAACGACGAGTAAGACCGAACCTTCACTCAATGATCTACAAGAAGGAAGTCTCGCTCGAAGTATGCACTTGCTCGCGTAAAGTATCGAAGGAGAAGGAGCGACGCGAAAAAGTGACTAAAGCCTATCGGGAAACGAAAGGTAAGTCAAATTATATGTCGAAACACACTCCCGACTCACAATCTTCTCGAATGCGAAAGAAAGATGACTCGAACCATCAAAGAATAGCGAAAGCAAAGAAGAAAGAGTCATCGCTTGTTACAACCGCAAGAAGTCGGGACATTATCGCATGATTGTCCCGAGCTCGCAGTAGTCTTTGAACGCGCAAAGCACGTAAGGCAAGGAGAGAGAAATTCGCCCCGAAAAGACAATCCTACATAGTCGGCGAAATCTCGGACGACTCGAAGAGGTCGACTCCTTTATGGATTCATCGGATGATGATGCAACTTTCATGGCCTTAGAGCTTGAAGTCGAAGAATCAGTTGAAAAGTGCATGATGGCGAGGCGAAGAGGATGAGGTAAATTCTCATGAACCACTTAACTCCTCTTCACACTGCACACACGACACTATTTCAGTGCGGATGAGAATTTGGACGTCGCAACCGCATACGAAGAACTGCTCGATGAACAAATTCGGATGAGTGCCGCGGCTCGAGCAAGACTCTTCGGGGAGTTGGATACCCCGAAAATAGAGAATCGGAGACTTTCTCAGGAGATTCAGGTTGCTACTGAGGCCGAAGGACTTGTGTTGAGACTCAGGGAGGAAATAAACTCTCTGATGGCCAAGTCTCAGCATCAAGAAGATCGGATCTCAGTTTTGACCAATGACTTGACTCGAAAGATATCGGACCGAGTCTCGTGAAGCAAGAAATGTCGGGACTTCGAGCCCGACACACCGAAGAAGAGTGATGATGTCCTGGAGGAGCCTCGATGACTAAAAGGTACATGGGCGCTGAGAAGAAATTAGAAGCTATGCTAGCAAGCAATAAGCCAAAGCACTGCAAGGAAGGACTTGGATTCAGCCAGGGGAGCTTCCTCATCTCGCCCCAAGACACACTCGGAAGTACGGCTTTGCCGATAGGTTTATTCAAGGGGAGACTATGAACGCAAATATACCGAACCCCCTAGCAAAGAACAAACGAGAAGATGAAAGCACCTCATCCCACACATCGGCATTCCGACAAGAAGATCGGTGCCAAGAAACCCCGGTTCGATCAAAGGGGAACCAAGAAATTAAAATTGGCAGATCAGTATGGACCTCCAAAGCCGACACATCCAAATCCGTATAGGTCATACTATTATGAACCTATAGTCGAAGAGGCTCCAAAGGTCGAAGAAAAAGAAAGCCACACAGAAGGCTAAGGTCAGCAGTCCACCAACTCAGAAGATCAGGACTCCTGAACCTCAGAAGCCTCAGAAGTCACCTTCGACCAGTCCAGTGGTCAGATATGTTGACTCTAATGGGAAGAAAATGTCTGATACCACCAGGGTTGTTAGACAGATTTGGGTTATGAAAACTAACATCTAAGGACCCAAAATCAAAAATGAAGGGTACCTGAATAAAATTCTGTTTTGCAGGTGCGTAAAGACCCATGGTATGTGGACAGCGGATGCTCAAGACACATGACATACCAAAGGAGTCTACTGAAGAATTATATCACTGAAGAAGGACCCAGAATTGAGTTTGGAGATAATGCCAAAGGCTACACGAGAGGATATGGAACACTCAGCATAGGAACTACCAAAGTTCCAAGAGTATCATATGTTGAAGGACTTCAGCATAATCCTCTCTCTGTTAGTCAATTTTGTGATAACTCAAAAAGAGTGATTTTTGACGCTGGTTTCTGTGATGTTATTGATAAATCCACAAGGAAAATAGTGTTATCAGGTTCGCGCAGAAAGAACATATATGTTGCTGACTGGAACTCAGCTGAACCTGAAGCTTGTCTGTTGGCAAAGAATGATAATCGAACGGGGTGGCTATGGCACAGAAGACTCAGCCATCTCAATTTCAAGACGCTCAACAAACTAGCAAGAGACACTCTAGCAAGGGGACTGCCGAATGAAATATTCAGCAAAGACACTCAGTGTGAAGCATGTCCGAAGGGAAAGCAAACAAGGAATCAAAATCCTCCGGTTCCATCGCCTTCCACGAATGGAATTCTTCACGCTACTACATATGGATTTGTTCGGTCCAGGTCTCCCCGTGACGATCGGAGGCGAAAAATATGCATTAGTGGTCATAGATGACTACTCGCGCTACACATGGGTCATATTCATTGCCAACAAGTCTGACGTCAAAACAGAGTTACCAACGCTTCTGAAAAGGCTCAGTGTTGAAAAGAACACCAAGATCAGAAAAATACGTTCAGACAGAGGAACTGAGTTCCTTAATTCCATGGTAAAGGAGTTCCGCAAGCGAAGGAATAGAGCATGAGACTTCACCGCACGCACACCTCGCGGGAAATGGAGTTGCTGAACGAAAGAACGTAACTCTAAAAGAGGCGGCTAGGACTCTACTCGCAGACTCAGGACTCCCAACCAAATTCTGGGCAGAAGCTACTGATACTGCATGTTATACTCAGAATAGATCTCTACTGACAAAGCAGCATAAGAGAACACCATATGAACTATGGAACGACAGGAAGCCTTCTCTATCTTATTTCCATATTTTTGGTTGTTCATGCTTTATCCACAATAATGGGAAAGATCAGTGAAGACTTTTGATAGCAAGTCGGATCGGGGAGTATTCTTAGGATACTCTCGGGTCGACAAAGCTTTCGAGTATTCAACTATCGGACTCTTTGCGTGGAGGAAAGCCCTCATGTTGTTTTTAACGAGTTTGCTATTGAAGACAGGAGCAATAACTCAAATTCTGAATCTGAGGACATCAGTAAGCAGCTACAGGATCTAAGCTTAAAAGACAAATCGAAAAGATCCAGCCTATGTTGGGATGATGATTCGGACGAAGAAATCGAAGACAAATCTATCGAATCTCAACCAGCGAGCAAGTAGCCGAGAAGATTGATTCTCCCGAACGTAATCAATCCCGGGTAACTCAGGTCGATGAGGAAACCGTAGAGGTAATCGAGACCAACACTACCGAGAATAACAACTCGGGGGGGAATGTCTAGTAATGTTCCCGAGCCGAATGCCCCCGAACCCGGTGACTCGGTAGATCACACTCTTGTTCTTGAATTACTTCAATCTCGTAATAGTACAACCGAAATGCCTAACTCACCTACTATCTCGTGTTGAACAAATTTCGATGAAGAGTTAAAACATCGTAGATCGTGGCTAGATGCTCACACCGCCGATCTTATAATTGGAGATCCTTCAAGACATGTCAAGACAAGATCCGGATTCTGTCAAGGAGAAAGCGCATTATTTTCCCCGCTTCTTGTCTCTGAAGAGCCTCGGAATATTGAGGATGCACTTAAAAATGCTTGATCGGATTATTGCTATGCAGGAAGAGTCGAATCGGTTCACGAGAAACGAAGTATGGGAGCTTGTAGACGGACCCGGCATCAACATGTCATTGGAACCAAATGGGTCTTCAAAAACAAGCGAGATGAAAACAACGTTATAGTAAGGAACAAAGCAAGACTCGTGGCTAAAGGCTACTGTCAAGCCGAAGGGATAGATTTCGATGAGACGTTCGCTCCGGTTGCAAGATTGGAGGTAATTAGACTATTCCTAGCCTACGCAACACATCAAAGATTCGAGTTTATCAAATGGATGTGAAGTCTCGCGTTCTCGAATGGCGTGCTAAAAGAAGAAGTCTATGTGGAACAACCGCCCGGCTTTCGGCGGGGACATCAAGTATATAGACTCGAAAGGCTCTATACGGGTTAAAACAAGCACCCGTGGGCTTGGTACGATACCCCTGTCCGAGTTTCTTCTTCGTAAAGGTTTTCGAAAGGCACATGAGACCGCACTCTATTCAAGCATTCGGCCGGAAGAAGACTTATTACTTGTGCAGATCTACGTGGATGACATTATCTTCGGTTCGAAGAATGTCATCATGTGTCGCAAAATTTGAAAAGATGATGAAGGATAAGTTCGAGATGTCGATGATGGGTGAAATGAACTACTTTTTTGGTTTTCAAGTCATGCAATCCGAAAAGGGAACGTTCATCAACCAAGGCAAATACACTCGAGACCTCATCAAAAGATTCGGCCGCACATCCGAGCAAATCAATCAAGATCCCGATGAACACGAATATGAAGATAGATCTTGATAAAGAGGGAGTATCGAGAGACCAAACTCGAATACCGTGCTATAATTGGTTCTTTATTATATCTAACGGCTACTCGTCCTTACATAACTTATGCTTTGTAGGGGTTCAGTGCTCGATTTCGGGCGAATCCCAAGCGAGTCATATGGACTCAAAGAAAGAAGATTCTCCGCTATCTACGAGGAACACCCGACATGGGTCTATGGTATCCAGCCTGATGATAATATTAAACTAACTGGTTATTCCGATGCCGACTATGCGGGATGTAGAATCGACCAAAAATCAACTTCGGGAACATGTCGGTTCCTTGGCGGCAAAGCCGATCTCATGGTTTTCAAAGAAACAAGCACTCGGTGGCCACGTCGACTACCGAAGCCGAATACATGGCTGCCCCGGAAGTTGTTGCGCCCGGATCCTTTGGGCCGAGACAACGAATGAGAGACTATGACGTCATTCGGAATGAAGTGCCGATCTTCTTGCGACAAGTACCGGTGCTATTGCAATCACTCGAATCCTCGTTCTTCACACAAGATGCAAGCACGTGGACATCGACATCACTTCATTCGTGACCATGTCGAAAAGAAGGATATCGAAATGGAAAAGATCCATCTTGACAAACAAAGGGCTGATATACTGACCAAGCCTCTAGGCGAATCCGTATTCGAGAGAACTTTCGAGTAGAGCTAGGTCTCTGTTGGACCCTCACGACCCCGATCGAGTAAGAGGTTTCAGGGAGAGAGATATTTGCGTAAGGGGGAATGTTCACTCTCGCATCGATACATTCAAGACGAAGAGACGAAAACCATCTACACGAGGTATCACCGACTACTATGTTCAGCTGACAGGTTTGCGTATCTCTACTCAGTAGTAATTTAATACAACAATACCTTGCATTTATGGCAAAGATTCAGCATGACATTAATATCTTTTGGTTTGTCTTTATTATTAACGACTCACATTTAATGCACGACATTCCATACATAAGCTTGCTGAACTCTGCACGCATTTAATGCATGTCTTTTTACAGTTACTACTTAGGCTATTTTACAACTGGCTTTGACTTAGGTGCCTTTTGTGATCATTGCCTATTTTTTACTTCTAATCTTAACCGTCCATATCATAAAGCAAGTTTACACTCAGCCTTTGATCGAAAACCGTTCACCTTCATAGTTGATATATATTCGATCAAATCTTAAGAACCGCCATTAGCATACTTCATAACTTTCAAATTCCGAAAAATCTGAGATCTGCATTCGCAATCTTTTCTTGCAATTACACTCTCTATCTTATCTCGAATTTTATCCATTGGTATGCTTATATCTGTTAATGTATTTGTTATATGTTTCAGTATTGCATTGCACAGCACTGTTCTATCCAAAAAACGATCGATTCATTTCTTGTCACAGGTACAATGGCGGAAACCAATATTTCTATGATATCTCCAGCGGGTATGCAGAACATTCTGGAGAAGGATCGCGTGTGGTTTGAACCCACCATGGATTTCTATTCATGCGATCTGGAGTATATGGATGAGATCTTCTCAGCTCTGCGCGAGTCAGGCTGGAGAAATTTCTCGTCTAGGAGGCCTTCGTTCTTCCTCCCGAGACAGGGTTGCGGAAGCTGTATTTGAATTCGGACGCAGTGTGCGGAGATATAGTGGCGAGATTCGTTGCCCATTCTATCCAAAACGCCACTATGGAGTCAAGCGAGATGTCCATCAAGGATGCCTTGAAGCGGAGTTTTGATCTGCCCTCCGAAGGAACCAGTACAGTCGGGTACAGAGACGACCGAGTTGATGAATACCTTACCGTCTTCTGTGGAAAGCCCACTACATTCAAAGCTGCTTTTCCGAAGAACAGCATGTTGCCTCATTCGGGGCACTTGCCTATATAGTGACGCAGCTGCGACAAGCCAAGCGGGGTCGTTTGACCAAGTGTCGAGGCCTAAGATTCAGATGATGATGGCCATATACGACCGAGCCCGGATAAATTGGACGGAGTTCTTTCTCCGAGAATTCATGGCTCAGCCGCTAAGTTCGACAAAGCATCGAACACGCTGAGTGCAAAGGGCAAATTGCTTGTATGGACTCAAACTGTCCATCATGATCGAAGATTTATGTGGATCTGAGCCTATCACCTACAGTGACAAGGAGTACTTCAATGTGAAGAAGGTCGATTTCACAACAAGACAGACGCGCTTCAGCAGATAGGGTCAGGACCCTCGGCGAGTCTCTCCGAAATCAAACTCTCGGCGAGCTACGCCTACAAAGAAAAGAACCCCTCCCGCTAAAACTCCTAAGGTACCGGCAAAGAAACTGAAGAAAGCCGGCGAGGTGCCGGCCACCGAGGAGGTTCCACAAGTGCCCGCCGAACAGGCTCCCGAGAAGACTACTCGGCCCATGCAATTGGTTGATGAGTCCGAGTCTTCCGAGAAGACTCGGTCGATGGAAAAGATTGTTTCCACCGAAAGGGACCAAGGGGATGCTTCGAAGCTCGGAGCGCAGATATTCGGCGCCTAGACAGGCCCCCTTCGTACCTCCACTCGGCTCGGTCCCTCCAACCGAAGAGCGAGACTTCATACATAGACTTGGAGTTTGAGATCGCATCCGAAGGTGAATCAATCGGGATGGAAGCTTCGGTGATTATATCCAGAGCATCCCGAGAAATTCCCGCAACTAGTTCCGGAGCTTGCCGACTACTCGAGACTTGTTGCTCATCGCCAAGACAAAGAAGGCTCCACATGTTGCTTGCGACATCGGGAGTGGCCTCGTCTACGCCGCCTTGTCCTCCACTACTCCCGTCGCCAGCGCATGAAGAGGAATTGAGACCGAGAGAGGAGATAGGCTATTCGGAGCACGAAGACCTCAGCTCAATGGACAATCCGAGGGCTGCAATGCCGGCCATGATTCATGATCGGCAAGCACGCCTCCGCCCAAAGACCCTCGGATGGGTCGGACCATGACGACCCACCCAGTGATTCGAGCCCCTGGAAAGCCCGATGAGGGACAACCACAGGACAAGGATACCCATACCGAAACCGCTCTCCACCTCTCGGTAACCTTGGTCCCGAGAAGTCCAAGGCCGGGTGCTTCGTCCTCGGCAGAGCCCGCTCGGCTCTTGCTTGCAATCGACTTTCGAAGCGGCGCCCGGCCCGGACCGCAAAGAGATCTCGATCGGTGGCAAAAGCCTTAACGCCCAAGGGATCAAAAATCGAGATCTTGCGAAGGCTATCCATAGGACATGGAAGCAGCATCGCTCAAGCCACGACTAAAGAACTTCGTGGGCCGAAGTCTTCTCGTCTCTTCATCGGCCCGCCCCCGATGTTTCCGCGCTTATTTCAGAAGCGTTGGCTCAGCAGCAAGTCAAATTCGAAGCTCAGCTCAAGATCTTTCAAGAGAGCCAAGCCAAGCTACTAGATGAATTTTTGGCTTCTAAACTGGCTCATACTGACGCTATCACTGAACAATCCGAGGCCACTGAACAAAGACTTGAGATTATCCAACTGGCCTTGGAAGACAAGATTAGTGAGAAGCTGAAAGACTTCAAGGAAGCAGCTGATCTCTCTCACAAGCAGTACAAGGAAAACCTTACCATGGAGAGGAATGAGTTGCATGAGGCTCTGACTAAGCTCCACGATCGTCTTGATGAGTCAGTCAACCTCCTACAAAAGTCCGAAGAAGTCAGTCCTAGTCCCTACCCCGGTGCTCATTGATGATGCCAAAAAGGGGGAAAGTGAAGAAAAAAGGGAAGGAAAGAAGAGTACTGAGAAGCTACCTAAAACTCAGTCTCAGAAGGGTGAGGCCCAGGGTGTTTCAGCTGCGAGCACAGCTGAAACCGGCCCAAGTGGCTCAGGACCCCAGCAGACTACTCAGGCAACCCAGACTCCCAAAGATTTTATTAAGGAGGTTGCTTGAGTACGCCGAACAAAGCGGTGGAGGACTCGTAAGAAGAAGAGGCTCCTATTCCACCACCGGTTCAAGAAGGCAAGGGCAAACGAAGCTTAAAATTCCAACCCCTCCAAAGAAAGAGATTAAGATACATATCTGGCGAGGAGGAAGCCCAAATAGGCTGCGGATGAGAGACGCGGAGAAATTGCAGAGGCCGAAGCAGCTAACAAGCCAAAGTCTAAGCCTGCCAAAGGAAATACTAAAGCCCCGTCCAGAGGAGGAAAGAGAACTGCTAGACTGCCTCCGAGAAAGCTCATCATAACAGATGAAGAGGACGAGAGAAAAAGACAAGGAGCAGGCGAGGAAGAATGCGAAAGGCGGGGGTACATCCAAATCTAGATCTAGTACCCCTGCTGAATCGGAACAAGCTCCTCAGAAGCCTCAAGAGCAAGATGCAGAAATTGAAGAAATCTTTGCTCGGGTGGATAGATATCTCTACAGAGGAGAGGAAGCTAGAAAGATAGAGGCTGCCAGACAGAGGATACATTTGGCAGACCTTGAGGCACTCAGGAAGCGTACTGAACAAGAGGCCAAGCTGAGAGTTCCTTCGAAAGCTGACATTCCTTATCGATACAGAAGGTTCAGGAAGCCAAACGATCTGAAAACACATAGATGGTCGAGATCAGACGAATGGATGCCTATTCAATTCAATCAGAGATGGGAATCGGCCAAGATAGAATTTATCAAGAGAAATTATTTCTGGCGATTCTGGCCTGAAATGTCTAAGGCTGATGCCTATGTCGAGTGGATGACCATTACGAACCCGATCTTTACCCATATATGCACGGAGCAAGAATGCGAAGGGGTAGTAGTCGGCGTTCTCGAAGCAAGGATCATTCCTCCACCCGGAAGACAAGACGACTCGACATCTCGGAATGATTGAACAAGAAGTGAAGAATGCTTTGCGTTGAACGAGAGGACTAGAACAAGATGATCCAAAGAGACTTCGCCGAATACACGAAGGCGAGGAAGAACACATTCGGAATGTATGGAGTCCCATCTTGCCCGAAGATAAATCCCAAGGTTTCATGAATAGGATTCAGCGGTTTAAGGGTTCTCCCTCTTAGTTCTTCTAGCTTAGCAAGATTTGTAATGTCTTGAACTAGTTATTATATATATACAAATCTTACGTTGGCTCGACAACTACTTGTTGTCTAAATAGCCGTGTTTGCTTTATGCTTTAACACTCGAATCATCAAGTGATTATCGACACACACACGTTGTTTATTTTCCTGTCAGTTTTTGCTCGGTTAGATCTCTGATAGACTAGACTTTCGGAGAGTTATTATTTCTCTTAAGGGGAAATTGTTGCATGGGGGAAATTATTGTAAAGGGGGAAATTGTTCTGCCCTGTCTCCCTCAGTAGTCTAGCACTTACCAGACAACTCCACTGATCCTACTTGTAATATTTGTAAGGAGCTCTGTTTCTGAGTAAGTTAGTGTTTAGCATAGTTGATAGGACATAGATGATAGGTTTTGGCATCATCAAATAGGGGGAAATTGTTGGGTGATGATTCAATCCTCAGCATGATCATACTTGTGGGAAATGACTCTTATCTTCTATACTGAATCATGCTCACTAGCCTCGTGCTCTGAACTGTTGAGAAGATTTGAAGATCCCAAAACCCTATCTGATTGGTGAACCATTCCTTTGCATTCGTATGTCTCTGAGGTTTCAGACTCAGTAGACACTCTGCTCTGGTCAAGGCGCTCAGTAGCTCATCAGCCTCAGCACCAGTGTAGAAGACTCGATATCTTGGACTCGGCGGGAGCAAGATATGCGAGAGAGTCAGCTGAACCGAACTCGGCGGGGTAGTTCACTGGACTCGAGCTCATCTTCGATAGACTTATCTCGGCCAGCCTATCTATCGAATACAAGGTCGGACTCAAGCAACGGCGGATAGTCTTCGGGATCGTCGAGAATCTTTTGAAAGACAATCGGCATTGTCATGTACGAGGAAGAGAGAAGTCGGCTTCGATGCGTCTCGAAGTTTGTCTTTGTCTCAACCACTTCATCCACCTCGACGAATGACAAGCATGCACGTGTCTTCTCACCTGCTAAAGCTGCAGTCAACCTTTTACCTAAAAAGGTGGGAAAATACATTGTTACCTACACCAAAAGAGCCGTTTGCTACCAAAAAGAGAGAGAGAAGAAGATCATCTCCAACGGATCTATTTCAATCTCTGCTCTACAAATAGAGGGATCATTCAAGATTTGAAAATCAAGAGAATGCGCGCACCTAGAACACGAGAGAGCATTCAAACGAGCGATATTAACGACTAAGTCTTCCGCATGAAACAACCGAGTTATCTCCGGCGAAAGACTACATCCAGCTCAAAAGGAACCAAGCTGAACCGACATAAGCTTCTAGTATCCAAGCAACTGACACGAACCTATAGCTAAACCCTCAGCTGTTCGTCGCTCTAGACTACATTCTCGTTCCTTATCCCTCTAACCCTAAGCTCACTTGTTATATCCATAGCTTAGACGAAGGAGTTCACATTTGAACCTAATCCTTATTGTATAAGGACTCCTTCACTGTTGGAGAAGTTTGTCAAACACTTTAAGTTTGATGGTGTTGTAAACTGAGACTTGGATCAGTATAAAAACCAAGACGCGGCTTTGCCCAGTGTGCAAGCTGACTGAGACTAACTCAGGATAATAAATAGCCTCCTGATCATTCGGGACAATGGACGTAGGATTTGAGCGATATCCGAACCACTTTAAAAATCCTGTGTCTCTTACTGCTTTCTTAACTGTTGCATTGATTTTACTATTCATACTGAACATCATATTTAAATCAATCAACTGTCTCAGCATACTGAACTTTTAAATCTATCGAACTGAGACTTAAAACGTTTTCTCACAAAAACTGATTTGGGCCTACACTATTCCGCGCACTGAACTCTTACTGTAGATACTGAATTCTGACGTAGTCAGTTAGCATATCTCAGCTGAGTAAGTACTCTTAGCCTTTAACTCGATTCGAACAGTATGCAGTCTGCCGAACTAGTTTGGTCCGGACACCATCCTGAATAGGACTGTTTGAGTTCGAAATTGAGAAATCGAATCAGGTGTATTCACCCCCCCCCCTCTACACCTGACCGTACACTCGGGACCAACAGTTCCGTATCTTCGGCTTCGATTACCATGAACGCAACATCATCATCAGATGATTCCATGAATAGCTCTTCATCGCTCGTGCAATCGGATAGTCTCCGGCTATGTAGACTTGCCTTTTTCTCATAAACTTATCTCTTCTAGCTTGCCTTTCAGCTCTTTCAGCAGTCGTGAGCTCTGGACATTCATATTGATAATGTCCTGTGTTTTTGCAGTTGTAACACGTTGAACTTTTGCCTTCTTTCCTTGATATCTCATTATTTCCAGCGGAGGGAGTCTCAGTGTTCCTGCATTTAGGTAGAGAATTAGATTCACCTTTCAGATGATTATTTTCTCTCTTACATTGATAGCTTTTTGAAGCTCTCTTCATCTTTCTGAGCTTGTCCCTCTCCTTTTGGTATTTAACTGCAAGGAGAGCATATTTCTCAGCTAAGTTATCAGCGGTTGGGATCGTCATAGAGCTTCCAACTGATTGACTTGCGACTAAGGGACTTACTCCAGGTGTGCTGACTATTGCCTTATATGCATGATCCATTGGCATTTTAGTATCAACACTGGGGGTATGTGGAAGACTGAACTCAAACTCCTCTACTTTCAGTTCTGAAAAGATATAATCATGTGTAACAGAGCTTAAGTCAGTTCTTCGCAAACATGTAGCAAAAGAGTACCACTTGGGCCTAGTAAGAGCCCTTAGAATTTTGGTGTTGGTCACCTTGTTGCTGAATGTTTTCCCCAATCCTTTGATGATGTTGATTTGATTTATGAATCTAACGTTGAAATCATCAATTCACTCTCCAAAAATCATTACAAATGCTTCGAGCTTTTGCAGCTCCAACTCTAGTTTATTTTCTTTGATCTGTGGAGTTCCTTGACTCAACACTGCGAGAGCATCCCAAAGCTCCTTTGCAGTTTTGCAGTCGTGCACCCTCCTGAGATAAGAGTCACTGAGAGTTGTCAGCATCGCATTACGTGTGACTCGGTCAAGGTTGTGCAACTTTCTCTCTTATGGTGTAAAGAGGCTTTTGTCCTTTAGGACTTTTACACCGGTTTTGGCACCTATTGCTGCCACAATTGCAAGTTCGACGCTGTCGACCATCGGAACAATGGGTCCTTTATCCAGGATGTCAGTCATGCTGTCATGCAGCGACGTTAGATGTGCCTCCATCCTTACTCGCCATGCTACGTAGTTTACAACTGAAAACATGGGTACTATCCTTATACCTGAATTATTAGACATGTTGAAGAGTATGGTATAAGATGCTATGAAGAGATGCAAATGCAGTGAAAACGGTTTTCAGAATCTTGTTTGAGTAGACCAGTATTTAGAAAACAATGATCATAAGAACACCGTTCTGATACCAATTGTTGGTCCAGAGACGAGCCTTCAAGTATGGGGGGGCGAGGGGGTGGATACACCTGAGTGTAGATTTCAACTCAAATGCGAAAGTCAGTGCTACTGAATATTGCTACTGAACTAGTCAGTTGACTAACTAAGCTTTCTAGATCGCGTGGGCAGAGTATCTGTCTATTGAGTTCTATCTACTGACTTATGTCAGTGAACAATAATTCAGTTTAAGATATGATGTGCAGAAGTGTATGCCCAAAATTTGTTCGTCTCAGTTTGAAAATATGTTTTTATGCTGAGTGATTTAAAGTCAGTTTTATGCCGTATGAATAGTTAATCAATGCAATAGTAAATCAACACAAATAGTTTTTAAAGTGGTTCGGATACGCTAGATCATACGTCCACTGTCCTGAACATAGCAGGAGTTCTTGATTGCTTGTATTGAGCAAGTCTCAGTCGATCTGTGCACTTGACAGATACTCTAGTTATCGTCTTAGTGACTTTACAAGGTTCAAACACGGGGCTTGATATTCTCCAACTAGGAAGGAATTCTTACAATAAGAACAGTTCAGGAAGCTAAACTCCATCGAGGTTTTCTAAGCTTATGATACTACAATAAGTCTGTTTAGAATTGAGAAAGGGAACTAATGAATCTCTACAGTATAGAACTAAGATGATCACTATGTATATGGGTTCTTAGCTTTGATATGCTTGTTTCTGAGCTTGAATGCTTTTGTTCCCTATTGTTGTTCTTCTCTGCATGAAGACTCTTCTTTATTTATAGTCTCGACTCATGAATAGATCTGTTGGAGGGAGTCTAGACACGTGTCGAAAACGAAGAAAAACGGCCATTTCAATTTGAATATCACTTCAGGGATTTCATCTTTTTCGGTCTAGGAAGCAGCTTTATGGCAGAGCAGGTACAATGCTGACAGCTCCTCATTGGTTGAGGTTAGAAGGTAGGTGAAGTTTTTTCAAACTCCAAGACCATGCTGAGTTGACTTCCTCTGATTCCTAGTGTCTTCTACTGAATCATCTTCTACTGACATTCTTCAGAGATATTCAGTACGTGACTCGAATTTCTTTGCAGATTCAGTGGGTTATAACATTCCCAACTGAGTTCCTTGATGCTGAGTTCTTTCGGCTGACATTTGATATCCTACAGAACCTATCAGCTACTGAACTCTAGTTAGCCTACTTAGTTTCTAACATGATGAACTCAACTAAGCTGTTACATTATATAAGGCTCATCATTCAGTTAGAGTTTTGGGATCTTCATATCTTATCATACTGGATCTCATACCCAACAACAATGCATGTTAATTAGATTACATAATGTTTACATTGTTTTCACTTTTAGCATTTTTATTTTTGTTTTTGTTTTGTATATCTGCGTAATTACTTGAGGCATGTGTTGTTGTACAGGTTGGACAGTTGGAGGGACTGGATTGTGATTTGATGTAATTTCAAGATTGTTCCAAGTATTTTATGAGAATGTATTCGAGGTCGTGTTCACAAACAATGAAGAAGCACTTTTCTCTCTCTCTTAACATTTACAATTATAAATAATTGAGATCATCATCGTATCATTTTTTTTTTAATTATCAATTGACTCATACCCTTTATCTTATATGCACTACATATTAGTGTCACATTTTTCTTTTACAATTATTAATAAAAGTTGTGCGGAAATGAGTGGATCCCACATAAAGAAAAGGTTTAGTTGTGAATAATTTAATTATCATTTTAAAATGAGACAAGATGACTGAAACAACCCCCTAAAAAGTGAGAAAAAATAAATAATACGGAGGGTAACTCACCATTATTTTTGTGATTTGGATTCTCAGCCCAAATAACTGGGACCCACAAACAATGAAAGCCTTGTAATGATGGACCGTTAAATATTTAGGCTCAACGGAAAATAAAACGCCTAGACATTCCCATTTCCGGTTCCGGTTACGGTTACGGTTTGAAACCGCCGGTCACAGTTTGCCAAAAATTGAAATCGAAACTGAACCACATGTAGACGGTTGACGGTTCTGGTTTGAAACCGCCGGTTTCGATTTCAGTTTACCGGTTTCACAGTTTCATAAATTTTATTTTTTTAAATTACTGAATTAATTTTTTTATTAATTTAAAAAATAAAAAACATTATCCGGTTTAGAATCAAGTCACTAATAAATTATAAATAAAATTGTACAATCTCATGAAAGAATTGAACAATTAAATATATTAATACAATCTCATTGTTGATTCTTCATTATCATCATCATTTTAGAAATAAATTATATATCATTGTTTTTTATTTTTCGTCGTGTAATAACTATTAAACAATATTTGATATTCTAGGTTTTCAGTAATAAAATTTGAACAACTTTCATCCCATATATATTTTTTGGGAATGATAGTATCCATTTGCAATTAAACTAAATACAAAATAATGTTTTATCCTTTTGTATACTACTTTAAAATATCAAAATTGGTAGGATTTTTGTATTTTAAATGAATAGTTTGTTTTAAATATAAGTAAAAATTAGAAGATTTAGATCTTCAACAATGTTTTTAATTCAAAACTCATTTATCTAATTCATTAGATATATGATCTTTGACAATTTTAATAGGTGAAATTATCGGTTTCACCCGATTTGGATCCGACAGTTTCACGGTTTGAAAAAGAGTAAAATCGAAATCGAACCGTAAACCGATGGTTCCGGTTTGCATCGGTGTCGGTTTAAGCCGGTTCCAGTTCCGATATATAACTCGGCTTGAGCCGGTTTCAGTTTGAAAATGGGCATGTCTAAAGAGGCCTAATAAATAAAAAAAGAAATATATATACTATATAAAAACCCAAAAGCCTAGGCCTTTTATACTCCCTCCGCCCTATTATTGTTGGTGTGTATTTCTTATCGGGGTATCCCGCTATTGTTGTCTCGTTTCTAAAAATGGAATTAATTTGTGGATCACAATCAAAGGAAATAAGTGGACCCTCCACTCTAACACATCTTCACCCACTTTCTTAATCTCCGTGGCGAAAAAAAGTAAGACAAAAATAAATGGACGAAGGGAGTATTTTGAAAGCCTAAATTATTTTGATTTTTTTAAAAAGTAAGCCTAATCATTTTTATGTAATATTACTTGATTTGGAAATTAAGTTAAGTGGATAATTTTAATTTGGGGTTTAATTCCTAAAATTCATAGTAAAACAAATTAACCAACCCTTATAAAATAAGCATTTATTGGGAATTGTTGAAGCATTAATTCAAATATATATTTTTATGCAAGTATACTATCAAACCCTAAAAGGGTAGACCCATCTCTAACCAACTAAAATTAAACATCTCTAAATTAATATTGTCGGAACTGTGAGATTTTATTATTTTAGAGATATATTATTTTATTTATAAATTAATATTTATTAATTTAGAGAATGTTTTCGAACTTTAAGGGATTTTAATTAGACAAATATAAGAAGTTATAAGGTTATCTATATATTATATTTAATGTCATTTTACTATTTACTATATAGAAACAATGAATTATATTCTTCCAGTCCCGCTATTCTTGTCTTAGTTTCCTTTTTTCGGCCAACACGCTATTCTTGTCGTCGTCCCAAAAAGGGAAACAACTTCTGGACCACAATCAATTAAATAGTGGACTCCACCACTTTAACACACTTTCCACATACTTTAACATACATCCACCCACTTTTTAAAACTCCGATAGAACACTACTAAGCGAATAGCGGGACAAAGGGAGTATTAATTTGTTAAGAAATAATGAATTTATTCATCTAAAACACAAGTGCAATGGTATAGATAACATTCATTGATTACAACAATAAAAAACACTAAAGATAATATAATTTATTTGGAACCACTTACGCGCAAGGAAGCACTTATCGCGTCTAGGATTCTTCACAATTTTATGATGCAGTTTGAGAAAACAACATTGATTTTTTAATGCAATTAGAAAAGATTAGAGATGAGATTCAATTAGATTTAAATTTTAAGAAAAAAAGACAACACCAAAATTACATTTCACAAAATTTTGTTAGTGTTATTGGTAATTTTAAATGATTATTAATTTATGATATTGACGGGACCATATATTTACACTGGAGTTTTCTAAAATTTATTATCTTATTACCTTATCGAATCTGATGATTTTTTACACTAGCCCGAATCGGGATTGGAGAAAAATGTCATCTTAGAGATGTTATGAATAGTTCTACTGTAACCATTTTAATACAAATAATAGAATGGTCCATTTAGGCCCCGTTTGGAAGAGCTTATTAAAAGCTTATTTCACCTTATTCTAAAAAATACCATCAACCTCCACCTGATCTCGTCGTATTTGCAATTAGAACAAGCTTTGCCTCTCCTCCACTCCTCATTTGTAAACAAATTGGTAATCATCTTCACCTATTTCTATAGCTGTAACTACCACCAAAGTTATAACTACAACTTCAATGGAATAAACAACACCAAAATCCAATAAAAAGGCCATACCGCAACTTAAATAACAGTAACGCGGCCAAGTTAAATAAGAAAATTGGTTATTTAGCGGATTGCATAAGTAGATTTTGGGTTCCAGACAGGGTAAACAACTTCGACAACACAAAATTCCACAACTCACATACACCACTACGACAGGTTCACCAAGAAAATCCAACGCATGAAACCCAAGAGTCGCAAACTTATTACCATCATACGGTATATAAGAAACATCCTATTGGTCCAGCAACTGAATTCTTTCTACTGACTGATGTCAGTACTGAGAAATTTATTAGCAGAATATAGTGCGCATTAGTGTGGGCCTGGTTTAATTTCGTCTATTTAAAAAATGTTTTATGCAAACCAAAACAGTTTTGGCTCGTGTAGTTTTCAAGTCTGTTTTATCGAAAATATGATTTTGCAAACAGTTTAAACACAGATGCAATAAAATAGTAAATGACACGAGTAATTTTTAACGTGGTTCGGATATGCAAGATCCTACATTCGCGGTCCTGCATAATAGGAGCTCTTGTTGATTTATCTGAGCAAGTCTCAGCAAGCTTTCTGTCTACTGGACAAAACTTTCTAAGTTTAGTCCTTAGCGACTTTACAGATTTAAACCGGAGTTTGAAGGTTTTCTCCAACTATTAAGGAGTTCTTATAATAGGAACGTTTCACTAAAAGTGAACTCCTTCGAAGGTTCTAAGCTTAAGATATTAGAATGAAGCCTTAGATAGAGAAGGGGAACTAAAAGGTTCTCTAGAGAGAACAACTAAGAATGATCTTCAAAATGGGCAAGTTCTTCTCTGTGTTTGGCTTTGAGTTCGCTAGAGATTGTTCACTTGAAAGCTTGTGTTCCCGGTGTTGTCTCTGCTTGAAGACTCTTCTTTATTTATAGCTGTGACCCAGTCATAGATCCGTTGGAGAGGACGATTCCACGTGCCACAAAACTCCAAGGAAAATGACCATCTAATTTCAAAATGTCGCCGCAGAGTGGTTGGCTTTCTGTGCATGAGAGCAGCTTTTGTGTCAGAGTAGGTAAGCTCTGTTTGCTTCTCATTGGTCGAGGTATTGCAGCAGGTGAGACTTGTTAGACATCAGTCTTCCAGCTGAGTTGACTTCCTCTGAACGTCGGACACAAAGTATCCTCTGGTGACATCCGACTGATAAAGATCAGGCTGTCGATTTCCTTGTACGGTCTGCAACTGAGTTGCAGCACTTTTAGTAGATCAAGGCTGATCATACTGAGTCTTGTTTCTGAGTCTGCGAAGGATGATCTTCTACTGAGTGCTTTCAGCTTCTGACTCGAAGACAATCAACTGAGCTCTTCACTCATTCAGTGGATCAAGGAAGATCGTATTGAGCGCTGAAGGATGGTCTTCTACTGAGTACTTTCAGCTATTGACTGAAGACTACTGAGCTCTATTGAACCAATGACTTGGGGTTCTGGAACTTTAACTTCTCTACTGAAGTTCAGTCCAACAATATACCCCTTACATGACTTAGACAAAATAATCTTTGAAGATCAAATCATGTCTAGCCTATTACACCAGTCAGTTCATCACACAGAGGGGATATGACAGGGGTTTTGGGATCTTCAATTCCTCATAATAATACAGTTCAGTATCCCTACAATTTCCCCCATATTCCTGACTCATATTACACAAAATCCTCTAACAATAATTTCTACACATTTTACAATTCCCTCTATTAGATGAATTATGCAGAAACATCTACTGAGTCAAGTCCTATGTGTCCCCCCTAACAATGGTCTACTTGACCACTGACTCATATCACTACAATTTTCCCCTAATTGATGATGCCAAAACCACTAAGCACTAAACTACTAACCACAAACCTCAATTAATAACAACTGAAAGAAATAAACACTCGTTAACAACTACTTAATGGTACATCCGACAGTGAGTGTGTGTTGATCACTTCATTGATCAGTCCTATTAAAAATAAACGACACAACCATAAGACAATGAGTGGTTGTCTGGCAAAGTGAAATACTGATTTATATAGATAGAGAATGTTTACAATACAATCAACATTACACTAGAGAGAGAGAAAGGAGAGAATTAGCGGTTTCCCCAGAGATTTTTATCATTAATGCAACTTTATCAGAGCGGGGCGGAAGGCCGGGCGTACGGGGACCTTTGGAGAAGTGCCTCAATGCAATCGATAATTCCAGCTAGCTACTCACATAAGGATTTAAGTTATGGAATTGAATCTCTAGTTGGGGGTTTCGATTCGAAGGAACTCAAATGTGGTGCGTCTCTCTCGACCAGTTCAGGTTGAAGGGAGGCTATTTGTGAATAAGCCAAGTGATGAGCCTTAGTACACTTCTTCGATGAATTTGTGTAAGGAGATCTTATCTTATGCCATTTCGAGGAATGCTAATCCCGTACCGTAGCCATTTGGATGAGAAATGCTAATGGGTTCTATTATTAGAATATCTAATGATTGAGGTGCCCCCTTGGATGTCCGCGTGCTTTCTAGGCCAGCAAAGTATTGCTGTGTCAGTGAGGTATAGAGCGGCGGTCTTAACCTTGGTTATCTCGGTGTCGATAAATTCTAAAGCTTCTACGGCGCCCCCAGACAGACATTTAGAAGGGGGTAAAATGCCACTCGAACCCAAAGCTAGCTGGTTCTCCTCGAAATACGTTGAGGCGCAGCAGTTGACTGGACATCTAGGGGTAAAGCACTATTTCGGTGCGGACCGCGAGAGCAAAGACTGAAAGATAGGTTGAGTCTGCTATTGCTGAGATCTGAACTTCTGAATTCCGAATTTGAAGTCATCAGACTTGGCCTCAGGAAGATCAGGCCCATAAGATCTGTAGATTAGCTTCCCTCAGATGCTTGATTTCTGGAAGATCTTGTTGCAATTGAGAGGAAAGATCATTGCGTCGCATTGCTATCTTCACCTGAAGCTCTATCTCCTTGGTGCAGATAGTTCCTTCAAGAGTCCTGGGAGGGGTCAGTTGACGGTATGCAGGCGCTACGAATGGCATTCTTTCCTTGTATAAGAGTAGTTTGATTTGAGCTCGAAAATTAGGGTCGTGATTATATAAGAATTGATCGAACAGTTGACCGCCAAAACGTCACTCGGGTAGCATTGCCATACATAATAAGCTTTGATGAAGTCCTCTTTCAGACCTTCCCATTCACCATTCAGGTTCTAAGGGATCTATTTGTCTATGAAGGGGAAAGGAGTTTTTCGGAGATGTGGCTTCTACCCACCGCGTCTACAGAACTTTGAAGTCATTGGGATCTCTCTATTTTTTACTGGAACTGCTTCCCTGGCTACTTTTCCAGTTCTTGTGATATGGTCTGCCAGTTCAGCTTTTCTCAGTCTCTCTCTAGCCTCAACTGTCAGCCTTTCTCTGGCTCTGAAGTCAAGGCCCATTTCGACTGCATCCCACAAGGCTTTCTCCTCGGCAAGTTGATCCACTGTAAGCTTAGGAGTTTTCTTCTTCAGCCTTTTAGAAAGTGGTAGGTTGTCAGTGTCGGACTCTTCTGTAGACTCAGAAGCTGATTTTTCAGTAGGCTTCTGCTTCTGTTGAGTCTTTTTAAGAGGTGTTGGCTTCAGCTGAATTTTCTTTCGTTGAGCCTGAGTCCTAAAAGACCTGGCCACAGGGAATTTTGGCTTTATTTTCCATTTTGGCCTCTTCTTCGAGTCTGGCTTCTTGATCCAGCTGAGCCTGCAGCTGCTGAGCCACGATTTCATCATGCGCCTCTTATTCTTTTCGAGACTTGAATTTAGGCGATGGGGGGGGAGAGCTTTTAGTAATAATCTCCTTGCCAGGCCTCTTCGGCGTCGGCTTAATGTCCTCTTTCCCTAGACGAATTTAGCTATCTCATCTATATGTGCCTGAGCTGAGGATCCTTCTCCTGATCCTCCAACCTGCACAATCAGCTGTTGAATGTTCACCTGAGGCTCTGCATGGCCCTCAGTGGAGGCTTTTTCCTTAGCCATTTCTTGCTGAACTGAGGGGAGGGGAGAGCAATAAACTCCTCAATCTCTAGAATATCTTCCCCCTTTTCCTATTCCCCGTCCTTAGCTTTCCTCTTATCTTCCCCCTTAACTTCCCCCTTTTTAGCATCATCAGCCAAGGCCAGTAAGGTTTTGACAGCAGCTACGTCTCTCGTAGGTTGTAGACAGAAGTTTTGATCTGGGAGAAAGTGGAGTTGAGGTCCCCGATAGATTGCAATAGTGTTCCCATTCCCTTTCTTGATCACATCGAATTTCCTTGATCAGGGATTCAGATTGAGTTCTTTATTGCAGAAGAGATACGCCGGGTAACTCCTTGGAGTCGAGCCGGATGAGGTCTGGAGTCGTGGCTTGAGTATCAAGAGCTTTAGCCACGCTGGAAGATGCAACTCTGTTCCTTTCATCTACTGATTTATGGACGTTAGCCATTGCTGCAGCCAGTTGCTCTGAGAATTATTTGGCTTGAGCTTCAACCAACTGCTGACACTGAGTGACTAAGTCATGCTTCTGAGCAGCCATAGCAGTCTCGATGATCTCTTGAAAATTTAGCGTTGGAGCTTCGGAGATCTTCTTGACTTCTCCAGCGAGGGCATCAAGGTGCTCAGTTTGAGATTTCGTGTACAGTGCCCACTTCAGGTGGACATCCTTAGCAGGGAGACGATTTTTGTCTTCTTGCTACCTGATAGCTCGGTTGATGCTCCTTGAGGATACTGTAGTAATGTGTTTGATCTAATATGAAGATCTACCGATCATTTGCTCAGAGGCGATGAGTTGTTGTTGTCTTGAAGAAGATACAACAGGGGCAGCACCAGATGCAAGAGGTTGTGGTGGTGAATCGCCCTTCTCGTTGGGAGTATTGTCCTCAGCAGAGTCTCCCCACTCTGCATCCTTGGGTGCTGAGTCATCACCCTCAGGAATCGGTGCTGACTTATCTCTTTATCCCAATTTGAGTATGGGCTTGTATTTTAGACTTAATTGATCCCCGTATTTAAGATGAAAATATTCGTTTATATATTAAGCCCAATGACAACTTAAATTAATTAACATCTTATTATAATCCTGAGTAGTACCACTTGACCGTATTAACACACCTGGACTTAATCAACCGGTCGGGTTTAGTGTGCTATTCCTTATGAGTTCCTCAAGGGATATTAGCAATACATTTTACAAGGATACGATTGCAAGATACAGACAACCAGCCTGAGTCACAAATAACTACTAACACCCAAGATACGGAGATCCAATCGCGATAACGTTCAGCATAGTAGGTCAAAGTGATAGCTAGCCAAATGCACTCAATTGAAGTCTTACTATGTGTTGGGATGAGATTCAGCATGATAAGATTTGAAGATCCCAAAACCCCTAGCTGAATGATGGGCCTTCGATATTGTAATAGCTTAGTAGAGTTCAGCTGTTAGGAACTCAGTATGCTAGAGTTCAGTAGATGTGCACTCAGTAGAAGATTCTGCACTCAACCGGAGAACTCAGTATCGAGGAAGTCAGTTGGACAACTATCGACCAACTGAATCTGCAAAGGATTCCGAGCCTGCGAACTGAATTTTCAGTTGAATGTCAATGGAGGTACAACAGTTGAAGGCCCGAGGATTCAGAGGAAGTCAACTCATCGTACTTTGAGTTTGAACAAAACTCACCAACTCTCATAACCCTTGACCAATAAGGAGCCGACAATGCCTTACCTGCTCTGCCATAAAGCTGCTCTAGCAAGAAAAAGAGGAAATCTCTACAGTACCTCTACTCAACGTTCAAGTTATTACGGTCATTTTCCTTGTCTTATTCGACACGTGTCTAGACTCCCTCCAACGGATCTATTCACAAATCGGAGACTATAAATAAAGAAGAGTCTTCATGCAAAAAGATACCGGGAACCAAAGCAATCAAAGCTCAAACACTCTCTAGCGAACTTACAACGATATTCAAGTGAAGAAATTGCACTTAGAATTAGACTTTCTTTAGTTCTTCTCTCTAGAGAATACTTGTTCCCTTTCTCTATCTAAGTGTGCTTATTATAATATTCAATAGCTTAGAACCTCGAAGGAGTTTATCTTCTGAACTGTTCTTATTGTAAGAACTCCTTATTAGTTGGAGAAATTCTAACCTTAAAGGTTAAGAACTATAAAGTCACTACGACTATAAGTAGATATATGTCTTGCGTACATATTGACTGAAGCTTGCTCAGTATAAGCAAACAAGTGAGAATCTATCCTGTGAACAGACCAACGGAGGCTTGCTCAGTATAATTAATACAAGAACTCCTGCTTAGTTCAGGACAGTGGACATAGGACCCAACGTGTCCAAACCACTTTAAAAATCATTTGTGTTGATTTTAACTGTTGCATTGATTAACTGTTCATTCTGCATTCATCTGAGTTTCAATCAAACAAGCATAAAACAGATTTTCACTAAGACGACCATTTTAAGGGCCTACACTTCTGCACACAACTTCTGTTGCTGAACTACTGTTCACTGACATAGATCACTAGGACTGTACTCAGTAGGAGAATCTCTGCCCACTCGATCGAGAAAGCTTATTTGGCTAACAGACAAGTTCAGTAGCAATCTTCAGCATCAACTGACTTTCACGTTCTGAGTTTTGAATATGCATTCAGGTGTATTCACCCCCCCCCCCGCCACACATGAAGCTCGTCTATGGACCAACACCATGCTTAAGACCAGCTAAGTCACCAAGATCTTGGTTCTCCACTAAGGTCAGTCAAGAGAACACATCTAACTGTGATCCGTCAATACACCACCTTCAGTGTACCAGTATAGACAAGCAGCCAAGGATAACCGCTTCTTATCTAAATTGCAGCTTGAAACAACAACTTATCCTAAAGTTGTCTCAGCTGTGATAACTGTTTATATATTGTTAGTTCAACCAATTGAGTAGTCTTATGTGATCTACAACACACTGCACAATCTAACTTTATACAAGATAAATGATTACATGTGCAAGTACACACACACACACACACACACACACACTCACTCACACACACACACACATGCAAACACACACACACATATATATATATATATATAACAGAATAAAACAGTGGAAATGACAAAACATATTGTATACAAGCATAAAATTTACTTCCAGTATACAAAATCCCAACAATTACGTACCTGTAGAACCCAACGACATCCAACCATTACCACGGAGTGAGCTAATTTTTGTACCGAATTCAGCCATAATTAGAAGCCAAAAGCAATTGAGATGACTATAAAAAAATATAACAAGCAAAATGAATGACGTCGTGTGGTTAGCAGATACCATATCCGCCATTACCAGGCCCGTCGCGTCCGTCCCGCAAAATTGGCCGTGTAATTTTTTGCTTCGATATTCTGAATTAAAAAAGGCTAATTCGTACAAAGATACAAATAAACGAAAATGCTAGTTTTTTTACTTCGATATTCTGGAACTGCAAAAAGAGACATTATAGATTCCTTCACCTCCTCATCTAACATCCCTCCAACATCTAATTCAGAGAAGCTCTGTGTTAATGCTAACTCCAACTTATCCTGCATCAATATCGTCTCAAGATGTTCTTGGAAAAGAGGCTAAAAAACGTCAACAGAATAAGCATTTTCACAATCGAGGGGTTTTTTTTCATAGCATCATCAATACTGTAAGCAAACTTCTCACCATGATAGTCCAAACAGATTGTACCCTTACAGAAATCAACTAATGCCTTAGCCGTTTTAAGAAAAGGTCGACCTAGCAACTCTCGAAGTTCCATTATTTCCCTCTCAAGTGTTAATCACATAAAAATCCACAGGATATACGAAATCATGGATTTTAACAAGAACATTTTCGAGAAGGCCCTTAGGGGATATGTATGATCCGTCAGCTAATTGAATAAGAACTTTAGTATCGGTTAATTCGACACCAACTAAGCTATTAAACACAGATAAATGCATCACATTAATTGAGGCTCCTAAATGACATAGGGCTTTTGGGATGATCTTAGTACAAACCAAACAAGGAAAAGTAAATATACCTGGATCATTACATCTCTCGGGAAGCATATTCCGAATGCATGCTGAGACATTCTCATTTACCACAATTTTTTCTTTTTGACTTGTCTTCCCAGCAATGAATTCTTTCTGAAACCTCCCGAGATGTGTGATCTTGATAGTGTGAAGAAAGGGCAGATTGACTTCTAGCTTGCCAAAGATGGACATGTAATCCAATGTCTGATCCGCAGGTTTCTGCTTCCACACCAACGCTTGTGGAAATGGTGGATCGATCAATATCTCTTATTGGATAACTTGCTTCTTCTCTTTTTTCTCTCCATCGACTTTCTCCTTGTATTTCTTTGAGTTAGGTGGCTCAGAGATGCTTGGCTCGGTCAAGTCGATAGTGGTATCGGTGCCACTTTCTTCAGCCTTCTTTGGTGCTTTGCTTGGTGGATCTGGGAGATCTCTTCCACTTCCGAGAGTAACATGGCTAACATTCTTTTGGATTAATCTGGACTTGAGAAGGTAGCTTTCCTTCATTCCCTCGAAGCTCATTGATTGAAGTAGATAGTTGCCCTATCTGTCCGGCGAAACTATCTAAGTCCGATTTTCTGTTCCATCTGAGAGTTTTGGATGTTCAGGATAGCTTCATTATGAGTCAAAATACTCTGTTGCATGGTTTGTTGAGTCTTGAGCAATGTATTCTGTGAAGTAGCCATTTCAGATAAAATTTCTTCAATTGTCTTGCCAGGCTTTGCTTGGGCAGGAGGATGCAAATGCGGTGGATTTGTTAGGTAAGTCCTTTGATTTGGAGGTCAATAAACCTGTTGTGACTGTTGTGGGAACACTGGTGGTTGTTGCTGGGCAAATTGTGGTTTGGGCTGATTATCTCATTTCAGATTTGGATGATAATTCCATCCAGGATTGTAGGTGTTGGAGTAAGGATCCCTTTTCTGTTGGTTGTTGTTCCAATTCCCAATCGCGTTGCAATCTTCAGTAGGATTTGCTTGAGTATTACATTGTAGTGAGGTGTGTCCAGACTGTCCACATGCTCCACATATGTGCTCGACCAAGCTGGCTATGGATGTCTTCTCGTCATAGAGTTCATCATTTTCTCTAGCTTCGAATTCATCGTCTTTTCCATCTTCTCAAAGTGATTATCCATCCCCTCCATACTACTATCCAGCTTGGTTTCTAGATCTGTGGAATCGGCTGAATTTGCAGATCTTTTTTTAATACTAACTTCTCCATAATCCTTAGTTACATTAGTCAATTCTTGAATTATATTCTCAGCATCATTTACTCTGCAACTAGAAAAATTGCCTCCACTAGATAAGTTGACAAGATTCTTTGTAGTGATTGTCATACATTGATAAAAGTAGGTTGACAAGTCTCCCTTGGAAAGTTATGATTTAGACAGCTTTCTATGATAGCTTTTTACCGAGTCTAATATCCATTTAGTGTCTCATCAAACGCTTGCTGTACTCTAGAAATCTCCTTTCACAAGGCATTGGTCATTGTAACTTGAAAGTAGCAATCCAGAAATATTTGTCTCATCTCTTTCCATGTGTTGATTGAGTTTGCGGTAGACTTGTGAACCAGTTTCCTCCATGATCTGTGAGCGCAAAAGGAAAAGCAGATAGTTTGAATTGCTTCTTTGTTCCATGGGAATTCTTTTTAGCATTGCAGAATCTCACGAATTCAGTGAGAAAGCAGAATGGTTCTTCAGTCTTCATTCCATGAAACTTTGGTAGGGCTCGGATAAGCCCATACATGATCTCATTCAGCTCAGCGACCCCTTCAATTTGGATTGGTGTTGGAAGATCTTCACCACCATACCTTCCAAACTAATCTAGCCTCGGATTATTCTGATCGTCGGCCATCTTCTCGAGTTCAGTCTCGAGTTTCTCTTCAGAAAAGAGTTCTGCTAGGCTAAGCAGAACATCTTCAGAGTTAGCTTCTGCTTGGTCAGACGAAGCTTCGACAGCTGTTGTTGCAGCTTTATCTCCTTCCTTAGCCTCCTTATGGTTCTTTCGATCTCAGAATCAAATAGGAGGTTCGGGTTGGAAGACCTGCTCATAAACTAGTTAAAGCACAAAAGATCAAAAGGTAAACACGGTTAATTAGAAACACTATTCCCCGACAACAACGCCAATTTGGTGGTCGCTGTTTCCACACCAAATAAAATTCCTGCACACACTCATAATCTTATAATTAGTATAGAACATGGTTAAACTCAGGGAACAGTGAAAATCAACTATATCTATCCTCTTGATCAAGTCTTGGTGATGCCACCATGCATAAATTTAGGGTTTACTACCTAGGCAAAGAAATTTAAATATCAGAAAAGTAAATTGAGAGAAAGCAAGTAGAGAAAGACGAACTCGGCTCAAGTAACTCGTATGAGACAACTACTTCGATCATTGATGCATAGATTTAATTAATTCACAGGATCAACCAGTTATAGGATATAGCGTTGGACACATACATACCTTAATTCCTACTTACTTAGTCGGTAATGACTTGTTGAACAAATTTCCACTACTCCCTAACCTAACCACAACCTAGCTTGTTGAACAAACCTAGATTTAATGTTTAGATAGCATTACTATGAAGGAACTTGATTTTAATCTCTACCGTTGTTGGACAAGTTGCCATACCGTTACAATAGCTTCGCCACCTAAGTTATTGAACAATCTGGCACTAATCTTCATAACCTAAATTGATCAATTTTAAGTTAATCTAATTAAATCTTTCTACCCCGAATTAAGTCGAAACCTTAGTCTTTAATTACAGTTAAACCTCGATAAAGTAATAACATTGGGACCGAGAAAAATATTCATTTAATGAGGTTATTACTTTATCGAATATTATTTTAGTGCATTGACCTATATCTGGACCAGAAGAAATTATTATCTTAGCGAGATTATTACTTAATCGAATATTACTTTATCGAGGTTTAACTGTACTACATCCAATTAGATCGCACAAATTTTGTATCTCATACTCGCCACCCTCGCCGAAGCCCTAAAAAGATTAGCTACGCATGATTAACTTGGAAAAGCAGAAAGCAGTAACGAACATGATCAGAATGAAAATTAAAGTGCAAGAATAATAAAGCATGCATCGTAAATTAAAGTGCGAAGAACTTAAAGGAGAGAATACCGAAACCATGAACTGAACGAAAACTGAAATTAATTCTAAAAATCTGAAACGAAAGTCTGAATTTTTAAAGTGCTGAAAACTAAAGCTGAATCCGAAAATAACTAAACTAAGAAAATGATAAAATTGTTTGATATTCTTGAGCTTAAACTAAAATCTAAACCACGAGACTTAGAAATCGAGAATGGCTAGAAACGACGGACGAAATATGATGTAGAGAATGGTGTAAAGCGATGTAGAATGGTTCTTAAACTCGTGCAATTTCAGCCCTTTATATAAATCTCGAAACTTATCCTCCAAAGGAAAGAAAACTAGGGCAAATCTTTTGTGGATCTTTATCTCCAATATTCCTTTTCCATATAGAACTCGACCCTAATTTATCTTTAAGCGACCAAATCTTTAGCAAATCTTTCATTCTCGATCCAAGCCCCTTTTTATCTCCAAAAATGTGTCAAAATATCTTCATGTCAGCTTCAAACTTCTACATCATCATCGGTTAATAAACCTGCTGAAAATATTCATGTCTAGGCAAAAACAACATCAACTTAGACAAGATGAGCGTCAGAATTGGGTGAATTCGAGAAGTATAAAATCAACACATCACTTGTCTTCAGAGACAATATCATCTATCGGGATCACATCAGTCGTCTTTTTGCTGGACGTCATCCCAATCAACGACGCTTCGTCTGATCTAGGCATGCAATTCGATTCCTAACATTTTTTCTTTTAGAACAAAACAATATTAAAATACGCCATTTCGGAGAATCAGCAGTAAGCTAAAACGTAATTCACTCAGTACATATACATCAGCAGATAGCCAATTCCACATAGTAATAAACAAATTAGAAATCAGACTAACGTAAAATTAAAAGGCGAACTCACCTGGCTTTCTGACCAGGGCACTGAAGCAACCATCGGTGGGACAACTTTAGTGACACTATAAAAACCGAACCGTATTGGTCAGGCTTCACCCGGACGTGGAACCTCATTTTCTGATGTAGTAGTGCCCGCTCAATTAGATCCTGAGGGCCGGAGCCACTACTCTGTTCATACACTTTATCAAGATCCTGGGCAACCCTTCTAACCAGAGCAGCAACTTCCTTGTCCCACATCATCTACGACAGAGATCTTGTGCCATCATCAAGAGAGACAGACAACTTATACCTATAATTACACATTACATAATATCGCATCAGAAAATAAACATTTAAAAATTTAAATACCCGAATCACCTAGCCTAATTGCAAAAGCAAACCTCAACACCGGCCCGAGCGAATCATCTAGACAACTAGCGTAAGCAAACTCATTTGCAACTTTCCCCATCTTCTTGTGCTTAGGGAAAGCCACATAAGCCCAACCGTAAGTGAAATCAATGGAAGCAATACTCCCCTCCAACCAGAACGTCCCCAGCTATATACACACGACACCCAAAATGACCATAATACCATAATACGGAGCTAATGTCAATACGACACACGACGTATCAGTATGCAACAACTATTTAATAACACAAAACTTTTGGAACTATATAATGACATAGTTCGAAGCACAGATACAAACAGTAGAAAAAATAAAATCGTACTTGATCATCGATAAACAACTGCATAACAGTCTTTAGGTCAGCCTTCCCATCAACAAAGCCAATCCCCCCTAAACCGCATACTTCCCTGAGATAAACTAAATTCTGCAGCAACCCCACTACTTAGTCTGCACAAATTCAGACCATAATAATCACAAATAAAATAGATTAATTAGACTACAGAATATAGCTCAAAATATGAAAACTAATTTTTAAAATCGGTCGCTACATCCCAATCAGGATTGACCACAACTTGCGTCGCATGTAACACGCTGCTCAACTTCCTAATATCTTCAGATGATATAGAACAATGTAAAAAAAAGAGCAGATTTCTTAAACTGGCAAAGCAGAAGACCACAAATAATCAGCAAGTTTTGTTAAAAGAACATACCCTTGAAATCATCATCCTTACAAAACTGTATCACCACAATCGTAGGTCCTAGAGTGTCATCCCTAATCATGTCACTTAACTTGTCGACATATTCATTCCACAGAGTGCACGTTATACGGTTAGCCCTTAAAACATTATCAGCAAATATCTAAGTAACCAGCCTAATATAGAATAGAGTATACACACAGTAAGTAACATATCAACGCGTACCTTGTTGGGATGAGATTCAGTACGATAAGATTTGAAGATCCCAAAACCCCCAGCTGAATGATGAACCTTCGATATTGTAATAACTTAGTCGAGTTCAGCTTGTTAGGAACTCAGTAGGCTAGAGTTCAGTAGTTGTGCGTTCAGTAGATGATTCTGCTCTCAGCCGGAGAATTTAGTATCGAGGAAGTCAGTTGGACAACTATCGACCACTTGAATCTGCGAAGGAATTTGAGCCTGGGAACTGAATTGATCAGACAAATGTAAGTAGAAGATACATCAGTTGAAGGTCCGAGGATTCAGAGAAAGTCAACTCATTGTCCCTTGGAGTTTGAACAAGCCTCATCTACTCTCATAACTCAACCAATAAGGAGCCGTCAACACTTTACCTGCTCTGCCATAAAGCTGCTCCTAGACGGAAAAAGAGGAAATCTCTACAGTATCTCTACAACAACATTCAAATTAATATGGCCATTTCCCTTGTCTTATTTGACACATGTCTAGACTCCCTCCAATGGATCTATTCACAAATCGAAGACTATAAATAGAGAAGGTCTTCATGCAGAAAGATTATCATGAACACAAGCTTTCAAGCGAACATACTCTAGCGAACTCAAAGCCTAACACAACGAAGAACTTGCTCATTCGAAGATCCTTTTTTAGTCATTCTCTCTAGAGATCCTTTAGTTCCCCTTCTCTATCTAAGCGTGCTCATTGTAATATTCAATAGTTGTAGAAACTCTAACCTTCAAGGTTAAAAAATGTAAAGTCACTACGACTATAAGTAAATATCTGTCATGCATACAGATAACTAAGACTTGCTCAGTATAAGCAAACAAGTAAGAATCTGTCATGTGAACAGATCAACTGAGACTTGCTCAGTATAATTAATACAAGAACTCCGACTTAGTTCAAGACAGTGGATGTAGGACCCAGCGTGTCCAAACCACTTTAAAAATTGCTTATCTTGATTTGAACTGTTACGTTGATTAACCTTTCATTCTGCATACAACTGAGTTTTAATCAAACAACATAAAACGACTTTTCACTGAGACGATTATTTAGGGATTACACTTCCGCACACAACTTTCGTTGTTGAACTACTGTTCAGTGACATAAGTCAGTAAGACTGTACTCAGCAGAAAAATCTCTGCCCATGCGAACGAGAAAGCATATTTGGCTAACTGACTTGTTCAGTTGCAATATTCAACTAAAGCTGACTTTCACGTTCTGAGTTTGAAATTTTCATTCAGGTATATTCACCCCTCCCCCCCTCTACTAGGGCTGTTATCGAACCGGGTCGAGCCGAGCTTTGTACAGGCTCGGCTCGATTAGCCCATTTTTGCTCGGGCTCGAGCTCGGGCTCGAGCTCGATACGAGCTTCATATTCGGGTTCGAGCTCGGCTCGATAAAAAATCATGGTATTCGAGCTCGATTCGAAAGCTCGATAAAATTAAGAAAATAATATTTTTTTTAATTTTTTAATTCAGGATCGAAAGCTCGAATTCGGTACCGAAAGCTCGAATTCGGTACCGAAAGCTCGAATTGGGTACCGAAAGCTCAAATTCGGTACCGAAAGCTCGAGTTCGGTACTGAGGCTCGAATTCGATATAAGGCTCGAATTCGGAACACCTGTTTCTTACCAGATTCGCTTCATAAATCATACATATACAATAAAAAAAACTTTAAACTGTCTCAATTCAATAAAATCATACAAAATAAAATGAAAATAGCAACTTCTGAAAGTTTGAAAATAACAATATCTGAAATTAGCAATCATCACCAATGACACATGTCTTTGAAGTAAAACAAGGTTAGCGAATAACATCTGAAAATCTGAAAATGAAGTCTTCACTCTTCAGCCAACGATACATACGTCTTCACAAATGCCAAAACTCCACCAAAAAGATCCCAAAATCTGAAAAACTGGATAGAAAATAGGCAAGCAAAATAAATCTGCAAAGAACTCGTACTAGCACAAAGATAATCAGAAATTGAGTAAGATATAGTAGCCTACCTGCCCGGTTGCCCGAATATTTTCAACTCAAAATCTCAACATATAGGCTACAACCTTTCTTGAAAACTGCACCAACTCATTTAATATACTAAGATCAAGAATTCAAGATTACATAAACGAAAAATAAAATCTTACACATAAGCATCAAAATACCTTCATTCAATTAGTTTGCGAAGGCAAACAAATCTCTAGAGGTTCTTCTTCAACCTAAAAAACAAAGAAATATATTAAAATGGAAACAAGTGCATTGTCAAATTTTAGAATAGTTTTTCCAACTTACTATTTTAGATTTCTTCTTCACTCCGTGAAGTCGACGAACCCAATCTCCGCCACACATTAGCATTTCTACAGTATCAGTGCTTAGTGATGCACGATAAGAGTCAAGTACTCTACTGCCAGCACTAAATGTAGCCTCTGATGCAACCGTAGTTGCTGGTATAGCCAAAATATCACATGCCATTTTTGATAAAACTTTGTATTTCAATTGATTAGACTTCCACCATTCTAAAGCATCAAATGTAACAGATCCGCTTTCTTCACATCTAAAAATACCGTCTTCCAAGTACACTTCTAACTCTGACTTTTCTGGTGGAACATTTTCGCAAGACCTTACAAAGCTATTAAATCTTGACCATCCAGAGAGCTTTGGTTTCTTGTTGCTAGACATTGAACCACTATTTGAAGCATCATGAGAAGATTGTTTGTCGAGCTTACTCTTGCAATGTATGCATTCAGCTTTTTTAGTTCCATCTTTCAATGTAACTATTTCAAAATCGTCCCACACAGTTGATGTTTTTGTTCTCACTTTTTTTTCAAATGGATTTTTCTCTTCATTGTCTTCTTTTTCCTCATCAGTAATTACATCATCTAGAACTATAGGACTTTTCTCAGGCTCACTAAATTCTTCTTCAGCATTATCAATTAAGTCAATAGGAGAGTCAACAAGATTAGATTCATCCATTGTTCACTGAATTCCTACATTATAAAATATAGGCAGCAACAAGATTAGATTCATAAATGCAACTATCCGTGAATGCAGACAAGGACTCAAGTGAATTCCTACATTATAAAATATAGCTATAAGAACAAGAATACATTTTGTGAATGCAGACAAGGATTCAAGTGAATTCCTGATTAGTGTAGGACGGCAGACATGATTTAACAAATTGTGATTTTTGAGTGTTTTATTATTATCTCAACTCTCTGTCTTTGTTCATGAATGTCAGCACATGGACATACATTTTGTCAAACCGCAGGTAAGTTGATTTGTAATAAAAATGTTATCTATTATTCTAAAGGAAGAAACGGTGAAATTGATTTGTCAAGTCATCGCCTAATCTCGATTCAAAAGCGAAGAAAACTTCAATACGTAAAGCAAATTCAAGAGGGAAGAACATATGATATTACCTGACCTTGCGATGAGCGTCGGCGTCGGCGTAACGGCATGTCTGGATCTGGATCTGGAGTCGACGTGACGGCGTGACGGCGTGACGGCGTCGGCGTGACGGCGTCGGCGTGACGGCGTCGGCGTGACTGGCGTGTCCAGACTATGAGACAGAGTTGAGAGGCGGACGGCGGTGACTGAGAAGTTAGGGCTGGTGAGTTGTGATTGTGAGTGCCGTCGGTGTGGTGAAATGTTATTTTTAAATTGATTTATGTTTTTAATTTAAATAATATTTTTTAATAATTGTTAATTCCAAATATATTATTAATAAATTAATTTAATCGAGCCGGCTCGTGAGCTTTCGAATCAAATAGGGTAGTATTCGAATTTGGCTCGAATAATTATCGAATATCAATATGAGATTCGAGCTCGAGCTCGAGCTCGATAAAATCGAATTCGAGCCGAGCCTAATCGAGCTCGAGCTCGGGCTATTCGATAAAAGCTCGGTTCGATAACAGCCCTACCCTCTACACCTGAAGGTCATCTCTGGATCAACAATCGGTATCAGAGCGGTGTTCTTATTGATCAATGATCATCATTATCTGAATACTGGTCTAACTCGAACAGATTTCAAAAAATCATTTTCTCTGCACTTGCATCTCTTCATAACATCCTATACCATATCTTTGAACATATATGGCATCTCAGGTATAAGGACGGTACCCATGTTTTTAGCCGAAAACTATGCGGTATGGCGGGTGAGGATGGAGGCTCATTTAACATCACTGCATGACACCTATTGTTCCTATGATCGACAGCGTCGAGATTGTAGTAGAAGGAGTAGCAGGTGCCAGAACCGGCCCAAAGGTTCCAAAAGACAAGAGCCTCTTCACACCTGAAGAGAGAAAGCTGCACAACCTTGACCGAGTCGCACGAAATGTGATACTGACAACTCTCAGTGACTCGTATCTAGGAAGGGTACACGAATGCAAGACAACAAAGGAGCTATGGGATGCTCTCACTGTGCTAAGCCAAGGAAATCCACAAATTAAAGAGAATAAACTGGAGTTAGAGTTGCAGAAACTCGAAGCATTTACCATTCTTCTAGGGGAGTCTATTGATGATTTCAGCGTTTGATTTATGAATCAAATCAATATCATCAACGGACTGGGGAGAACTTTAAGCAACAAGGAGACCAACACAAAGATATTAAGGGCTCTTAGCAGGCCCAAGTGGTACTCTTTTGCTACATGTTTAAGAGGAACCAACTTAAACTCTGTCTCTGGATTATATATTTTCAGAACTTAAGGCAGAGGAGTTTGAGTTTAATCTCCCACACAGCCCCAGTGCTGAGATTGAAGTGCCAATGGATCATGCTTACAAGGCATCAGTCAGCACACCAGGAGCAAGTCCCTCAACCACAAGTCAGTCAGCTGGAAGCTCAGTAACAATACCATCCG
Organism: Lavandula angustifolia; assembly: GCA_028984105.1. Lineage (NCBI taxonomy): Eukaryota > Viridiplantae > Streptophyta > Magnoliopsida > Lamiales > Lamiaceae > Lavandula > Lavandula angustifolia. Next base: position 4,212,933 of record CM054815.1, on the reverse strand, counting down.
CTGACAACTTAGCTGAGAAGTACGCTCTTCTTGCGATGAAATACTAGAAGGAGAAGGACAAGTTCTGAAGAATGAAGATGAAAAAGGCTTCCAAAGGATATCAAGGTAAGAGAGAGAATGGTCAATCGAAAAATGATTCTAAATCTCTGCCTGAATGTAGGAATACTGAAGCTTCCCCCGTTGGACATAACGAAACACCAAAAAGGGAAGGCAGGAGCTCAGTATGCTACAACTACTAGAAGTCAGGACATTTCCAGTACAAATACCCGGAACTCTCGGCTGTTGAAAGAGCTGAACGGCAAGCCAAGTGCGACAAATTTGTTAGAAAGAGGCAAGCCTACATTGCCCGGAGAGTTATCCGACTGCTCAAGCGATGCAAAACTATTCATGGAATCATATGATGATGAAGGTGCGTTCCTCGCGATTGAAGCAGAGGACACTGAACTGTGTCTTATGGCCGGAGAAGAGGCTAAGGCAAATTATGATCCTAATATATGCCCCTCTTCACCATACACACACGAAATGAGTTCTATTGTCGGCGAACCGCTAGATGTGGTTCTTGCATATGAGGATCTGCTTGAGGAACAGATCCAGATGAGCCAACAGTTCAGTACGACAATTCAGGAGATGGAACTTCTGAAAGCTAAGAATCAGAGACTTTCGATGAGAAGTCAGGACTTTATTGTGTTTGAAGGACTTGTGCTGAGACAGAAGGAAGAGATTAACTCTTTGATGACTAAGTCTCAACATCAAGTAACACAGATCTCAGTCTTGACCAAAGACAACTCTGAGTAAGATACTGAGATAGCAAGGCTCAGTCAGAAACTCGCAGAAGTTCAGAAGGATTATGAGTCACTCAAGAAGAGTGATGAAGTATGGCGAGGTCTGATGATAGAGCAATACCTATGAGCCAATGAGAAGTTAGAAGGAATGCTTAGAGCTCAGAGGCAAGGAAGGACTTGGCTACACATATGAAGCTTCTACCTCAACTTCAAAAGGCTCAGAAAAACTGGCTGATCGGTTTGTCAGAAGGAAAATTCAAGTTGTAGAACCAATCACCCCTCAGGCAAAGAACAAACAGAAAATGATCGCACCTCAGCCAGCAATAAGAAGATGACCCATGGTTCAAACCCCAAAACACCCAAATCCAACTACCAAGAAGGTCAGGTGGGCCGAACAGTATGGCCAACCGCAATGGACTCATCCATCTCAATATGGATCGTATTATTATGAGCCAAGAGTCAAAACCCAAAGGTTCAGAAGAAGAAGAAAGCTGAACCTCAGAAGAACAAAAAGTCAGCATCTCCGAGTTCAGGAGAGAGATTAGCTGACAAGAAGGGCAAGAAACAGTCTGAAACCATCAGGGTTGTCAGACAAGTTTGGATTCAAAAGTCCACTAACATCAAAGTACCCAAAGCTGAACCCAAAGGGTACCTAAATCTATTTTTGTTTTGCAGGTGCTAAAGGACCCTTGGATCGTGGACAGCGGATGCTCAAGACATATGACGCATCAAAAGTGTCTACTGACCGACCATGTTCAACAAGAAGGAGCCATAATTAAATTTGGTGACAACTCTAAAGGATACACAAGGGGATACAGAACACTGAAGATAGGAACCTCAATAGTTCCCAGAGTATCATATGAAAAACTGTGTTATCAGGATCCCGAAGATGAAATAGCTACTATGCAGAGTGGAATACCGCAGAACCTGAAGCATGCTTGCTGGCGCACACGAAGTCAGATGAATAAACAACATGGTTGTGGCACAGAAGATTAAGCCATCTGAACTTCAAGACAATGAACAAGCTAGCAAGGGATGCTAAAGTCAGAGGACTGCCCAACGAAGTTTTCAGGAGACACAAGAATTGTGAGGCATTCATAAAAGGAAGGCAAACAAAATCTAGCAATCCGCTTATTCCGTCACCTTCCACTGATGGGATCCTTCAGCTGCTCCACACGGATTTATTTGGGCCAGTCACACTAGTGACGATTACAGGAAAAAAATATTCTCTTGTAGTCATTGATGACTAGTCAAGATATACATGGGTGGTTTTCATCGCCAATAAATATGACGTCAAATCTGAACTGCCGAAACTGCTGAAACGGCTAAGCGTCGAGGAGGATATCAAGATTCAAAGAAAATGCTCAGACCGTGGAACAGAGTTTCTGAACTCAATGATGAAGGACTACTGCGAAGCTGAAGGAATTCAACACGAGACCTCAGCGACACGTACGCCTCATCAGAATTATCTTGCTGAAAGGAAAAATAGAACACTTAAAGAAGCATCAATAAACTTACTCGCAGACTCAGGTCTACCATTGAAGTTCTGGGCAGAGGCTACTGATACTACCTGTTGCATTCAAAACCGATCTCTACTGACTCAGATGCACATGAAGACACCATATGAATTATGGAAATTGAGAATTCTGTCAATCTCATATTTTCATATCTTTGGTTGTTCGTGCTTTATCCACAATAACGGAAAGGACCAGGTCTTTGATAGCAAGTCAGACCAAGGAGTCTTCTTAGGATACTCCAGGGTCAACAAAGCTTTCAAGGTCTTTAACTACCAGACCCTTTGTGTGGAGGAAAGCCCTCATGTTGTGTTTGATGAATTTACTTCTGAGAACAGGAAGTCAAACTCTTAGCAAGATGCTGAAGAGGTCAGAAGCAAGCTACATGATCTAAGCCTAAAAGATAACATCGAAAAGATCCAACATTATTCGGATGATGATTCAGACGATGAAATTTAGAATCAACCAACACGCAATGTAGGCGAAGCAGTTGATTCTACCGAATAGAATCAATCCTAGGTAATTCAGGTCGATGAAGAAACCCCGAGTGGTAACCGAGACCTCTATCGAGAATAACAACTCGGGGGGGAACTATAAATGCTCCCGAGTTGAATGTCCCTGAACCTGGTGACTTAGTAGATCCTAATCTTGTTACGGAATTGCTTCAATCACAAAATAGTACTATTGAAATTCATAATACTCCTACTATTTGTGTAGAATCAATTCCATATGAAGTAACAAGGCGCCGTCGTTCATGATTAGATGCTCATAGTTCAGATCTTATAATAGGAGATCCTTCAGCTAGTGTCAAGACAAGATCCAGATTCTGTTAGGGAGAAAAGTGCTATATGTACCTGCTTCTTGTCTACTGAAGAACCTTAGACAATTGAGGATGCGATGAATGATGCTGACTGGATCACTGCTATGCAAGAGGAGCTCAACTAGTTTACTAGAAACGACGTATGGACGCTTGTAGATAGACCTATACATCATCACATGATAGGAACAAAGTGGGTCTTCAAAAAACAAGCGAGATGAAAACGTCATAGTCAGGAACAAAGCTTGACTTGTTACAAAAGGATACTGTCAAGCAGAAAGAATAGACTTCGATGAAAAGTTCACTCTAGTTGTAAGATTGGAAGCCATTCGTCTATTTCTAGCATATGCAACACATTAGCAGTTCCCAGTCTATTAGATGGATGTGAAGTCAACTTTCCTGAACGGCGTACTGAAGAAAGAAGTCTACGTTGAACAACCATCCGGCTTTCACCAGGGACATCAAGTCTACAAACTTAAGAAAGCGATGTATGGGTTAAAACAAGCACCCAGGGCTTGGTACGATACCCTATCAGAATTTCTACTTTAGAAAGGTTTTCAGAAATGAACAGTAGATCGCACCCTGGTTAGTATCAAATCAGAAGATGACATCCTACTGGTGCAGATCTATGTGGACGACATCATCTTTGGATCCACGAATCTAACCATGTGTCAGAAATTTAAGCAGATGATGAAAGAGAAGTTTGAAATGTTGATGATGGGAGAAATGACTTATTTCCGTGGACTTCAAGTCAAATAATCCAAGAAGGGAATATTCATTAATCAAGCTAAATACACTAGAGATCTCATCAAAAAGTTCGGCTGTGATTCCAGCAAATCAGTGAAGATACCCATGAATGCCAATCTCAAGATTGATCTTGATAAAGAGGGAGTATCTGTGAACTCAACTGATTATCGTGCTATAATTGGTTCCTTGCTATACCTAACGACTAGCGGACTTAATATAACATATGTTGTAGGTGTATGCGCAAGATTTCGAGGCGAATCCCAAGTGGAGTCATGTGGACTCGGCTAAGAAGATTCTCCGTTACTCGAAAAGAACACCCGATGTTGGGTTATGGTATCCTGCCGATGATAATCTTGAACTAACTGGTTATTCTGATGTCGATTATGCAGGATGTCGAATCGACAGAAAAAGGAACATGTCAGTTCCACGACAGTAAGCTTATATCTTGGTTCTCCAAGAAACAACATTCAGTAGCTACGTCCACTAATGAAGCTCAATACATGGCTGCCGGAAGGTGTTGCGCGCGAATATTGTGGCTTCGACAACATCTGAGAGATTACGACATACATCAAGATGAAGTGCCAATTTACTGTGATAGTACCAGTGCAATTGCAATTACACAGAACCCAGTTCTACATACACGATGCAAGCACGTGGACATACGACATCACGTTATCAGAGATCATGTTGAAAAGAAAGATATCAGGATGGAGAAAATGCACACAGATAAACAAAGGGTTGATATTCTGACCAAACCTCTAGATGAGACCAGATTCAACGAACTCTCAGTAAAACTAGGTCTACTGGATCCTACTGACTCAATTCAGTAAGACGACCCAGAGGGTACTGAGTAAGGGGGAACTTACTCTTAGTACTGCTGAAATACTCAGCATCTTCACAGTGGTATCAGCTGACTACTATGTTCAGCTGACAGGTTATGAGTATTTATTCAGCATTTGATGATCAACATGTCATATCACTTGTTTCCCGTCTTTAATGTTCATCGTATGTCATTAAGTATATCGTTTTCATTAAACGCACGACATTCCATAAAACTGACTACGGCGCATTAAATGCATGTCATTTCACCTTACCTCTTAGATGATGAGATAAGTAGGTCGAGATTATAGGCAACAAGTAATCATAACCTCTTACAACATTCAATCTGAGCCGTCCACATTTCAAAATCAATTTAATCTCAACCGCATGCTTAATAAACCGTTCATATTCAAATAGCATATATATCCAACTGTATCACTTCTCTAAATACTTTTCGCCATTTACGAACGGTCGAGTGCCCTGCATTCATATTGCTTAAGAAATCCATCAAGTTCTTGCACTCATCTTTTGGTAAATTTCTTTAACTGCTTCAGCAAATTACTAACTTACTCTATTTTTGAGTGCTAACATTCTTCTTGCAGATTCAGTCCTTATTCACCAATGGTGACTCCCCCAGGAATGAAGTCCTCATTCCCTCCGATATGCAGGAGATCTTGGACAACAAGAGAGTTTGGTTTGAACTTGCGTTCCGGTCCTGCAATGTGGAATGCATGGATGGCATCTGTTGGTCCCGAGTGTACGGTCAGGTGTAGAGGGGGGGGTGAATACACCTGACTCGATTTCTCAACTTCGAACTCGAACAGTCCTATTCAGGATGGTGTCTCGATCGAAATGGGTTCGGCCAGACCGCATAACCGTTTCCGAATCGAGTTAAAGGCTAAGAGTACTGACTCAGCTGAGATCTGCTAACTGACTAGGTCAGAATTCAGTATCTACAGTAAGAGTTCAGTGCGCGGAATAGTGTAGGCCCAAATCAGTTTTTGTGAGAAAACGTTTTAAGTCTCGGTTCGATAGATTTAAAAGTTCGGTATCTTTGAGACAGTTTGATTGATTTTAAATATGATGTTCGGTATGAATAGTAAAATCAATGCAACAGTTAAGAAAGCAGTAAGAGACACAGGATTTTTAAAGTGGTTCGGATATCGCTCAAATCCTACGTCCACTGTCCCGAATGATCAGGAGGCTATTTATTATCTTGAGTTAGTCTCAGTCAGCTTGCACACTGGGCAAAGCCGCGTCTTGGTTTTTATACTGATCCAAGTCTCCGTTTACAACACTATCAAACTTTAAAGGTTTGACAAACTTCTCCAACAGTGGAAGGAGTCCTTATACAATAAGGATTGGGTTCAAATGTGAACTCCTTCGTCTAAGCTATGGATATAGCAAGTGAGCTTAGGGTTAGAGGGATAAGGAACGAGAATGCAGCTATCTAGAGCGACGAACAGCTGAGGGTTTAGCTATAGGTTCGTGTCAGTCGCTTGGATACTAGAAGCTTATGTCGGTTCAGCTTGGTTCCTTTTGAGCTGGATGTAGTCTTTCGCCGGAGATAAATCGGTTGATTCTTGCGGAAGACTTAGTCGTTAATTTCGCTCGTTTGAATGCTCTCTCGTGTTCTAGGTGTGCGCATTCTCTTCAAATCTTAAATGATCCCTCTATTTATAGAGCAGAGATTGAAAATAGATCCGTTGGAGACGATCTTCTTCTCTCTCTCTCTTTTTGGTAGCAAACGGCTCTTTTGGTGTAGGTAACAATGTACTTTCCCACCTTTTTAGGTAAAAGGTTGATTGCAGCTTTAGCGGTGAGAAGATACGTGTATGCTTGTCATTCGTTGAGGTGGATGGAGTGGTTGAGACAGCACAGACTTCGAGACAGACTGAAGCTGACTTCTCTCTTCCTCGTACATGACAATGCTGATTGTCTTTCAAAATATTCTGACAGTCCTGAAGACTATCTGCCGTTGCTGAGTCCGACCTTGTATTCGATAGATAGACTCGCCGAGATAAGTCTACCGATGATCGGCTACGAGTCCAATGAACTACTCTCGCCGAGTCCAGTTCAACCGACTCTCTCGCATACTACTACTCTTCCGAGTCCGAAGATTCACTGAGTCTTCTACACTGGTGTTGAGGCTGATGAGCTACTGAGCGCCTTTGACCAGAGCAGAGTGTCTACTGAGTCTGAAACATCAGAGAAATACGAATACAAAGGAATGGTTCACCAATCAGATAGGGTTTTGGGATCTTCAAATCTTCTCAACAGTTCAGAGCACGAGGCTACTGAGCGTGATTCAGTATAGAAGATAGAGTCATTTCCCACAAGTATGATCATGCTGAGGATTGAATCATCACCCAACAGCATCTTTGACGCCCTTGAGTCTTTAGGTCTCAAGACGCTTCTTTCTAGGCCGTCTCACTGCCTTCTGAGGCAAGTCATCGAGTTCTTCCTGAACCTCCGACAGGATGATGATGCAAGAGATATTTCGTGCATCAATTATTTGCAAGAAACTGAAAACAGCCGATGGACTGAGAAGATTGCAAACCTCAATGTTGCTGAGTGTCTTCTTCAGAGCTTCAGTCTTCCAGATGAAGGGATTTGACCTATCGGCTACAACGAGTCATCCATCAATGAATACCTGTGCCAATTTAGTGGTCAGGAGAATATGGTATTCAAAGCAGCCTTTCCGAAAAATCAGTTGCTGCCTGAATACAAAGGCCTAGCATATATCATGAATCACATACTGACCAGCTCAGCAGGATCCTTTGATCAACTATCCCGGGTCAGGATTCAGATAATGATGGCTATCATAGATGGTGCTCAGGTCAATTGGAATGCCTTCTTCATATTTGAATTCAATGCTTAGCTCCAGAAATTCATTTCCAATGACGACGCCACCGCCATGCAACTCATTCCCAAGGGCAAGCTGTTATATGGCAGTAAAGTGTCCATACTTATCGAAGATTTCTGCCAAGAAAGAGTTGTACTCGCCGAACAGAAGAAGATCGTCTTCTTCAAGAGATTCTACATCTAGAAGATATATGATGATCAATCTGATGCTGGAAGCATGTTCAAAGAATATCTGATGACAATTGATCCTCCTCTCTATGCTGAAATCCAAACCCTTCTAAGTCAGTCAGGTCAGGCTCTCAGAGTACCTGAATTCAGATCTTTGCAACCTCCTCTTACGCATCAAGACAATATTTGTAAGATAGAGATAGAGGAAGAAATCAACGAAAACATCAGGCGAAGAGATCTGGACAAGAATGATGTTGGAGACAGGGAAGAGATCAAGACACTGAGGAACAAAGTTTATTCATCCTGTGGCCTTGAGCTTCCTGAGAAGAAGTCGGCTGACTTCAAGGCACGCATGCAACTATTCAAGAAGAAGTCCAGCTGATAGTCTTCTAGTCTTAGCATATAGAAATAGATCGTCATGTAATTGTAATATTCTCAAATCTTTTATGACATCTTTTTTTATTGGCCTTCGACAATTACTCATTATCACTTGGCTGTGTTTTTATCTTTCAACACTACTGATCACCTGAATGATCAGATCACACACCCACATATCTGCTTACTTATCTGTTTCTCTATGTGGTTCAATGGTTTTGACATCTTTTAGAGGGATATTGCTTGTAATATGTTTGGGGAAAATTAATTGTTAGACTTCAATCTTATGTCGTTTAGCATGTCTGTTAATTAGATAGTCAGCCTTGCTGATAGAGATATCCAAGAGCTTTACTATCCGATATTGCTATGATACTGTGCTTAGAATATCTTGTAATAGTTTTTAGCATAGTCAGTAGTAGTTGTTTGTAAAAGGTTTTGGCATCATCAAATAGGGGGAAATTGTTGGGCTAAGATTCAGTATGATAAGATTTGAAGATCTCAAAACCCCTAGTTGAATGATGAACCTTCGATATTGTAATAGTTTAGTTTAGTTCAGCTTATTAGGAACTCAGTAGACTAGAGTTCAGTAGAAGATTCTGCACTCAGTCGGAGAACTCAGTATCGAGGAAGTCAGTTGGGCAATTATCAACCAACTGAATCTGCAAAGGAATTTGAGCATGAGAACTGAATTAATCAGATGAACTCAGTACAAGATACAACAGTTGAAGGTCCAATGATTCAGAGGAAGTCAACTCATCATCCCTTGGAGTTTGAACAAGCCCCACCTACTCTCATAACTCAACCAATAAGAAGCCGACAACACTATACCTGCTCTGCCATAAAGCTGCTCCTAGACGGAAAAAGAGGAAATCTCTACAGTATCTCAACAACAACGTTCAAATTAATATGGTCGTTTTCCTTGTCATATTCGACACGTGTCTAGACTACCTCCAACGGATCTATTCACAAATTGAAGACTATAAATAGAGAAGGTCTTCATGCAGAAAGATCACCGGGAACACAAGCTTTCAAAACATACTCTAGTGAACTCAAAGCCAAACACAGCGACGAACTTGCTCATTCGAATATCATTCTTTAGTTCTTCTCTCTAGAGATCCTTTAGTTCCCCTTCGCTATCTAACCTTGCTCATTGTAATATTCAATAGCTTAGAACTTCGAAGGAGTTCATCTTTTGAACTGTTCTTATTGTAAGAATTCATTTGTAGTTGGATAAACTCTAAACTTCAAGGTTAAGAACTGTAAAGTCACTACGACTATAAAGAGATATATGTCCTGCGTACAGATAAGTGAGACTTGCTCAGTATAAGCAAACAAGTAAGAATCTGTCCTATGAACAAATCAACTGAGACTTGCTCAGTACAATTAATACAAGAACTCCTGCTTAGTTCCGGACAGTGGACGTAGGACCCAACGTGTCCGAACCATTTTAAAAATCGTTTGTCTTGATTTTAGCTGTTGCATTGATTAACTGTTCATTCTGTATACAACTGAATTTTAATCAAACAGCATAAAACGACTTTTCACTAAGACGATTATTTAGGGTCTACACTTACGCACACAACATCTGTTGCTGAACTATTGTTCACTGACATAAGTCAGTAAGACTGTACTCAGTAGAAGAATCTCTGCCCACACGATCGAGAAATCATATTTGGCTCACTTACAAGTTCAGTAGCAATCTTCAGCTAAAGCTGACTTTCGCGTTCTGACTTTGAAATTTGCATTCAGGTGTATTCACCCCCCCTACACCTGAAGTTCGTCTTTGTACCAACATACCTATCATCCTCCAGCACAATATTCATCAGTTTAATCTCCGCCCCGTTGGATGTGCTGATGTCCCTAACCGCCTCAACCTCAACCACAACTAATGCATCATTAACATCTGAAATAGGTTACATATACATCAAGACTCATTACGTACACCACAAATTCGACGCTTTAAAACCAGAAAAACTCAACAACGAGTGGCTTCCCTTCCACATTTTCCATCCTTTCGATCCCTTCAAACGTTTTAAACCATAACCTTTTATTAAGAATCGATCAATAATCAAGCACACTAGTTGTGTGGCGTCAGTAAACACTATCTTATATGGGAACCCTTGAATTTCTTGTTGTTCACAGCCAACTTGAAATTCTTGACACCAAAATCTTCCCTTGGCATAAAAAGAGTAGTGCTTCTGCATAAGATTCTTCGGTAGAGTTGCTTCAATTTTTTGTTCCTGCATAATTAATGTGAAAGAGTAAAGATTAACTTATTAACTCTCACAAGAATACAACCACCGGAAAAGATTATTAATAAAACAAAACGCAGGCCACTAACAATTTTAATTTTTTGGGTAAGAAAATTGCAAATACCTTCAAGTCGTGAAACACACACTCTACGCTTTGAACCTCCTTCCTGTTATACGACAAATACTCATAGACGCGCACCAGACAAAGCATAATGTTGTAGTCATACATGTTCATCTCCGTTAATACATCCATGAACTTTACATGCTTTGTCATCTTGAATATTCTCAGCACAAAAGAAGGCACAAACCAGCGAAGAAAAGAAGACCTCCCCCAATTGATTTTGAAAAGACAAATAGCCTCGATAAACAACTCCACTACTGCAAACCGCGAGTTGCTGTGCTATAGTAGGAAAAGACCGCACATAAACTCATCATCCCCACGAGTACAACCCCCAAAATTCGGTAATATTATATTTTACTCACTTCGTCCCATAATTCTTATTCCATTTCTTTTGAACACGGTATTTTAGGAGAGTTGTTGGTCGTGTGTAGAGATATGAGACCCTCAAATAAAGTGTTTGTAATGATTTTCTATTTTAGAAAACGAAACAAAAATTGTGGGACGGCCCAAAAAGAAAAGTGAAACAAGAATTGTGGGACAGAGGGAGTACATAATAGGCATAAAATACCAATAATAAATAGTAATATATACTCCCTCCGTCCCATAGAAAGTGTCTTGTTTTCATTTTTGGGCTGTCCTATAAAAAGTGTCATGTTTCTAAAAAAATACAAACAATGTGTGGGCCAAAATTAACAACCCAAAAGTAAAAAAATACACACTAAACAATACAAATTTCTTAATCTCCATGCCCCATAGAAAGATGACACTTTCTATGGGATGGAGAGAGTATATAATAAATATAGTACATCTATATATTATTATTATTGTTATTAATATAATTAATTTATTATATTATTATTATTATTTAATATATTAATATTAAAATATTAGTTAAGTAAACATAATAATATATATGTAATATATATTATATCTATGCATTAATATTATTGTTATTAATATAAATCATTTATAATATTATGTAGACAGGAGGCCTGAAAAGACCTCATACTCATAATTAACTCCCCAAAAAGCGCCGCATGGGGAATCGACGCGGCCGACACATTAAGGTGGTGTTTGGGATAGCTGAAGCTTATTGATAAGTGCTGAAAGTTGTTGGAAGCTGCTGAAAGTGGCTGAAAGTAGCTGAAAACTACTGATTTTGATAATTTGTAAGTGTTTGCAAAAATTGTTGAAAATCAAAAATTAATATTTGAAAATATTAATAAAGTGGTATCTTATAAAATGAAAATATTATTTATTTCTCACTTATTAAATAAATTTAGAATTTTTACACAAATAAAGTTTAAAATTTATTTTCACTCATATAAAATAGTATTTTAATAAAAAAATATTAAAATAAAAATTAGAAAAAAAAATTAAGTATAATTAATATTATTAATTAAAATCAAGAATAAAAAAGATTATAAATTATATTAATAAAACATATATTTACTTATTCTTTGTTAAATGACAAATAAAAATTATACATATAAATAAACAATATCGATCATTAATTAAAAAAAATAGTTATAAAATTATAATATAATGTATTAATTAAAAATGTTAAAATTATAAAAACTATAAGCTATCAGCTTCAGCTGTCCAATACCAGTTTATGAAAATTCTCTATCTTGGATCAAAATAGCTTTCAGCAATTCTATAAGTTGAATTTCCCAAATACTAAATTCATTTCCTGAAACAACTTTCAGCTATAAGCTGTTTCAGATAAGCTATCTCAAACACCCCCTAAATACAGGAGGAAGAAGCGAGCGCCTAAGGCGTGTATCTACAGCGTAGAAAAGACCGCGTAGAATTCGCGCGTGGAGGAAGTCAATATTAACGAATGCAGAAAAAGAGGAGTTACGATGTAGACGGGCGATAACAGATTTTTTGTGAGAGGTATAGATACGAATTTGATGTTCGGAACAGTAAAAAAGTCCTTTATAAGATATTATAGATAGACTTCGGCATCAAAACATTCAATGCACAGACTTTTCCTTTATGATGTTTAATCACATCATATACATATACATGCAAAGACTTTTGTAAATTCACTAAGTTAAAAAAGCAAAATGTACGAACTTTCCCATTATGATTTTAGATCACATCATATACTTATCCAATTCACATGCCTCCCAGTTTTCCTCTATCTGTAAATTATGACGAGGCTTGACAAGTTTTTAAGTCTTAAGAGTTAAGACATACTCCCTCTGTCCCGCCCGACATAACTTAATAGATTTTGGGCACGATTATTAAGAAAGTGGATAGTTGTGTGTAAAGTGGTATAAAGTGGTGAGACCCATTAGAATTTATTAGAGTATTATTTTAGTTAGTGGCCAAGTCAAGTGAGATAAGGAAAAAGAGGAAAGAAGCCATATCAGACGGAACGGAGGGAGTATTATTTTCTAAATATTAATAATTATAGAGTATTCAAAATAATTTTTCAAGTCTCTTGGGCCCAATTAAGTCATAAGATTTACTTCTCTATCTAATGCATTACTCCAATTTTCTTTTTGGGATTTGCCTTCACACATTAGTCCACTTCTTATTTAATTTAAAACAATACTCTAATATATTTTAATAGATTTCACTACTAATTATTTTATACATAATTAACAACTTTTTTAATCTCAGTTTCGAAAAAAACTAGACTAATAGAGTAGAACAGTGAAAGTACTGTGTTGATACGTGTTTCTTAGCCATGTTTTTCTTTTTTATTTGAATTTCTTCTCCATACTTCCACTATTTGATTTATTCATATTTGTTGGGTTATGAGTCAGTAGTTTGTCTTAACAACAACTTAGAGGATACTTAGTACTCCCTCCGTCCCACAATTCTTGTAACATTTTCCTTTTTGAAATGTCCTACCATTCTTGTAACATTTCCTAAAATAGACAATTATTACACACACTTTATTTGAGGGTCCCACATCTCTACTCACAACCAACAACTCTCCTAAAATACCGTGCCGAAAAGTTTTGTTACAAGAATGATGGGACGGAGGGAGTATTATTTTATCAGTAGTTCTTGTAATAAGACTTATCTGTTTTTCGGTAATGGGGTAAATCATAGTGCTTCATTGCTATGGAATTGAAGATCCCAAAATCGTCTTGTATCCTTTGAGTAGTGCCGATAGGACTAGATGATGTAATAGGTTAGACGAATTATATTATTCATTATCATTTTTGTCTAAGTCCTGTACGGGGTAAATGTTGGACCGTGATCTTCAGTAGGAAGCTACTTTCTAGAACCCCACGTCATCAGTGTAAGAGCTTATGTTCACAAGTCATCAGCTGACCCGGCTCAGTAGAAGACATCTCATCAGCTGACATACATCAGTAAAAGAACACAGTATTCAAGCTCAGTACCTTCGAGAGTCATCAGCTGATTCCGCTTAGTAGAAGACATCTCATCAGCAGACTCAGACGAAGAAGACAGAGATCTTATCAGGTCTACTGTATCCGACAGGAAACGAACCAAGTCTTACTTCATTCGAAAGTCAGCAGAAGATCATACGAGGATAAGTGAGAGTCAACTCCGATGAAGACCGATGTCTGACAAATCTCACCTACCACAAACCTCGACCAATGAGAAGTAGTCTAAGCTCTACCTACTCTGACCTACTAAAGTTGCTCTCATGCACAGTAACCAACAACCCTGCTGCAACATTTCGAACATATGGTCGTTTTCCTTGGACGTTTGTGACACGTGACATCGTCATCTCCAACGGGCAAATGCCTGGGTCACAATTATAAATAGAGAAGCATTTCTCAGCTGCACGGACGGGATATCAAAGGGACTGCACGCTCAAGCTTTCGAAACACTAGCGCTTTCACGAAAATCCAGCGAAGAACTTGCATTATTAGAATACTTTTAGTTCTTCTCTCTAGAGTTATTTCTTTAGGCCCCTCTTCTCTATCTAAGCTCAATCGTTCATATTTATAGCTTAGAACCTTCGAAGGAGTTCATATTTCGTGACTGTTCTTATTGTAAGAACTCCTTCACTGTTGGAGAAAATTCCCTCCCCTTCAAACTTAGGTTTGAATTGTAAAGTCGCTAATGACTATAATTTAGAAGGGTCTGTCCAGTGCACAGATACCTTGCTGAGGCTTGCTCAGATTAATCAACAAGACCTCCTGTTCAGCAAGACCGTGGACGTAGGATCTTTTGATCCGAACCACGTTAAAAATTGCTTGTGTCGTTTACTGTTTTATCACACTGCATACAAATCATCTTACGAACTCATACTTTGCATAAAACGTATTTGAAAAGTGCACTAGCCAAAATTATTTAACTTGTGAAAAACACGTTTCAAACTGAGATGAAGTCTACCGGGCCCTACACACTTATCCGCACTTAGTCACCGACTGAGAATCAGATACTGACAAAAGTCAGTAGAAGAGACTCAGTAGCTGACTCACTCTGACCCGCGATCAGAAGGTTACTATTTGACACTGTTCATCAGTTGCAACCTACAGCTCAACTGTCCTTCGCGTTTGAGAAAAAAAGAACTTGTACTCAGGTGTATTCACCCCCCCTACATCTGACTCTCGTCTCCGGACCAACAATATTACTCCTAGATCTACTGTAACTGGTTTAGAAAAACCCTTGTGTTTACACTAGTGATTTTCTTGGACTTGGTATTCGAACGCCTTTTATGCATGACGAAAACAAGTCTCTCAATCATAAAGTTGGAGTTAATTTAGGCAGGGGAAGTGGAGGAATTCCATGGCATGGCATTTACATAATTGAAGAATTTGATGAGAAGAAAAAGGCGAGAATTTTCACTTCCACAATTCTTCCATTGGGATGCCGCGTTCCTCGGCAACTTGGGCGAACTGCCTCATCTTCTGCACGGCCTCCACGGTGGCCCTTGCGTTGTTGAGAGCGTTGTTGCTCCCGAGCTGCTTCCCCAAAGCATTCTCGACGCCAGCCAGTTCCAGAACGATCCTCACTGCACCTCCAGCAATCACACCTGTACCGGGTGAAGCCGGTCTTAGCATCACCTTAGCTGCACCGTAGTCTGCCTCCGATCTGTCAGATGTATATTTTCGTGTCAACACCAGAAATAGCAAACAAGATAATACAGTACGGAGGATATAACAGACTTCATGTATCACCATAATCACAAGTAAAATCTCAACTCAGATCACATATTATCAACCTAATTAATAAGCAACCATAATCACACCATCCAAATATAATCGAGTTATCCAGAAATTTATGCCAAAGAGTAAATAAATTCAAAGCTAATCACCGCAAAATTAAACAAATACGAAACTCACCTATGAGGAAACGTCTTGTATTTCGTCATGGGGACGGCCACGATATTCCTCCTGGCGTTGACAGCCGATTTCTGCACGGCGGCGACAACCTCCTTCGCCTTACCGACGCCCACGCCAACATTCCCCTGCTTATCGCCGACAACCACGACCGCCCTAAAATGGAGCTGTTTCCCGCCCTTCACCACCTTCGTCACTCTCCTAACCTGCACGACTCTCTCCTCAAATCCATCTCTCACCTTCTCCTTCTTCTTCGCTCCCAAACCAGTCGATTTCTTCACCTTCGAGTCCATTACGTAGAGATCGTTGCCCAGGTAGCTCTCACCGCTGTACGCGGCGCCGTACAGTTCTTCAAATGCCCTAGCAATCTCCTCCTCCGTCTCCTCGGGACCATCGTCGAAGGAAGGCGGCGGGATATATCCTTCAGGACGTTCCGGCGGACTGAATGCGGCGGTCTCCTCCGCGTCTTCGCCGTCGATGAAGGGGATCTCGAAGTCGCCGGAGGCGACTTTGGGGGAAGGGAGGGAGCGAGGCGGTTTGGAGAGGAAGGTTTTCGAGGCGGAGAGAGTGAAGTGGTGGAAGGAGGCATTAAGATGGCTGCCTCGGAGAATATTGAGTGAAACGGGGGAGAATGTGGCCGCGAGAGAAGCGGCGGAGGCGGTAGCCATTGAATCGTTGGAGCAGTGGAGTAGAAACTGCAGAGGAGATAAGACTGGTGAACGTGGGAAATTTGGATGATAAAAGAGAAGATGACGTGGATTTTAATATGAGTTTTATCTCTTGCATTTTGTTTGGGCCTGGTAAATATTACAAAATCGATTTGATTAGTGGCCACAAATTGGCCCAAAAAGAGGCTTTTGGTTAAATTGGCCCAATTATATTCTTGTACGAGTTGGACATATCTTCGTTCTTAAAGTTCATAAGTCATCGTTTCATCCGTTTAACAATAAAGGCAAATTGAATTTTTTAGTCCTCAAACTATGTGTGTTTGGCCAATTTGGTCTCTTATTTATTTTTTTTGGTTAATTGGTCCCCAAACTATAGAATTTTGAATGAATTGGTCCTTCTGTTAATTTTTTGGTAAGTCAACTGTTAGTCAACGATTTTTAAAGGGTATTTTCGGTATAATATTATTGAGGACCAAAACGTCCAAATACTAAAAAATTGACGACCAATTTGGCCAATTTTTTTTTTACTGAAATTTTTTTAATTTTACAAAAATCGAAAAGTATTTCAGTCGTTTTGATTTTTTTAATGACCAACTACGCCAATTTTAAATAAGTTGAAGACCAATCCCTATATTTTGGGATCATAATCGTCAAATTTTTATAGCTCTGTTATCAAAATTTTCGAATATATGATATAAAAACGTAGATTATTTGATAATCAATGAATAAAAATATAGTAGATTTCTATTTAAAACATGTTTTCATTCCAATATGATTTATTCATTAATTTTTCGTATATTTTATGTTTTAATCCCCTGTTTTCATAGTAATATTCGGAAAAAAAATTGGTTACGGAGTAATATATTTTATGTTTTAATCCATCGTTTTCATAGTAATATGATTCCCAAATATATTATAATTAACGAGAATGGTCCTCAACCTATTTAAAATTGACATAATTGTTCCTTAAATAAAAGCAAAATTATTAAAATATTTTTCGATTTTTGAAAAACTTAAAGAAAAAAATTGGTCAAATTGGTCCTCAATCTTTCAATATTTGGACGTTTTGGTCCTCAATAATATTATACCGAAAATACCCTTTAAAAATCGTTGACTAACAGTTGACTAACAAAAAAATTAACAGAAGGACCAATTCGTCCAAAATTCTATAGTTTGGGGACCAATTAACTAAAATAAATAAATAAGGGACCAAATTGGCCAAACACGCATAGTTTGGGGACTAAAAAATCCAATTTGCCAACAATAAATGCCTACACGTTGATCTCTCCTAAGGACGTCGTTCTTCTATTGCAGACTTCCGGATTATTAAACCAAAATCCATTTAAAAATTACTCACTGTCTCAATAATAATGTCATGTATACCTAATTGGGTTGTTCCAATAATATTGTCTTATTTTCAAAAAGGGAAATAAAACAACACTATGAATCACAAAAAAGTCATGTGAACCCACATCATTAACATACAAAAGTCAAGCTTCTTAAACTTCGTGCTGAAACTCTACATGACAATACTAAGGAAACGGAGGGAGTAGTTACTAACCAAATACTGAGTGGCGTAGCCATATGGGTGTTGGTGGGAGCCAATGCCCCATGAAACTTTGAAGATATATTATGTATATAACATCTTTAAATATTTAATTAATTGGTTTAGTGGTTAAGATATCTGAAATTTCTCCTTGGTTCAAATCCCTAAACTTAATTTCTTTCTTTTTTTACCTTTCCTCTTCTCTTATTTTCTCTACAAATGGTTCAATTCCCTGAACTGCTTTTATCTCCTTTTCCATCAAAAGGGTCAAAAATAATTTAAATCTTATCTTTTTATACTTAGATAAGAATTTTATTTGATGAAATTCTTAAGAATTAAGAGAAAGAAAATGCTATCATGCAATATAATGTAAGTAATGTAAAAAAAAATTCCTATCAATTTTAATAACCATTTTTAAGATAGACCTCAAGTGCGTTTTTTAATTGGCCCCCACAAACCTAGTTCTCTGGCTACGCCACTGCAAATACTCTATGCTACGAACATACAAAACAAGCTTTAGATCAACCTAGCAGTGTATAATTCCAGCCACAAACACAACGGAATTCATGTTTGTGTGAATCTCAAATTGCGGCTCTATCACATAAAAAGAGACGGACACATAACGTTTGACCTCTTTCTATCTCACTAAAATGGATATGAAAATAGCTAAGATGATGAAGCAGAATAATGCATCTTGAAGTAGAATTACATGCTCCATTTGTTACTATCACGAGACGCAGCGCATAACACATCCTAACCATCACCTATCTATTGTACAGGAAAACGAATATTTCTCACACAAGGCTCAGGAAATAAATAACTAATTTAGCCATTAGCGCAACAGATCAAGCCAAACCAATGTAGAGAGATCAAGAGTATGATTTAAGGGGACAAGTATAGCCTGAAACTTATACATAACAAAAACGAGAGAATTCAAAAATCTTCATGCCTCAAATCAGCCAATGAGCGAAAATCATAACCCTGAACGAGAAAAGGAAAGGCCGTGTCAAAAGGTCATGTCTTTTCTATTCCCTGTGTTTTTCATGATCACCACATTGGCATTCTTGGAGCAACAAAATAATAGAAAACTCACTATATAAAAGCCTCTGTAAAAAATCTCTAGAGGAGCTACGAGTTTCCATACGGTTTAAGAGGAAGTTACAAAATCAAGAATCTCTGTTCGAGGAAAGAAATAAAACAAAAATGGTCCAGTTTAACATATGGTGAACTTATTGTATGCCAACAAAGATATCACATGTTAACATCTCTCTGCATAGAGCTCATTCATGAGTCTAAAATAAAACTTCTATCCAACAGTCTCCTAGTGCTCATCAAAATAAAACTTTGCTCGATCAATCCCAACAGTCATCATACATCATCGTTGGAATCTGATGAACACAATGTATTAGGATGATTCACACAAGACTATATATAAAGAATAGTTTCTGAAGGAAATGAAAGTGCATCATTCTATCTATAGAATCGAATCAACAAAACCAAATTGATGCAAGGCAAGGTTCTACTTTCTGTATTTACAACCTAATACATATTGATCCTCTTATAAATGCTAAAAGATTATCATCTAGAAAGCATATATGAAGAGCCTCATTGATCGTATCTGGAGTGCAAATTCACTTCATTCAACGTTATAGTAAATATTGATGAATTATATAATGTATACATTCCTTCAATTTAATTATCATATATACTTTTGAGATATCTAGTTAGTGTTTAATTATCTGAAATTGATGCATTCCCTATTTCCCCAATAATTTTTTCGCAAAAAGTACTCGGACCAATAGGCCATTACTGCTGAATCCACAGTGATAGAATTCAAAATTTCAAAGCTAACAAAAGTGAAATTAATAAAACAGTAGAGTAAAATTCACCTTCAATACTCCAACCCTGACCGCGAGGCGAGACGGAGAGCATGGACGTGAGCAAGGCGGAGGCCGTTGCGGTGTGGTACGGAAACATAGAAACTACGCTAACACTGCTCAGCTCCACCGGAGACCTAAATTCATAAATTGATTAATCAACAATTCTCGAAATAAAAATTTTAAAAAAAAATCGTTGGAAGGGGGATAAAAAAACCCTAATGCAGCAGTGAAACCTGAAAATGCGAGAGGGTAACGATGTTTGAGATGAGACGCGAAATGGAGACGGAGCAGCTCTAGGCTTGACGCCAGCTGATAATCTCGCGGTGGCGCTACGGGCGGATGTGGTGGCGGAGCGTAAGGCTGATCTAGCGGCGACGGCGGCCATGGCGTGATTGATAACGGAAGGTCTAAACTGCGTCGATGAGAGAGGTAGGGCTTTATTTCACTTTGGGTTTTAGGTCCGGCAAATAGCAAAACTTGTTCGTTCCACACCGAAATATGTTGATCTTCCATATATGCCCTCCAGAATTATTTTCTCTTTTTTGTTGGAGGATTAGTATTGTCGGTAAAAAGATAATACTAGGCTATATTTTTCACTAAAACCTATTTAGTTACATGCAATTCCCTAATATTAAATCTCTCAATTTAACTTTTGCAATTCCCTAATACGCTATTTCCATCATCTCTTTCAAAATGTATCAATCTAAGGCGAAAAGAAGTGAATCATTCACAGGTATGAATTATGCACACACTGGTTAGATTAGGTACAAACTTATTTGATGCACATATAATGACTTTATATGAGTGATGTTTATTTGGTGCATATATAATGACTTTATTCTCATCAGTCACCACGATCTTTACCAATTTGCAAATCATATTAGATTGCATTCAATTGCTAAAAAAAGAAAGAAAGAAAGTACATTCATATTTGGAGCCTAAATTTTG
This sequence comes from Lavandula angustifolia, assembly GCA_028984105.1. Taxonomy (NCBI): domain Eukaryota; kingdom Viridiplantae; phylum Streptophyta; class Magnoliopsida; order Lamiales; family Lamiaceae; genus Lavandula; species Lavandula angustifolia. Next base: position 4,192,149 of record CM054815.1, on the reverse strand, counting down.
TGATGTATATTTATATATTTACTGGTAATAAAAAAAAAACCTAAAAATGAAAGCCCAAGTTCAAAAAGTCATGCTAGCATATACTGTAATCTAATCAATATAATGAGCTAGGATGATCCACAAAAGACTAGATTATACACACCATAATATGTGAAAAAAACAAAATAAAATGCGAATCTAATCTGTGGAATCAAATTCCACAGGTATGATTAACTTCAATAGCAGAAAAACAATGGATGACACATGCTACAAGGTCAAGCATTAGTATGAAAAACTGGCAACTGATTACACCTATGGATGGTTCAAAAATTATCATCATTTAGAAAAGCATCATAAATCATGTCTCCACCATAATCCCACACTTGTAAGATATCAAAGGATTTACATAAGCACTCTCTAAAGTTGAATCAATGTAATCTGACTTGGAAAAGATCTTAGGATCCAAACAACCCATATTTCCAATTCCATAACAGTTGTAAGAAGGCCAAACCATACAAACTCCATGAAAGGGAATTGAGAGAAATAAAGTAGATTAAATCACCTCCAAAAAGTCCCAATATGACCATGAGAAGCTATGGAAAGCATGGAAGCCAGAAAAACCTTTGCTTTCACTCAAAAGAGTTTTTCCCATCTCATAGAAATGGGAATACAAAGCAATGAGGAACTACTAAAACAGTATCACCTGCATATAAAGATCAAGATTTTAAATAGAAACATTAAACCCACAACAAAAACAAATTGTATTTTCTTATTCTTCTAAGTCAGCTCCTTTTCATTTCGTGATCAACCTTTTAGTACGAATACGAATACTGGGCAGTTTGAGAGGCGCTGGCAGCTGAAGGTTCGCACCAATTCATCACCAAGCTGCCCTTTTTCATATGATGAGTGGCTAAGATATAAGTAACCGGAGCACGATCATCCACACGCTTACCCTCCTTCGCCTTGCTAACATTATTTTCCTTCACTACCTTATCAGACCCTTTAGTCTCTTGATGCATCAAACTTATCCATGGAACTGCTCCTTTACGCTTGATTCTATGATCCCACCTAGTGCTATCCTTTTTCCACTTCTGCACTTCTCCAAGAGAGAAAGTGTTCTTCTTTCCAACTTCCTCTTTCTCTCCTACCACAAAGAAATCCGGCCTCGAACCAGCTACAGCTATCCTTGGGGAACTAATAGAGATACTTCCATTCTCTCCCTTGGCCCTTGAAGAGAATGCAGCTGCAAAAACATCCTTTGCACTAGTTTGAACTCTGCATCCACCCTCACTCCTTGAAAAAGAGGGCGTTTTTGTACTTTCGCCAACCATTACATAATTAGACTTCTTCCCCCCTCCATTGGAGAAGTAAGTTGAGCTTCTTTCATCCACCAATCCAGGTAGGGTGGAGAACTGAAAAACGCCGGCGGCGGAGGCGGCGGTGGATTCGAGTACCTTCTGCGGCGGGGCGAGGTCTTCCGCCGTGTTGGGTTTTCTCTGGAGAGCGCCACCGCCTTCCCATCGTATTAGAGCGATTCGCGAGTTGCGATTGGGGTCATATTCTATCCTTTCCACGATTCCGGTAGCGGAAGTGCTTCGTTTCATATCGATTCTTCGCTGGAATCGGAATTTCCTAGTCTTGGGAGAGAAAGTGGAGAAGCTTCTTCCATCGGATTTCGCGAATGGAGGCGAAATCAGCGGTTCTATTGCACAGTTCGTATTTACGCGAGACCTAATTTATGTATTATTCAGCCATTCGTTCTCAGATCTAGGAATTAAACTGCAACTAGAAAAGGAAATATGAGTAAGTGAGTAGCCACGAACCAGAAAATGCTGGCGGAGATTCTTGTAGTGGCGGAACGAACGGCTGATCTGGCGGCGACGGCAGCTGCCATGGCAAATAAAGATCGAAAGAGACGACGAGCAATTTAGGGTTCTTATATCAGGATTTAGGGGGACGAGATTGGCAGAACAAACTTGTTGGCGTTTCTTCTAATCTTCCTATTATGCCCTTCACAGAAATTCAAGTGAAATACGTAAATAGCAACATTACTCCAAATTTCTTGTAACACTTCGGGCCGTTTGGTTCAACAAAAAAAGGAAAAGAACGGAAAGATTTTGGAATAGATTATCCTTTTCCATACTGTTTGATTCGAACTCAAGAAAGAGAATCGATTCTCTTTCCTGAGTTTTTTTTTTTTTATAGTTTGGTGATGTAGGGGATTCAATTTATATATATATAATATATATATATAATAAATAATTGCAAAATATCATCAACAAAATACAAAATTTCCAAAGCTTAGTTCTTTTAGCCGAATTAGACACAAATTCATTCAAACCATAATAAATACATAGAGTGCAGATTAACTACTCATATGAATTGTCGAATTCAATTAACATAAACATACGAATTATCGAATATGTCATAAACATACGAATTGTCGAATTTGGGGTGCATATTAACATAAACATGGAGTGCAAATTAACATAAACATGCGAATTGTCGAATCGGGATAGTTAGATATGGAGAAATTACATAAAAAAACATACGAATTGTCGAATTCAATTAACTACCCATATGAATTCAAGTATTCAACTAAGAAATCAGAGATTAAAATCAATTACTACCCTACCCAATGGCTTGAGGGAGCAACGACGGCAGCGTGAGGGAGGAGCGGTGGCGGTGGCGTGAGGGAAGAACGGCGACGGTGTGTTCGCCGACGGGAGGAGAGGGAGTTAGCAGCGGCGGTGGCGTGAGGGAGGGGCTCGCCGGCAAGAGGAGAGTGCAGGAGATGAAGTGGGGGGTGTTCGTGATTTTTTGAGAGGTGGGGAGGGTTATGAAAAGTGGGTGTTGGGGGTTTCTAAAACCCTTATCTTGGGTAATCAAATTCCTTTAAAATGCGAACCAAACAAGAAACAAAGAAATCAAGTGATTTGATTCCCTTTCATTTTCCTGATTACCCCAACAAAAACGCCCCTGATATGATCTTTCATATTTTAATTAAGTTGAATAAATTTACTTTACCTTGTTTCTTACTCTTTACTTTAAATGGGCCAAAACTGGGCTAAGTTAATCAGAACTCACACGTTCTTGTATAAATTGGGCCAAGTCGATTTAATTATTTAAATACTGGGAATCAAGCATAAATCTCCATTTTTAATTATTATTAATACCATATAAAATATAAATACTGTTTAAAAAGAGGAAACCATCGGCACTCTATCTATAGAGTCCGGATTTTCTGCCCCAGTGGGTGTCCCACTGGGTGTCCCACCAATAAGGTGGAGACATGTGTGATTTTATTGTAAAGAAGGTGGCCCACCAATGCACGCGTGGCGCCGCGTGATTGGTGGGCCACCTAGTGGTCCACCAAAAACTGGGGCAGAGGATCCTCTGCCCTATCTATAAATAAATAACTATATGTCCCGTCCCAATTCTCGAGGGAAGACATGCATGCTGAAACGTGAATGAGGAGGGACGAAAGAAGCGGAAAAGAAAGGGAAAAAACTTGAAGAATAACAAAGAACTTTCTTTTAACATATTCACACACACACACACACACACACACACACACACACACACACACACACACATATATATATATTATCAAAACAACATTTTTCGAGCTACCTCTATAGACAAAAAAGAAATAGAAGACAATACACATAATCAGAGTTAAAGCGGAAGCTTCACAAGAGTAGAATGATATATGTACAAACTCAACATTTCCTCCCTGCACCGCCAGTGTTAGTCTGCAAAATATTTTGAAAATATTTGGACTGGACATAAGTGTACTCAGTGGGTAAAGTTTTCTATAATAAACCTTCGAAAACCTTTGAAAATGGAATGTTCATGCATAATGGGTATAACATAGAAAATTTGTAAAACCAAAAAGGCATTCTATGTATACCAAAGCAGTCAGTTTGATCACTTCCTTCTTTTCTCAACTATTGGTCTATTTTACACTCTTTTCTCTTTTTTAGACTTAGGGAAACACATTCACCTACGAATAACCTCGTACCCTTCATTAGACTTGGGAAAACAAATTCACCCAAGACTAACTTCGTGACGTTTGGTGTAAAAGAACCCTATCCACGTCTGGCTCAAGATCCGATCATTTCATCTCTCAATTAGCTAATCCAATTTCATTCACGTAGATGCACTTATCAAATAGTGAATAAAATATTTTCATGAACATCCATATCTTTAAATCGCATAAATATCAGAATTTAATAACTCAATTATATATTTCCTAAATACAATATAACCATTTCCTTCAATAGGGCCTACTAATAAGAACCCTAGACTTGATTGCATGAAATACATTATTTGTTTTAATGTGCATGCATCCTACGTTGTCTTTGTGCTCACAACATATATATAAGGGTTAATTGTAGTAAACCCCCTCAACTATTGATCTTTTTTCAATTTACCCCCTGAATTATGAATTTGAATGATGCCCCCTGAACTATTTAATTTGTTTCAGGTAGCAACAATTCGACCAATTCTTCGAAATCACGAGTGCAGTTAGAAATTTCTAGGGCTTATTTCCCCTTTCACTCTCCCGCTTCCAACTATCCTCTCTCCTGTGTTTTCTCTTCCGTTCGCTTCTCTCCGTTTGCTACAAGATTTTTCTAGGGCTCCCATCACTCTTCCACTTCCAACTATCCTCTCTCTCCCGTGTTTTCTCTTCCATTCGCGTCTTCTCTCCGTTTGCTGCACTACGGTTAGTTGAACTAAATTCCAACACGAAATTATTGTTTTTAGTTTTTGGGCTTATATTTGCATTCTTTTGATTTGTCTAGTTGCTTACACGAATGTGTTCATATGAAAATTTGATTTATTTTTTAATTTTTGGTTGACGACTTCAAGGTTATGAAGTACTCCATCCGTCACGCTATTATTGTCCTCCTTTCCTAATTGGATTGTCCCAGTATTATTATTATCTTTCCTAAAATGACAAAAAATAACTCTTAAACTTAAAATGAAGTGGGCCCCACTTTACTCACTTCCCACCCCCACATTCTTATACTTTCTCTCTCCAAAAATCTCTCTCACACGATTTCGTTCTGCTCCGAACTCAGAAAATTATGATTTTTAACTTTTTGGAAAGTTTAGATTCTTTCTTCAATTACATCATGAAAAAAATAGAAAAAAAATTATAGTCCTAGTGACTTTACAGGATTTCAAACATGAGGTTTTAGTTTCTCCAATAAAGGAGTTTTACAATAAGAACAGTTCAATCAATATGAGCTCCTTCAGTTTCTAAGCTTAGAATAGAGATTGTGAACAAATTATCTCTAGAGAGAAGAACTAAAAAAATTCCTATCTATGCTGTAAGTCATTCACTGAATTTGCTTTCAATTCTCTATAGCTTTGAGTGTTTGAATGCTTGGTGTTCCCGGTGTCTCCAATGTTTGAAGCTCGATCTCTATTTATAGTTTTGACTCATGAAAAGATCTGTTGAAGGGGACCTAGACACGTGTAAAAAATGATAAGGAAAATGGTCATCTTGAATTTGAACGTTACTATATAGATTCTCTCTTTTTCAGTCTTGAGGGGAGCTTTGTGTCAGTGCAAGTACAGTGTTGGCAGCTCCTCATTGGTCGATGTTGAATTGTAGGTGGGGCTTGTTTAAACTTCAAAGCAGATGCTAAGTTGACTTCCTCTGATTCCTTGGACTGAGTTGTCCTCTACTGACATTCTTCTGAAAAGTTCAGCTTCATTTCAATTCCTTTGTTATGATGTTCAACATATATTCAGAAGGTACTAAGCAATCATACTGAGTCTTCAATGCTGAGTCTGTCCAGGTGAACAAAGTCTATGATACTGAGCCTATCAGCTACCGAACTCTAGCTAGTCTACTTAGTTCCTAATATGCTGAACTCAACTAAGCCATTATATAATATGGTCCATCATTCAGCTAGTGGTTTTGAGATCTTCAAATCTTATCTAATATCGAATCATTCCCAACAATTTTCCCATATTTGATGATGCCAAAACCATTACAACACAATTTCCCCTATCGGAATCATCTATGAAACAAGGGAGATATCACACAAGACATATGCAGTGAGCAAGGTGTGGGTGTGTGAGTTGATCACTTAGGTGATCAGTAGTGTTGAGCATAGAAAATAGTCATTGTAACAATGAGTAGTTGTCTCGGCTAAAAGAGTGATGGATTTCATTAAATGACAAGAAGTTACACGCACAGAAATCTTACTATCACTAACCAAACATATGGAAACCTAAACTAATCAATTGTTCTTCTTGAATTTCTGAAGTTTGTCTTTGAAAGTTGCTGACTTCGCCTCGAGTGGATCAAGCCCATCTGACTGAAAGATATTGGATCGAAGGTTCTTGATGGCATCTTGATCTTCCTGAGAGTCCAGGAATAAGGATTTCTTACCCATGGCTATCTTGATTTCCCCATCTATCTCCTTCGTGCAAATATGTCCTTCTACTGTCAAAGGAGGCGGAAGAATCCTGTACCCTGGTGCTTTCAATGGTAATCCCTCCTTTCCTAGTATCGTTTTTACTACAACAAAGAGATTGGGTTCAAATGCCGCTAAGAATTCTTCAAAAAGTTGATGAGTATCGGATTTCCTTCTCCATGATTGCTAGATGTAGAAGTTCTTGATAAAATCAATCTCAATGTCTTCCCATCTCTGATTTAAATTCCATGGTATCCAATCGTCAGTACGAGGGTGTATGATGTGCTTGAGGTGAAACTTCTGACCTCCTCGTCTGTAAAAGTTGGATGTTGTAGGAATCTCTCTATCCATCGTCGGAATCCATTTTGTAGCTTCCTTCTCAGTCCTTTGCCTTAGAGCTTCTAGGTCAGCTAATGTCAACCTCTCTCTAGCTTCTCTGACCTGTCTAGCTTCAGCTATTATGTCAAGTCCTCTATCGCATGCATCCCATAACTATTTTGGTTCAACCAGTTGTTCTTTTGATAGCTTCGTTGTGGCACATGTTCTTCAGATGTAGGCTCTTCCTCAGCTTCTGAATCCTTAATTTCAGATGCTTTAGATTTCTGAGTGTCTTTGACATTTTGTTCTTTGGCTTTTGCTGTTTTGGCTCTTGTTTGCCTGGAAATAATAGACATTGTCTTCTTAGGCACACCTGCAGTAACCGCTATCTGCTTCTTCTGAAGTTTTTTCTTTGCAGCTAGAGCTTCTTATTCAGTAGCTAATTTTTCAGCGAATTCTTTATCATAGGCTTCTTGTTCAGCTCTAGTCTTGAATTTGGGAGGAGTAGAGGAACGCTCAGCTTGTTTCTTTCCTTTGGTTGCTGAACGTATAGGCTCATCTTCATAAGGCTGCTCTACAAATCTTGCAATCTCATCAATTGCAGCCTAAGCTGAGGATCCTTCTCCTGATCCGCCAGCTACTGAGGAATGAATAATCAATTGCTTCTTAGTTTCCTTTTCTCCTTCCTCTTATTGTCCTTTACCTCTATTGTTTCCCCTCACTTCCTTCCCCCTATTTCTCCGGAAGGGATCTCTCAACTTAAACATGTTCTTCTGCCTTGATCTCTTTCAGTTCTTCTGCCTTGATCTCTTTCAGTACATCTCTGACACGTCTTTCACCCCTTTTGGCATCATCCAAATTTTGCACACGGGCGGAGAGAGTAGTGACTTTGTCAGTAAGAGTTGCGATTGCATTCTGAATTATACCAACCCTAGTATCGACATCGAATACTGCGTCTGTATCTCTTGCCAGTATTTCTCATGCTCAGTTTGAATGAGCTTTAACCGTTCATCCTTCTGTGCAGAGTGTTTGTTAAGAGAATCATCCAGAAGACGCTTAGACTCTTCTCTTATTACTTGCACAACATTCGCCTATTCAGCCAGTGCCTTAGAGACAATGGCTGTTGTGAATTTATTTCGCTCATCTGTGACTCTCGTAAGCTCTATCACAACAGCAGAGAACTTTTTAGTGAATAGCTTGTCTTGATCTTCAATAAGCTGCTAGACTATGCTCTAAGATCGATCTTCTGAGCTTCTAGTGCTGTCCTGAGGATCACTTTAGTATCAGGATTAATAATCAGTGCACTGACCCTCTGGACTTCCGTCTTCAAGGCACTACGTTGATCAGTCTGTGTCTTTGTATACTGCGACCACTTAATCTGAAATTCCTTCTTGAGAAGGTTGTTCTTGTAGCCTTGTCGTTTCAAGGTTTTGTTTATGCTTTTGGCAGAAGCATATATGATAGTGTTAGCCTGATAACAAGAACTGCTTCTTGGAAGAAGTAGGAGCAGCAGTGATGGCACCTGACGGAGGCAGTGGAGGTGGTGCTTCATCGTGATCACTGGGAGATTTTCCATCAACAGATCCTCCCTGGTCCGCATCCTTGGGTACTGAATCCTTGTCAGCTTCATTGTCCTCGTCATTTTGAGTCTGTGTCTTAATGGGTGATTGATTTCCGTCTCTAAAATTCAGAAGGAACAACATTGTGGACTTAAGATCGTCCATAGATGTTATGTCTGCAGGCTCTCCATAGGCTATTTCAGTCCGTAGTTGTTGTTCTTCAGACATCAGAGTAGGGACGGTCCTGAGGTCGACCGTCTCATTAAGGAGATCTCACTCCAAGAATCGCAGACACATCTATACCCTAGCCCTAACTGCTATCCTATCGGGGTGATCTAGAATTTATGGTATCTATTTTGCTATTCCTTCCATGGCTTTGTTCTTAGCTATCTGAAGAGTATCTGGTAGTTGTTCCACTGAGACTTCAGTCACAAGAGCTTCTGACTTGGCTTGAGATTCTGATTGAGCCTCTTCTGAATCAATTCTCTTGACTTTGTCTTTCAGATTGGCATCCTCCTTGCCCGACTCTGAGTCTTGAATTTCTATATCTTGGATGACAGTTGTAGGAGCTTCATCCCTGTTAATTAACTTACTCTTCTTCAAGGGTTCTAGGCGGGGCGCCTGAATAGCTTGTGCTGAACGCTTATTGGTCATGCCTTGTCCTATAGATTTCTCAGTAGAAGCTCTAGTCTGAAATTTGATGATCTTCTGATCGAAATATTTGTAATCTGCGAAGGCAACTATGCTAACGCACTCATCCTCAATCATGATAGAAAATTTGCTGCCATATAGTAGTTTCCCAATGGGTAATAGCTTCAACACTCCATCTGTATCTATGAACTTTTGAGCTTGAGTGTTAAATTCGTTCATGAAGAACTCTACCCATCATCCACTATCGCCATCATGATCTGCAGTTTGATTTTGGATAGTTGGTCAAAGGATCATGCTGAGCTAGTCAAGATATGAGACACAATAGATGCTAAGCCTCTGTATTCATGCAACAGCTGATTCTTAGCAAAGGCTGCCTTGCATATTATATCTTTCTTTCCACTAAATCGTCGAAGGTAATTGTTGATCATCATCTCCTTGTATCCAATAGAAGATATGCCTTTTTTTGATAAATCAAAACTATGAATAAAGCGTTCCTGAATGTCAAGCGAAGCAATCATCGTTTCCGATACATTCGGCATAACCTCCTTCTGATAGGTAATGCATGAGATATCCTTGAGGTTGTCTTCATCTCTACGCAGATTGTAATAGAACTCCGCCACTTGCCTAGGTAGCTAATAGTGGGGCTGACTTGTGAGAAAGGTCTCAATGCCAGAAGACGACATAGCGTTGTAAATAGGTTCCATGTACTCGATTCCATAATTCCTAAACGCCATCACCGGCTCAAACCAGACTCAATTATTCTTGAGAATATCCTCCATGTCTGATGGAATAAGTATTGCATGTTTGAGGAAGATGCCATTAAAGAGATTCTGCAAAACAAGTGTTAGCACTTGAAAATAGAGTACGTCAATAGATGCAAAATAAGATCAGAAATTTACCGAAACTTAAGTGCTTGATCGTAGTAGAGATTTGGATGCAAGTGTGAGTATGAAAAGCACGAAAGTTCGTCAATGGCGGAAATAAGTTTCGTTTTGATCAAGTAAGATATATATGAGAGATATGAATTTGAAGAGATTTCTCAGTAAATTGTTCAGATGTCATCTTACTTTAAAAATAGACGGTTGAGATTTCATGTTATTAATATAAATGATTACTGTGCCACCTATAATCTCGACCTATGTATCAGTAGAGTTAACAAATACTTCCTCTTTGTCAAGATCAATCTTTAGATTTGTGTTCATGGGAATCTTGATTGGTTTGCTAGAATCGCAACCAAACTTCTTGATGAGATCTTTGGTATACTTCTCTTGGTTGATGAAAATTCCCTTTTCAGATTGTTTGACTTGAAGTCTAAGGAAATAATTCATCTCTCCCATATAGACATCTCAAAATTTTCTTTCATCATCTTCTCAAATTGTTGACACGTGGTCACGTTTCTTGATCTAAAGTTAATGTTGTCCACATAGATCTGCACTAGTAGAATGTCATCTTTTGACTTGATGCTGAATAAAGGGAGATCTATAGTTCCTTTCTGAAAACCTTTTTGAAATAAGAACCCTGAAAGAGTATTGTACCAAGCCTTGGGTACTTGTTTTAACCCATACATAGTCTTTTTGAGTCTGTATACTTAATGTCCCTGCTGAAAGCCGGGCGGTTGTTCTATATAGACTTCTTCCTTCATTACGCCGTTCAAGAAAGCTGACTTCACATGCATCTGATACACTTTGAAGTGCTTATGTGTTGCATAGGCTAAAAATAGACGAATGTCTTCCCATCTTGCGACCGACATGAATATTTCATCGAAATCTATCCCTTCAGCTTGACATTAACTTTTGGTAACAATGACATTATTTTAATCTCGCTTGTTCTTAAAGACTCATTTAGTTATACATTATGATAAGATTTGAAGATCCAGAAAACCCTAGTTGAATGATGAACCATATAATGTAATAGCTTAGTTGAGTTCAGCATGTTAGGAACTCAGTAGGCTAGATAGAGTTCAGGAGCTGATAGACTCATTAGAGTAGATCTTTGTAAGTCGGACGAACTCAGCATTGGAACTCAATATGGTTAGTCAGAACCTACTGAATACGTGGACAGGAAAAGGCATGAAGCTGAACTTTTCAAAAGAATCTCAATAGAAGATAACTCAGTCCAAGGAATTAGAGGAAGTCAACTCAGCATTTGCTTTGGAGTTTGAACAAGCCTCACCTACCATTCTATCTCGACCAATGAGGAACTGCCAGCACTGTACCTGGCTCTGACAAAAGTTGTCCTCAAGACTGAAAAAGAGAGAATCTCTACAGTAACGTTCAACGTTGAAGATGGTCGTTTTTCTTATCATTTTTAACATACGTCTAGGATCCCTCCAACGAATCTATTCACAAGTCAAGACTATAAACACAGATTGAGCTTCAAACGATGAAGACATGAACGGGAACACCAAGCATTCAAGCATACAACCTCTAGCGAACTTAACACTAACTCAGCGAAGAACTCACATCTTAGAACATCTATTATAATTCTTCTCTCTAGAGATACATTGTTCACAATCTCTATTCTAAGCCAACATTGTTAGATCATAAGCTTAGAAACTGAAGGACTTCATATTGATTGGATTGATCTTATTGTAAGAACTCCTTCCTAGTTGGAGATAACTCAAACCCTGTGTTTGAAACTGTGTAAAGTCGCTAAGGCTATAACTAGGGTATATGTGAAGGAAATATTAGGTTAGGAACGATTACCTTCCTCCTTCGTATGTTGTTGCAGCTCTGATTGTTGCTCGTGTGTCAGATCTTCTGATCTGTGTCCCGTCCTTTTTCTCCCTCTAGGTGGTCAGAGAACTGGAGAAAATAAGATTTTTGTCTCTCATTCACTCACGCACGGCGTGTGTAAATTTGTGAATGTGTGTGTACTGTTTCTAAACAGAATACTAATATATATAGGCTTCAAAAGCCAACATAATATTAATATATTTGTAGCCCATTAATTTAATTATATTTTTAATGGGCTTCCACATAATTAGCCCATTATGTAAGTCGGACGAACTCAACATTAGAACTCAATATGGTTAGTCAGAACCTACTGAATCCGTGGACAGGAAAAGGCATGAAGCTGAACTTTTCAAAAGAATCTCAATAGAAGATAACTCAGTCCAAGGAATTAGAGGAAGTCAACTCAGCATTTGCTTTGGAGTTTGAACAAGCCTCACCTACCATTCTATCTCGACCAATGAGGACCTGTCAGCACTGTACCTGGCTCTGAAAAAAGTTGTCCTCAAGACTGAAAAAGAGAGAATCTCTACAATAACGTTCAACGTTGAAGATGGTCGTTTTCCTTATTATTTTTAACACATGTCTAGGATCCCTCCAACGAATCTATTCACAAGTCAAGACTATAAACACAGATTAAGCTTCAAACGATGAAGACATGAACGGGAACACCAAGCATTCAAGCATACAACCTCTAGCGAACTTAACGCTCACTGAGCGAAGAACTCACATCTTAGAACATCTATTATAATTCTTCTCTCTAGAGATACATTGTTCACAATCTCTATTCTAAGCCAACGTTGTTAGATCATAAGCTTAGAAACTGAAGGACTTCATATTGATTGGATTGATCTTATTGTAAGAACTCCTTCCTAGTTGGAGATAACTAAAACCCTGCGTGTTGAAACTGTGTAAAGTCGCTAAGGCTATAACTAGGGTATATGTGAAGGAAATATTAGATTAGGAACGATTACATTCCTCCTTCGTATGTTGTTGCAGCTCTGATTGTTGCTCGTGTGTCAGATCTTCTGATCTGTGTCCCGGCCTTTTTCTCTCTCTGGGTGGTCAGAGAACTGGAGAAAATAAGATTTATGTCTCTCATTCACTCACGCACGGCGTGTGTAAATTTGTGAATGTGTGTGTACTGTTTCTAAACAGAATACTAATATATATAGGCTTCAAAAGCTAATATAATATTAATATATTTGTAGCCCATTAATTTAATTATATTTCTAATGGGCTTCCACATAATTAGCCCATAATATAATTAATTCATCCACTGGGCTACTAATATTTATCAATTAATTGGCCCAACCAATTAATTCCATATAAATAATATTATTAAATAATGTAAAAATACATTAATCCATTAATAATGATTTCTGAGAGACAATAAATAACTAGACAACTAATTGAGCCAGATCAGGGATCTAATACAAGAAATAAAGTTGGGCCTCAAATTAATTAATTATCTATGCTCAACCCAGAGCCAAATTAATTAATAAACACAGATTCATTCCACTAGAGAATCCGTGCTGACTTATCCCTTTATCCCAAATTGAGCAAGGGCTTGTATTTTAGAATTAATCGATCTCCGTATTTAAGATATAAATATCCGTTAATTAATTAATCTCACTGACAACTTAAATTAATTAACATTTTATATTCCTGAGTAGTACCACTCGACCTTATTAACACACCTGAACTTAATCAACCGCCCGGGTTTAGTGTGCTAATCCTTTCGAGTTCCTCAAGGGATATTATCAACCCATTTTACTAGGATACGGTTGCAAGATACAGACAACCAACCTGAGCCACAAATGACTACTAGCACCCAAGATACGTAGATCCGGCCGCGATGACGTTCACCATAGTAGGTCAAAGTGATAGATAGTCAAATGCACTCAGCTGAAGTCTTACAAGGCTTAAGACCAACTAAGTCACCGAGATCTTAGTTCTCCACTAAGGTCAGTTAGGAGAATACAACTCACTGTGATCCGTCAATACACCACATTCAGTGTACCAGTAAAGACAAGAAGCTAAGAGAAGCCACTTCTTATCTAAACTGCAGCTTAAACCGACAACTTATCCTTAAGTTGTCTCAGCTGTGATAACTGTTTATATCTTGTCAGTTTAACCAATTTGTGTTGTCTTCTGTGATACCCGACACACTACACAAATCTAACAAGATAAAGGATAACATGTGCAAATAAATATATTTATCAGATAGAAGAATAAAATAGTGGTAGGGACAAAAACACATTGTATACAAGCATAAAACCTACTTCCAGTATACAAAATCCCAACAATTCTCCCACTTATACTAAAGCAAACTTTTAATATACAATGTGTCAGTTCTAGGTACAAACTAGTACTCAGCTATCTCTCAGCTATCTGTCCTATCTATCAATGCATCCTATCTATCACTGCAACTTCTCCCACTTATACAAAAGTTTCTGTAGTCCTAAGTGGGGGGGGGGGGGGCATCTCTACCATCCCTAAGCCACGAACATGCTTCTCGTAAGCCGGGAGTGGTAAGCTCTTTGTGAAAGGATTAGCTAGGTTGACTTCAGTTCCAATTTTGTCAATCACCATGTCTCCTCGATTTACAAATACTCGTATAATGTGGTACTTCCTGTCTATGTATTTAGACGCCTTGTGAGATCTAGGTTCCTTTGAATTTGCCACTGCACCACTGCACCCGAGTTATCACAATAAATTGTGATAGTATTAGGCAAGTTCAGAATAATATCAAGATCCTGGAGGAAATTCTTGAGCCAAACTGCCTCTTTCGAAGCTTCTGAAGCAGCCACATACTCTGCTTCCATGGTTGAGTCCGCAATGCTTTTCTACTTTGCACTCCTCCATGAAATGGCTCCACCTCCCAAGGTAAACACATAACCCGAGGTAGACTTCTTTTCATCTCTGTCAGCCTAGAAATCCGATTTTGTATAACCCAAAGACACTAGACTGTCTAACTGGTAAACAAGCCTATAATCTCTAGTCCGTTTAAGGTACTTGAGAATATGCTTGACCACAGTCCAGTGTTCCTTTCCAAGGTTAGACTGATATCTTGAGACCATGCCTACAACATATGAGATATCTGCTCTAGTACAAAGCATCGCATACATGAGGCTACCGACAACGGTAGCATATGGTACTAGCCTCATACTTTCTATCTCTTCAGGAGTTTTAGGGCACTGATTCTTGGATAGAAAAATGTCATGTTTGAAAGGTACTGAACTTCTCTTGGCTTTTTGCATGCTAAACGAGCAATAACAGTGTCAATGTAGGACACTTGTGACAAGCTTAACATCCTTTTCTGGCGATCTCGGATAACCTTGATCTCAAGGATGTAAGCAGCTTCACCTAAGTCCTTCATTTGAAACTGCTCGGATAACCACGTCTTTACGTCTGATAACACTTCAACATTGTTGCCAATGAGAAGAATGTCATCTACGTAAAATGCAAGAAACAACACTGATCCGTTAACATAAATACGGTACACACACCTCGTTAGGACAGGATACAAATCCATAGGATTTGACTACCTCGTCGAAAATGCCGGTGCCATAACCGGAAAGCTTGCTTAAGTCCATGAATAGACTTCTTAAGCTTCCAAACTATATGCTCTTCGCCCTCCTTCACATAACCATATGGTTGTTTCATGTAGATGTCCCTACCATTTTCAAGGTGACCGTTTAGGAATGTGGTTTTGACATACATTTGCCAGATCTCTAGGTTCATGTGAGCTGCTATGGCAAGGAGAATCCGAATGGACATGATCATTGCTACAAGCGAGAAGGTCTCTTCATAATCGATACCTTCTTTCTGGGTAAAACCCTTCGCTACTAGCCTGGCCTTAAACGCCATGATCTCTCCATTCGGTCCTCTCTCTTTCTCTTGTATACCCACTTACTACCAATAGCCTTGCAGCCCTCAGGTATTTCAGTGATCTCGTATACATCCATATCAATTATGGACTTAAATTCTGAGTCCATGATGATTTGCTAGGAATCTGCATCTACATCTCCCACTGCTTCGTTGTAAGTCCAGGGATCCACGGTATCTTGTTCATCTGCCGGGAGATGATCAAACGTCTCCCCAGTGAACATATACCGATCAGGTGTAAATATCACCCTCCCACTACGTCGAACAGTGCCAGACGGTGTGTTAACAGATTGTGCAGTTACTCGTGGAGTACTATCTTGCACAACTGGTTGTTCAAGTGGAACTCGACCACCTTGTAATTCCTCAAGGATGATGTCGACTCGAGATTTATGGTTACTAATTTAATCCTCTTCTAAGAACCGAGCATTAGGGCTAAGAACGATCTTCTGTTCTTTAGGATCATAAAAGTATCCACCCTTCGTTTCCTTCGGATACCCTATGAACAACATCACTTCTGAACGTGATTTCAATTTGTCGGCTTGCCTATTTAACACATAAGCAGGACAACCCCAAATCCTTAAGTGGTGCAAACTAGGCTTATGCCCATTCCACAACTCAAAAGGGGTCTTTTGTACCGACTTGGAAGGCACACGGTTCAGCAAGTATGCTGCAGTCTCTAGGGCATATCCCCAAGAGGAAACTGGCAAAGTTGCATAACTCATCATGGACCGAACCATCTCTAAGAGAGTTCGGTTCCTTCTCTTTGACACACCATTCTGCTAGGGCGTGCCCGGTGCTGTCAGCTGGGATGTAATCCCACATTCTGTCAAGTAGTCATTGAACTCATTGGATAGGTATTGCCCACCACGATCAGATCGTAGTGTTTTGATTCTTTACCTAGCTTCTTCTCCACTTCTGCCTTGAATTCCTTAAAGGTTTCAAAGTAATCCAACTTGTGCGCAAAGAAGGTAAACATATCCATACCTCGAGTAATCGTTAGTAAATGTGACAAAGTACTCATACCCTCCACGAGCTTGTGTAGACATAGACCCACACAAGTCAGAATGTATCAAACTTAATACTTATGTGGCTTTATAACCCTTTGCCTTGAAAGACCTAGTCATCATCTTTCCTTCCAAACATGTTTCGCGCAAGTTGGAAATGGTTCAACTTGGAGAGACTCCAATGATCCATATACCAC
This sequence comes from Lavandula angustifolia, assembly GCA_028984105.1. Classification (NCBI taxonomy): domain Eukaryota; kingdom Viridiplantae; phylum Streptophyta; class Magnoliopsida; order Lamiales; family Lamiaceae; genus Lavandula; species Lavandula angustifolia. The sequence goes on along the minus strand of CM054815.1, from coordinate 4,175,381 downwards.
CAACCTTTGAGTCCTATTAAGATTGATGTGACCTAGTTTTAAGTGCCATAGATAAGTTTGGTTTACCTTAGAAGACTCTTTCCTCTTCTTAGGATCTGATGATGAGGAAGCAATATTAACAGAACTACGCGGTTTACAAGTAATAGTATATAAAGATCCGTTTAATGGTCCACCACATATAAAATCATCGTCTTTCATGATAGAAACTTCACTATCAAAACTTGATTTATAACCATCCATGGTGCAGAGTTTTGAAACAGAAATAATGTTTCGCCTAAACTCAGACACATATTAAACATCTTTAAGTACTAAAACAGAACTATCAAAAGATAGATGTAAATCTCCAATGGCAATTGCAGGAACTTTTGATCCATTGCCCATTGAGACCACCACCTTGCCATTGCTCAATTGCCTTTTCTGCAAGAAACCTTGCAAGGTGTAACAAACATGATCAGTTGCCCCCGAATCCACTACTCATTTGTGGGTAGAAGAGGAAACCAGAACAGTTTCAGTTACAAGAGCGACTCGGGTCTCTTTCTATTTTGCCTTGACATTTGGATTATAATTATTCCAGTGTCCTTTCTTACCACTCTTGAAGAACCTTCATTTCTCGTTTGACATTCGCATGTCACTAGTAAGGACCGTCTTCTTACTCCCACTGCTCTTCTTGAAATGTCCACCCTTTCTGCTCTTTTTCTAGTTTCCGCCATTCGGAGGATTCCTTGAACTACTAAGGATATTCAAGACTTGAGCACTCTTGCACTTTCCTATAACCTCTTTGACCGCTACCAAAGATTTGAGTAACATACTCATAGTAAACTCGTCCTTAGACATAGCGGTCCTAAAACAGAAGTTATTATAGGACCTTTGTAGAGCTTTTATTGGGAGAGGTAAGATATCTCTTGTTGGGTGATGATTCAATCCTCAGCATGATCATACTTATGGGAAATGACTTATCTTCTATACTGGATCACGCTCAGTAGCCTCGTGCTCTGAACTATTGAGAAGATTTGAAGATCCCAAAACCCTATCTGATTGGTGAACCATTCCTTTGTATTTGTATTTGTCTCTGAGGTTTCAGACTCAGTAGACACTCTGCTCTGGTCAAGGCGCTCAGTAGCTTATTTGCCTCAGCACCAGTACAGAAGACTCAGTGATACTGGACTCAGTAGGAGCAAGATATCTTGAAAGACTCGGTGATCTTGGACTCGGCGGGAGCAAGATATGCGAGAAAGTCAGTCGAACTAAACTCAGCAGGAGTAGTTCACTGGACTCAGAGCTGATCATCAGTAGACTTATCTTCAGCAGTCTATCTACTGAATACGAGGTCAGACTCAGCAACGGCAGATAGTCTTCGGGATGTCGGAATCTTTTGAAAGACAATCGCCGGTCATGTACGAGGAAGAGAGAAGTCGGCTTCGGTCTATCTCGAAGTTTGTGTTGTCTCAACCACTACATCCACCTCAACGAATGACAAGCATACACGTGTCTTCTCACCTGCTAAAGCTGCAAGTCAACACTTTCCGGAAAAGGAGGAAAAGGCACTGTTGCCTACACCAAAAGAGCCGTTTGCTACCAAAAAGAGAGAGAGAGAAGAAGATCGTCTCCAACGGATCTATTTCAATCTCTGCTCTATAAATAGAGGGATTATTCAAGAAGAATACACGAATGCACGTATCTAGAGCAAAAATCAAGAAAGCATTCAACGAGCAAAGAACCCAAAGAACTATGTCTTAGCAAGAACTCGAAGAACAATCTTCCGGCGAAAGACTACATTCTAGCTCATAGGGAATCAAGCTAAACCAACATATAAAGCCTCTAGTATCCAATCGACGTTACACGAACTTATAGCTTACCTTCAGCTGTTCGTCGATCTAGAAGCTACTCTTTCATATTCCCTATCCCTCTAACCCTAAGCTCAACCGTTCTTATCTATAGCTTAGACGAAGGAGTTCACATCTGAACCCAATCCTTATTGTATAAGGACTCCTTCACTGTTGGAGAAGTTTGTCAAACACTTTAAGTTTGATAGTGTTGTAAGCGAGACTTGGATCGATATAAAAACCAAGACGCGGCTTTGCCCGAGTGTGCAAGGCGGCCGAGACTAACTCGGGATAATAAATAGCCTCCCCGATCATTCGGGACAGGTGGACGTAGGATTTGAGCGATATCCGAACCACTTTAAAAATCCCGTCTCTTCTTGCTTTCTTAAGCTGTTGCATTGATTTTACCATTCATACTGAGTTCTATATCTACGGAACTGAGACAACGTTTTCTCACAAAAACTGATTTGGGCCTACACTATTCCGCACACTGAACTCTTACTGTAGATACCGAATTCGACCTAGTCGGTTAGCGGATCTCGGTCGAGTCGAGTACTTTTCTAGCCTTTAACACGATTCGAACAGTATGCAGTCTGCTTGAACTAGTTCGATGCGGCACCTTCCCGAATAGGGTGTCGTGTTCGAAAGTTGAGAAATCGAATCGTGTGTATTCACCCCCCCTCTACACTCGACCGTACACTCGGGACCAACAATTGGTATCGGGAGCAGGAGTTCTTTGACTCTTGTTATCTTTGAGACCGGTCTATTCGAACGGATCCGAGGGAAAACATTTTCACCGCATATCACTCTACATTCATATCTATATTTTTTTCATGGCCGATATGTCGGTATAAGGATGGTACCCATGTTCTCGGTGGAAAATTATGGAGTATGGCGAGTCGAGAATGGAAGCACATCCGACATCCCTCCATGATAGTATGATCGAAGTGCTTGAAGATGGACCTATCGTTCCTATGATTGATAGTGTCGTGACTCGGGACCAAGCTCAAGGAGGAGGAATGGTGACCGGGAAGAAGATCCCCCAAAGACGAAGTCTCTTCACTCCCGAGAAGAGAAGAAGCTTCACAATCTAGATCGAGTCGCCGAAATGCTATACTAACCACCCTTAGTGATTCTTATCTTGGCGGGGTTCGGGAATGCAAGACTCGCTAAAGAACTGCGGGACGCTCTTGCGCTGCGAGTCGAGGGACTCGAAGATTAAAGCCAACAAATTAGCGCCTGGAACTCCAAAAGCTGGAAAGCTTGTCTCTCATGCCCGGTGACAAAATCGAAGATCCGAACGTCGATTTACCAATCGATGAACTCTATCAATGGGTCGGGAAAGACATTCGGCAGAACCGAGAGATGAATCGAAGATTCGAGGGCACTGCCTGGACGGACACCTGGACACCTTTTGCCACTCTATTGCGACATTCGACTTAGATGTTGTGTCTCCCGACCATATCTTTTCGTAATTACAGGCGAGAGGAGTTTGAGTTCGACAGACCTCAAAGAAAGCGAGAGCCGAAGCCGACACAAAAATCGACCATGCTTTCAAAGCATCGGTCGGCCAAAGCATCTCCAAAGAACGAGCAAAACGACGAGTAAGACCGAACCTTCACTCAATGATCTACAAGAAGGAAGCCTCGCTCGAAGTATGCACTTGCTCATTTGTAAAGTATCGAAGGAGAAGGAGCGACGCGAAAAGTGACTAAAGCCTATCGGGAAATGAAAGGTAAGTCAAATTATATGTCGAAACACACTCCCGACTCACAATCTTCCGAATGCGAAAGAAAGATGACTCGAACCATCAAAGAATAGCGAAAGCAAAGAAGAAAGAGTCATTGCTTGTTACAACCGCAAGAAGCCGAGACATTATCGGTATGATTGTCCCGAGCTCGGTAGTGCTTTGAACGCGCAAAGCACGCAAAGCAAGGAGAGAGAAATTCGCCCGAAGAGACAATCCTACATAGGCGGCGAAATCTCGGACGACTCGAAGAGATCGACTCCTTTATGGATTCATCCGACGATGAAGCGGCTTTCATGGCCTTAGAGCATGAAGCGGATGAATCGGCTGAAAAGTGCATGATGGCGGGCGAAGAGGATGAGGTAAATTCTCATGAACCACTTAACTCCTCTTCACACCGCACACACGACACTAATTCAGGTGCGAGATGAGAATATGGACGTCGCAACCGCATACGAAGAACTGCTCGACGAACAAATTCGGATGAGTCTCGCAGCTCGGCAAGACGCTTCGGGGAGTTGGATACCACGAAAGTAGAGAATCGAGACTTTCTCGGGAGAGTCGGGTTGCTACCGAGGCCGAAGGACTTGTGTTGAGACTCGTGGGAGGAAATAAACTCTCTCGATGGCCAAGTCTCGGCATCAAGAAGATCGGATTTCGGTTTTGACCAATGACTTGACTCGAAAAGATACTTGAACTAAGTCTGCAAAGCAAGAAATGTCGGGACTTCGGACCAAGCACGACACACCGAAGAAGTGTGATGATGTCCGGAGGAGCTTGATGACCGAGAGGTACATGGGTGCTGAAAAGAAATTAGAGGCTATGCTAGCATGCAATAAGTCAAAGCACGCGCAAGGAAGGACTTGGATTCAGCCGGGGAGCTTCCACATCCGCCCCAAGATACACTCGGAAGTACGGCTTGCGATAGATTTGTTCGAGGGGAGACTATGACCGCAAATATACTGAACCCCCTAGCAAAGAACAAACAGAAGATGAAAGCACCTCATCCCACACGTCAGCATTCTGACAAGAAGATCGGTGCCAAGAAACCCCAAAGCACGGTCAAGGGGGAACCAGCAAATTAAAATTGGCAGATCAGTATGGACCTCCAAAGCTGACACATCCAGCTCAGTATGGGTCATACTATTATGAACCTATAGTCAGAAGAGGCTCCAAATGTCAGAAGAAAAAGAAGGCTAAGGTCAGCAGTCCACCAACTCAGAAGATCAGGACTCCTGAACCTCAGAAGCCTCAGAAGTCACCTTTGACCAGTCCAGTGGTCAGATATGTTGACTCTAGTGGAAAGAAAATGTCCGAAACCACCGGGGTTGTTAGACGGATTTGGGTTATGAAAACTAACATCTAAGGACCCAAAATCAAAAATAAAGGGTACCCGAATATAATTACGTTTTTGCGGGTGCGTAAAGACCGATGGTATATGGACAGCGGATGCTCAAGACACATGACATACCAAAGGAGTCTGCTGAAGAATCATATCACTGAAGAAGGACCCAGAATTGAGTTCGGAGATAATGCCAAAGGCTACACGAGAGGATACGGCACACTCGAAGCATAGGAACCGCCAAAGTTCCAAGAGTATCATATGTTGAAGGACTTCAAGCATAATCTTCTCTCTGTTAGTCAATTTTGTGATAACTCAAATAGAGTGATTTTTGACGCCGGTTTTACGTGATGTTATTGATAAATCCACAGGGAAAACAAAGTGTTATCGGGTTCGCGCAGAAAGAACATATATGTGGTCGATCGGAACTCACTGAACACGAAGCTTGCTTACCGGCGAAGAATGACAACCGCACGGGGTGGCTATGGCACGAAGACTCAGCCATCTCAACTTTAAAACGCTCAACAAGCTTGCAAGAAACACTCTAGCAAGGGGACCGCCGAATGAAGTATTCAAGAAAGACACTCGGTGTGAAGCATGTCCGAAGGGAAAGCAAACAAGGAATCAAAATCCTCCGGTTCCATCGCCTTCCACGGATGGAATCCTTCACGCTACATATGGATTTGTTCGATCCAGTCTCCCCAGTGACGATCAGAGGTAGAAAATATGCATTAGTGGTCATAGATGACTACTCGCGCTACACATGGGTCATATTCATTGCCAACAAGTCTGACGTCAAAACAGAGTTACCAACGCTTCTGAAAAGGCTCAGTGTCGAGAAGAACACCAAGATCAGAAAAATACGTTCAAACAGAGGAACTGAGTTCCTTAATTCCATGGTAAAGGAGTTCTGCAAAGCATAAGGAATAGAGCATGAGACTTCAGCTGCACGCACACCTCAGCAGAATGGAGTTGCTGAACGAAAGAACAGAACTCTAAAAGAGGCAGCTAGGACTCTACTCGCAGACTCAGGACTCCCAACCAAATTCTGGGCAGAAGCTACTGATACTGCATGTTATACTCAGAATAGATCTCTACTGACAAAGCAGCATAAGCGGACACCATATGAACTATGGAACGACAGGAAGCCTTCTCTATCTTATTTCCATATTTTTGGTTGTTCATGCTTTATCCACAATAATGGGAAAGATCAGCTGAAGACTTTTGATAGCAAGTCAGATCAGGGAGTATTCTTAGGATACTCTCAGGTCAGCAAAGCTTTCAGAGTATTCAACTATCGGACTCTTTGCGTAGAGGAAAGCCCTCATGTTGTCTTTAACGAGTTTGCTATCGAAGATAGGAGCAATAACTCAAATTCCGAATCGAGGACATCGGTAAGCGGCTACGGGATCTAAGCTTAAAAGACAAATGCGAAAAGATCCAGCCTATGTTGGGATGATGATTCGGACGAAGAAACGAAGACAAATCTACTGAATCTCAACCAGGTGAGCAAGTAGGCGAGCGGATTGATTCTCCCGAACGGAATCAATCCCGGGTAACTCAGTCAATGAGGAAGCTGTAGAAGTGACCGAGACCACTACCGAGAATAACAACTCGGGGGGGAACGTCTAGTAATGTTCCCGAGCCGAATGCCCCCGAACCCGGTGACTCGAGAGATCATACTCTTGTTCTTGAACTACTTCAATCTCGAGAATAGTACAACCGAAATGCCTAACTCACCTACTATCCGTATTGAACAAATTTCGGATGAAGAGTTAAAACATCGTAGATCGTGGCTAGATGCTCACACCGCCGATCTTATAATTGGAGATCCTTCGAGCACATGTCAAGACAAGATCCAGATTCTCGTCAAGGAGAAAGCGCATTATTTTCCTCGCTTCTTGTCTCCTGAAGAACCTCGAATATTGAGGATGCACTTAAAGATGCTTGACTGGATTATTGCTATGCGGGAAGAGGCTGAATCGGTTCACGAGAAACGAAGTATGGGGAGCTTGTAGACGGACCCCCCGCATCAACATGTCATTGGAACCAAATGGGTCTTCAAAAACAAGCGAGATGAAAACAACGTTATAGTCGGGAACAAAGCAAGGCTCGTGGCTAAAGGCTACTTTGTCAAGTCGAAGGAATAGATTTCGATGAAACCTTCGCTCCGGTTGCAAGATTGGAGGCAATTAGACTATTCCTAGCCTACGCAACACATCAAAGATTCGGAGTTTATCAAATGGATGTGAAGTCTCGCATTCCCGAATGGAGTCCTTGAAAGAAGAAGTCTATGTGGAACAACCGCCCGGCTTTCAAAGGGGACATCAAGTATATAGACTCGGAAAAAGCTCATGACGGGTTAAAACAAGCACCCGGGGCTTGGTACGATACCTCGGTCCGAGTTTCTTCTTCGAAAGGTTTTCGAAAAGGCACGGTAGAGCCGCACTCTATTCAAGCATTCGACCGGAAGAAGACTTATTACTTGTGCGGATCTACGTGGATGACATTATCTTCGGTTCGAAGAATGTCATCATGTGTCGACAATTTGAAAAGATGATGAAGGATAAGTTCGAGATGTCAATGATGGGAGAAATGAACTACTTCCTTGGTTTTCAAGTCAAGCAATCCGAAAAGGGAACGTTCATCAACCAAGGCAAATACACTCGAGACCTCATCAAAAGATTGGCCGCACATCCGGCAAATCAATCAAGATCCCTATGAACACGAATATGAAGATAGATCTTGATAAAGAGGGAGTATCGGTAGACCAAACTGAATACCGTGCTATAATTGGTTCTTTATTATATCTAACGGCTACTCGTCCCGACATAACTTATGCTTTGTAGGTGTTGCGTGCTCGATTTCGGGCGAATCCCAAGCGAGTCATATGGACTCAAGCAAAGAAGATTCTCCACTATCTACGAGGAACACCCGACATGGGTTTGTGGTATCCACTGATGATAATATTGAACTAACTGGTTATTCCGATGCCGACTATGCGGGATGTAGAATCGACCGAAAATCAACTTCGGGAACATGTCGGTTCCTTGGCGGCAAGCGATCTCATGGTTTTCAAAGAAACGAGCACTCGGTGGCCACGTCGACTACCGAAGCCGAATACATGGCTGCCGGAAGTTGTTGCGCCCGGATCCTTTGGGCCGAGACAAGAATGAGAGACTATGACGTCATTCGAGAATGAAGTGCCGATTTTCTCGCGGCGATACACGGTGCTATTGCAATCACTCGAGAATCCTCGTTCTTCACACAAGATGCAAGCACGTGGACATCGAGACATCACTTCATTCGTGACCATGTCAAAAAAAGGATATCGAGAATGGAAAAGATCCATACCGACAAGCAAAGGGCTGATATCTTGACTAAGCCTCTAGGCGAATCCGTATTCGGGAGAACTTTCGGTAGAGCTAGGTCTGCTGGACCCTACCGACCCTAGTCGGTAATAAGGTTTCGGGAGAGGAACATTCCGGTGAGGGGGAATGATCACTCTCGATCGAGTAAGTTCGATACATAGAGATTCGAAAAACCATCTACACGAGGTATCAGCTGACTACTATGTTCAGCTGACAGGTTTGCGTATCTCTACTCAGTAGTAATTTAATACTACAATACTTTGCATTTATGGCAAAGATTCAGCATGACATTAATATCTTTTGGTTTGTCTTTATTATTAACGACTCACATTTAATGCACGACATTCCATACATAAGCTTGCTGAACTCGCACGCATTTAATGCATGTCTTTTTCACGGTTACTACTTAGGCTATTTTACAACTGGCTTTGACTTAGGCGTCTTTTGTGATCATTGCCTATTTTTTAACTTCTAATCTTAACCGTCCATATCATAAAGCAAGTTTACATTCAGCTTTCGATCGAAAACCGTTCACCTTCATAGTTTGATATATATATTCGATCATATCCTTGAACCGCCATTAGCATACTTCATAACTCTCAAATTCCGAAAAATCCGAGATCTGCATTCGCAATCCTTACTTGCAATTTTCACTCTATCCTATCTCGAATTTTATCCATTGGTATGCTTATATCTGCTAATATATTTGTTATATGTTTCAGTATCGCATTGCACAAAGACCTTGTTCTATCCAAAAATAATCTTGACTCATTTCTTGTCACAGGTACAATGGCGAAACCAATATCTCTATGATATCTCCAGCAGATATGCAGAACATTTTGGAGAAGGATCGCGTATGGTGTGAACCCACCATGGACTTCTATTCATGCGATCTGGAGTACATGGACGATGTATTCTCAGCTCTGCGCGAGTCGGGGCCGGAGAAATTTCTCGTCTAGGAGGCCTTCGTTCTTCCTCCCGAGACAAAGGGTTGCGGAGCTGTACTTGAATTCGACACAACGTATGCGGAGATATAATGGCGAGATTCGTTGCACATTCTATCCAACACGCCACTACGGAGCCGAAGCAGATGTCCATCAAGGATGCCTTGAAGCGGAGTTTTGATCTACCCTCCGAAGGGATAAGCTCAGTCGGGTACAGAGACGACCGAGTTGATGAATATCTTACCGTCTTACCGTGGAAAGCCCACTACATTCGTGAGCCGCTTTTCCGAAGAACAACGATGTTGCCTCGGTTCGGGGCACTTGCCTATATAGTGACACGGCCTCCGACAAGCCAAGCGGGGTCGTTTGACCAGTGTCGAGGCCTAAGATTCGATGATGATGGCCATATACGACCAGAACCCGGATAAATTGGACGGAGTTCTTTCTCCGAGAATTCATGGCTCAGCTGCTAAGTTCGACAAAGCATCGAACATGCCGAGCGCAAAGGGCAAATTCTGTGTATGGACTCAAACTGTCCATCATGATCGAAGATTTATGTGGATCCGAGCCTATCACCTACAGTGACAAGGAGTACTTCAATGTGAAGAAGGTCGATTTCACAACAAGACGGCGGCGCTTCGGCGGATAGGGTCGGGACCCTCGGCGGTCTCTCCGAAATCAAAGTCTCGGCGAGGCTACGCCTATAAAGAAAAGAACCCCTCCCACTAAAACTCCTAAGGCACCGGCAAAGAAAATGAAGAAAGCCGCCGAGGTGCCGGCCCTGCGAGGAGGTTCCACAAGTGCCTGCCGAACGAGGCTCCCGAGAAGACTACTCGGCCCATGCAGTTGGTTGATGAGTCCGAGTCTTCCGAGAAGACTCGGTCGGTGGAAAAGATTGTTTCCACCGAAAGGAACCAAGGGGATGCTTCGAAGCTCGGAGCGCGAGATATTCGGCGCCTAGACGGCCCCCCTTCTCGTCCCTCCACTCGGCTCGGTCCCTCCAACGAAGAGCGGGACTTCACACATAGACTTGGAGTCCGAGATCGCATCGAAGGTGAATCAATCGGGATGGAAGCTTCGGTGATTATATCCAGAGCATCCCGAGTAATTCTACAACTAGTTTCGGAGCTTGCCGACTACTCGAGACTTGTTGCTCATCGCCAAAACAAAGCAAGGCTCCACATGTTGCTTGCGACATCGGGAGTGGCCTCGTCTACGCCGCCTTGTCCTACACTACTCCCCGTCGGCGGTGCATGAAGAGGAATTGAAACGAGAGAGGAGATAGGCTATTCGAGCCCGAAGACCTCGGCTCAATGGAAAATCCGAGGGCTGCAATGCCGGCCATGATTCATGATCGACGGCACGCCTCCGGCCCAAGACCCTCGGATGGGTCGGACCATGACGACCCACCCGCTGATTCGAGCCCCCGGAAAGCTCGATGAGGGACATCCACAGGACAAGGATACCCATACGGAACGCTCCAAAGCATTCGGTATCCTTGGTCCCGAGAAGTCCAAGGCCGGTGCTTCGTCCTCGGCGAGCCCGCTCGGCTCTTGCTGCGATCGACCTTCGAGCGGCGCCCGGCCCGGACCGCAAAGAGATCTCGATCGGTGGCAAAAGCCTTAACTTGCCCAAGGGATCAAAAATCGAGATCTTGCGAAGGCTATCCATAGGACATGGAAGCGGCATCGCTCAAGCCACGTCTAAAGAACTTCGGGGCTGAAGTCTTCTGTCTCTTCATCGGCCGCCCCGATGTTTCCGCGCTTATTTCGTAAGCGTTGGCTCGGCGAAGAAGTCAAATTCGAAGCTCGGCTAAAGATCTTTCGGGAGAGCCAAGCCAAGCTACTTGATGAATTTTTGGCTTCTAAATTGGCTCATACCGACGCTATCATCGAACAATCCGAGGCCACCGAACGCAGACTTGAGAATATCCAACTGGCCTTGGAAGACACGATCACGAAAAGCCGAAAGACTTCAAGGAAGCGACTGACCTCTCTCACAAGCAAGACAAGGAAAACCTTACCATGGAGAGGAACGAGTTGCATGAGGCTCGACTAAGCTCCACGATCGTCTCGATGAGCCGTCAACCTCATACAAAAGTCCGAAGAAGTCGGTCCTAGTCCCTACCCCGGTGATCGGTGATGATGCCAAAAAGGGGGAAAGTGAAGGAAAAAGGGAAGGAAAGAAGAGTACTTGGGAAGCCGACCCTCACCAAAAGTCCAAAGTCTAAGGGGGGAAGCTACACTGAAGTCATCCCGAGACTCGGTCTCGAAGGGTGAGGCCCGGGGTGTTTCGACTGCGAGCACAGACGCAAACCGGCCCAAGTGGCTCAGGACCCCGGCGGACTACTCGGGCAACCCAAACTCCTAAAGATATCATTAAGGAGGTTGCTTGAGTACGCCGAACGAGCGGTGGAGGACTCGAAGAAGAAGAGGCTCCCATTCCACCACCGGTTCAAGAAGGCGAGGGCAAACAAAAGCTTAACATTCCAACCCCTCCAAAAAAGAGATTAAGATACATATCTGGCGAGGAGGAAGCCCAAATAGGCTGCGGATGAGAAGGCGGCCGGAGAGATTGCGAGAGGCCGAAGCGGCTAACAAGCCAAAGTCTAAGCTCGCCAAAGGAAAGACTAAAGCCCCGGCCCGAGAAGGAAAGAGAACTGCTAGACTGCCTCCAAGAAAGCTCATCATAACGAGATGAAGAGGACGAGAGAAAAAGAAAAGGAGCGAGCGAGAAGAAGAATGCCGAAAGGCGGGGGTACATCCAAATCTAGATCTAGTACCCCTGGCCGAATCGAAACAAGCTCCTCGAAGCCTCAAGAGCGGGATGCGAAATTGAAGACATATTTGCTCGAGATGGATAGATATCTCTACGAGAGGAGAGGAAGCTAGACGGATAGAGGCCGCCGGACGGAGGATACATTTGGCGGACCTTGAGGCACTCGGAAACGCATCGAACAAGAGGCCAGGGCGAGAATTCCTTCGAAAGCCGACATTCCTTATCGATACGTAAGGTTCAAGAAGCCAAACGATCCGAAAACACATAGATGGCCAAGATCGGACGAATGGATGCCTATTCAGTTCAATCAGAGATGGGAATCGGCCAAGATAGAGTTTATCAAGAGAAATTATTTACGGCGATTCCGGCTCGAAATGTCTAAGGCCGATGCCTATGTCGAGTGGATGACCATTACTGAACCTCGATCTTTACCCATATATGCACGGAGCGAGAATCGAAGGGGTAGTAGTCGAGTTCCTCGAAGCAAGGATCATTCCTCCACCCGGAAGACAAGACGACTCGATACATCTCGGAATGATTGAACAAGAAGTGAAGAATGCTTTGCGTTGAACGAGAGGACTAGAACAAGATGATCCGGCAGACTTCGCCGAATATCGAAGGCGAGGAAGAATACGTTCGAGAATGTATGGAGTTCCACTTTGCCCGAAGATAAATCCCAAGGTTTCATGAATAGGATTCAAGCGGTTTAAGGGTTCTCCCTCTTAGTTCTTCTTTTAGCTTAGCAAGATTTGTAATGTCTTGAACTGTGTATTATATATATACAAATCTTCTTTTGGCTCGACAACTACTTGTTGTCTAAATAGCCGTGTTTGCTTTATGCTTTAACACTCGGGAATCACCGAAGTGATTACTGACACACACGTTGATTATTTACTTGTCAGTTTTTGCTCGGTTAGATCTCTGATAGACTAGACTTTCGAAGAGTTATTATTTCTCTTAAGAGAAAATTGTTGTATTTTTTTTAAAGGGAAATTATTGTAAAAAGGGAAAATTGTTACGCCTCTGTCTTCCTCAGTAGTCTAGCACTTACCAGACAACTCCACTGATTCTACTTGTAATATTTGTAAGGAGCTCTGTTCCTGAGTAAGTTAGTGTTTAGCATAGGTGATAGGACATAGATGATAGGTTTTGGCATCATCAAATAGGGGGAAATTGTTGGGTGATGATTCAATCCTCGAGCATGATCATACTTATGGGAAATGACTTTATCTTCTATCTTGGATCACGCTCGGTAGCCTCGTGCTCGAACTATTGAGAAGATTTGAAGATCCCAAAACCCTATCCGATTGGTGAACCATTCCTTTGTATTTGTATTTGTCTCGAGGTTTCGGACTCGGTAGACACTCTGCTCTGGTCAAGGCGCTCGGTAGCTTATTTGCCTCGGCACCGGTACGAAGACTCGGTGATCTTGACTCGAGATATCGAGACTCGGTAGGAAAGCGATATCTGAAAGACTCGGTGATCTTGGACTCGGCGGGAGCAAGATATGCGAGAAAGTCGATCGAACTAAACTCGGCGAGGAGTAGTTCACTTTGGACTCGAGGCGATCATCGATAGACTTATCTTCGGCGGTCTATCTACGAATACGAGGTCGACTCGGCAACGGCGGATAGTCTTCGGGACTGTCGAGATCTTTTGAAAGACAATCGGCGGTCATGTACGAGGAAGAGAGAAGTCGGCTTCGGCCTATCTCGAAGTTTGTCTTGTCTCAACCACTACATCCACCTCAACGAATGACAAGCATACACGTGTCTTCTCACCGCTAAAGCTGCAAGTTAAAACTTTCCGGGAAAGGAGGAAAAGGCACTGTTGCCTTACACCAAAAGAGCCGTTTGCTACCAAAAAGAGAGAGAGAGAAGAAGATCGTCTCCAACGGATCTATTTCAATCTACTCGCTCTATAAATAGAGGGATTATTCAAGAAGAATACACGAATGCACGTATCTAGAGCAAAAATCAAGAAAGCATTCAACGAGCAAAGAACCCAAAGAACTATGTCTTAGCAAGAACTCGAAGAACAATCTTTCGGCGAAAGACTACATTCTAGCTCATAGGGAATCAAGCTAAACCAACATATAAAGCCTCTAGTATCCAATCGACGTTACACGAACTTATAGCTTACCTTCACTGTTCGTCGATCTAGAAGCTACTCTTTCATATTCCCTATCCCTCTAACCCTAAGCTCAACCGTTCTTATCTATAGCTTAGACGAAGGAGTTCACATCCGAACCCAATCCTTATTGTATAAGGACTCCTTCATTGTTGGAGAAGTTTGTCAAACACTTTAAGTTTGATAGTGTTGTAAGCGAGACTTGGATCGATATAAAAACCAAGACGCGGCTTTGCCCGGTGTGCAAGGCGGCGAGACTAACTCGGGATAATAAATAGCCTCCCCGATCATTCGGGACAGTGGACGTAGGATTTGAGCGATATCCGAACCACTTTAAAAATCTCGTCTCTTCTTGCTTTCTTAAGCTGTTGCATTGATTTTACCATTCATGCCGAGTTCTATATCTACGGCCCGAGACAACGTTTTCTCACAAAAACGATTTGGGCCTACACTATTCCGCACACCGAACTCTTACGTAGATACCGAATTCGACCTAGTCGGTTAGCGAGATCTCGGTGAGTCGGTACTTTTCTAGCCTTTAACACGATTCGAGCAGTGCATGCAGTCCGGCTTGAACTAGTTCGATGCGGCACCTTCCTCGAATAGGATTTGTTCGTGTTCGAAAGTTGAGAAATCGAATCAGGTGTATTCACCCCCCCCCCCTCTACACCTGACCGTACACTCGGGACCAACAGACATCATCTTCGGCTCGAAGAATGTCATCATGTGTCAGCAGTTTGAGAAAATGATGAAGGATAAGTTCGAGATGTCAATGATGGGAGAGATGAACTATTTCATCGGCTTTCAAGTCAAACAATCTAAGAAGGGGACGTTCATCAATCAAGGCAAATACACTCGAGACCTCATCAAGAGATTCGGTTGCACATCAGCAAACCAATCAAGATCCCGATGAACACGAATATGAAGATCGATCTTGATAAAGAGGGAGTATCGATAGACCAAAGCGAGAATTTCATGCTTATAATTGGTTCTCTATTATACTTAACGGCTACTCGTCTTGACATAAATTATCTTTGTAGGTGTGCTGCTCTCGATTTCGGGCGAATCCGAAGCACTCGGCAAAAGAAGATTCCCCGCTATCTCGAGCGCACACGACATGAGTTTATGGTATCCGGTGATGATAATATATAACTAACTAGTTATTCGATGCGACTATGCGGGATGTAGAATCGGCCGAAAGTCAACTTACGGAACATGTCAGTTCCTCGGCGGTAAGTTGATCTCATGGTTCTCAAAGAAACGACATTCGGTAGCGGCGTCTACTGCGAGGCGAATACATGGTTGCTTGGAAGTTGCTTTGCGCCCAAATCCTTTGGGTGAGACAACGGCTACGCGACTATGACATCATTCAGAATGAAGTGCCGATCTTCAGCGATAGTACTAGTGCCATTGCAATCACTTAGAATCCTGTACTTCATACGAGATGCAAGCATGTGGACATCAGATACCACTTCATTCGTGACCATGTCGAAAAGAAGGATATCGGGATGGAAAAGATCCATGCTTGATCATCAAAGAGCGATATGCTTGACCAAGCCTCTAGGCTGAGCCGGATTCGAGAGAACTTTCGGTAGAGCTAGGTCTGCTGGACCCTACTAACTCCAGTCAGTAAGAGGATTCAGGAGAGGAGCATTCAGTAAGGGGGAATGTTCACTCTCAGTACTGAGTAAAATCAGTAAGTAGAGACTCAGCAACCATCTACACGGGGTATCGGTGACTACGATGATCGGTCGACGAGGTTTGCGTATCTCTACTCAGTAGCCTATATATTAATTATGTGCATTTATGATCAGATTCAACATCGTATTCAATGCCTTCGGAAATGTCATTTAATTTTAACGGATCATATTTAATACACGACATTCTATGTACAAGTATCTTGAACTACGCCACGCATTAAATGCATGTCGTATCAAGTTACTACTTAGGCTATTTTCAAGCGGCTTTTGACTTAGGCGGCTAATTTGATCATTGCCTATTTTATAAAAACTTAATCCTAGCCGTCCATCTAAAAGCGCGTTCAAAGCCGAACCATTGATCTTTAAGCTTTTTATCTTCTCTAAGATATATATATGAGTTCAAATTTTTGACACCGCCATTTCATATCTGCAAATATCTTAAATACTAGAGATTTTACGAGATACTTATTACCTTCTATCCAAATTCTCCTCCAAATATTCAGAATTTTTTTTTGGTAATTCTTCAATGATTATTAAGTATCGTATGGTTTTTATTTCTCTTATATGTTAATCGATGCGACATATGCTATGTATGCGAGATTACAAAAATGACGAGGGAACTCAAGTAGGTGCTCCGGCGGATATACAAGAGATCCTCGAAAGGATCGAGATGCAGTGCGAGCACTTGTCATGGAATTTCATGAGTGCGACTTGGACTTTATGGAGGAGATATTCTATGCTCTCGAGAGAAGCTGAGTGCGGAAGGATTTCGGCGAGAAGGCCGACTTTCTTCCTCACGCGCCAAGTTGTAGAGATCTACTCGAACTCTAATTCGGTAGATGGAGACATCGAGGGGAGATTCGTCATCCATACGATGGCGATCCCTCCGCTCCATGATTAAAGTGAAGCGAGATGTCCATCCGCGAAGCTCTTCAAAAAAGATTCAACCTCCCCAACTCAGGATTCAGCACCGTCTCTTACAAAGATGATTTGATGGATGAGTACCTCACCGGAGTTTTGCGGGAAGCCAACAGTTTTCAGAGCCGCTTTTCCCAAGGACGCTATGCTCCCTCGGTGCGAGCACTAGCATATATTGTGACTCGATTCTTGACAAGTCAAGCGAGCTCGTTTGACCAAGTGTCCGGACCCAGCGCAGCGATGATGGCCATATATGATCGGGCTAAGATCAGCCCGGACCGAATTTTTCCTCGAGAGGTTTATGATGCGATCGGCCAAATTTGATAAGGCGTCCAATAGGCTCAGCGTCAAAGGAAAGCTTTTATACGGACTTAAACTCTCAGTGATGATAGAGGATTTCTGCGCATCTGACAAGGTCACCTTTCTTCGACAAACAATACTTCAACGTGAAGAAAGTCGGATTCGAGGATAGGTCGGCAACCGCTTCAACGAGATAGGCTCGGGGCCGAGTGCCCCTACGAGTGGGACTCGGCGGACCTCAACGCCGAAGAAGAAGAGGTCCCCACCAAAATCCCATACCAAAGACGCCAACCAAAAAGGCGAAGAACGTCGGCGGTTGCACCAGTGGCTGCGGTGGAAACGGAGGCCGTCATTACTCGGCCACCACTACGGTGAGAGACGAGCACGAGTCTTACGAGAAGACTCGATCGGTGGAGAAAATCGTCTCCACTTGAACATGGAGAGGACAATGGACCAAGGGGTCCAAGTGAAGAGATCGATCGGAAGTCTAGGCCGAAGAAGTCCGGGAGTCTTGGAGAGCCCCTTGGATGTACCTCCACTCGGCGACATCCCATCTGGCTTTGCGAGATACGCGCGTCTCCTATCGAAGTCGAGAGCTCGGAGACGGCCTCGGAGTCGAGAATGCGTCGGGATGGAGGCCTTAGCGCTCAAATCTAGAGCCTCCCGGGGAGATTCTTGAAGTAATGCCTGGGAGATCACCAGCCACTCGAGATCTTGTCATATTGGCTAGGCGGGCGAGACTCCATATGTTGATCGAGGTTCGGGAATGGCACAATCGAGCGGCCCGATCATACACCATTCTTGTGAACGGCTCCATGAAGAAGAGGCTGGCGATAAGAGGAAGATTGGCTACTCGAGCCATCGACCTCGGCACGCTTCCGAGGATCGAGGGCGGCCGTGCTCGCCTTCTTGAAGGAGAGACAACCGGTCTCGGCACTCGCGCCCTCGAGATGGGTCGACCCCGATGGTCGGGACCCGCCCCCATGATTTAGGCCACGAGAAGCGATGAGGGAACTCAGCAGGACAAGGATGTCCTTGCATCTACTACCGACCCTCCACTCGGCATCCTTGGTCACAGGCGGACGGTGGCTAGTACTTGAGCGGCGATCTCGCTCGGCTTCTTCTCCGGTCTGCTTTCAGTAGCGCCCGGCCCAAGAGCCGTCGTTCGAAAATAGTGGCCGGAGCGGCTGAAGGATCATGGCACCCAAAATCACTTTCTTGCCCGTACCGTCCACAAAACTTGGCGGCAAACCAGCGAGGCGCGAGTGCGGAGGCTGCGAGGACTCAAAACCGCCATTTCTTCATCCCAAGTCACGACTTCTCCAACATTCGACGAATGCCTTAGGCTGCACAAAGAGCTGATTTTGAGGCTCGGCTCAGACGATTCGGGAAGGTCGGGATAAATTGATGAATCAATACAAGGCCCCTCAAAGCTGCTCACCTTGAATCGATCGCGGCCATCTCTCAAGCCGACAAACTCGAGAATCCAAACTATTCAGAAGGATCTTGAAGAGAAGATTGAGCGGCGGTTTGAAAGAGTTCAAGGCTGCGACGGATCTCTCACACAAAGAATACAACAATCGAGTTGACCAAGATTTATACAAGATTAGACGATGCGTCGGCCTCCTACAAAAGCACGAACGAGAAGGTATGCGCTCCCCCCCCAACCACATGCGTGCCAAAAAGGGGGAAAGTTTGGCAAAGAAAAGGGAAAGTGTAATAGAGAAATCAACTAAGGGGAAGGCGCCAGGAGGCGTGCGAAGGCTCGACGAGAGCAAGGTCGGTAGCGGGGGCAACCTCAGCTCGGTCATCCGCCCCTGCGTGCCTGCGGGGAGTGGCGAGGCCCGGGGTGTCTCGGTGCGGCTGCGGCATCAGCCGAGGCGGCCCAAGTGGCTTAGGAGCCGAGAAGAAGTCGCTACTCATGCAGCACGAGACTCCCCTTGACATCATTAAGGAAGTTGTCGAGTATCTTGCGAGGAGGACTCGGAAGAGGAAGAAGCTCCTCTTCCTCGTCACTTTGCCGGCAAAGGTAAGAAAGTTACGAAACTCCCAACCCCTCCCTCCAGAAGAAAGGACCCGGGAGGTTCATTACCCCGGGAGGAGGCGGCTTAGATAGCCGTTGGCGAGAAGCGGCTAGGGAGATAGCGGCCGAAGCGGCCAACAAACCCCAAATCGAAGCTTGTCGAAAGGCAAATCTAAGGCTCCAGGTGGAGACAAGAGAATAAGTGCAAGGCTGCCTCCCAAAACGCTTAAACTAAGCGGCGAAGGCGACAAGGAAAAGGAGCGGCAACGACAACAATCTGCGAGGCTGCGGGGGCACCTCCAAAGAAAAATCATCAACTCCCGTGGCTCGAGAAGAAGAGCCACCTCACAAGCCTTCCTACTGCTGCCTCTAAGGCTCAAGAACAAGAAATGGAAGAGATGCGGGCTCGAGTTAGACGGATACCTATACGAGAGGTGAAGAGCTATAGAAGCGGCCGGAGAGAGGATCGGGGATGGCGGATCTTGAGGCTCTCGGGGGCGAGAAACGAGAAAGAAGCTAGTCGAGAGGATCCCCTCAAGGGTGACATCCCCTACGGATACGGGGAGATTCGGAAAGCCTATGGATCGAAGACTCACAAAGGGCCTAGAACGAGATGAATGGATGCCGGTGGAATTCACGCGAGAGGTGGGAAGCGGCGAAAATCGAGTTCATTAAAAGAAACTATTTACGGAGATGCAGTGCGAGAAGCGCAAAGGCGTGGCTTATCTTGAATGGATAATGAGAGCGACTTAGAGATGTATGCCGGATTGTAGAAAGTTGTCAAAGAAAATGTCGAAGTCGAGTTCCGGAGACCACAGAATCCTGCCCGTCCCCACGAGAGACTTGACGGATCCATTCACTATGGAGTAATAGAGAAAGAAGTGAAGGACGGCTGCTTGAAGCCAAATTTCTTGATGAAGAAGACCCAACGGACTTTCTTTGAGATCCTGAAGAGCGAGAAAAGTCACTTATCGCATGTATGGAGTGCCTCTTCCCGAATCTCAATCTCAAGATTTCAAAGACGAGGATTAGGCGGTTCAAATGACTTACGGCTTATGTGTTCTCTTTGTATCTTTTTCTTCTTCTAGTCTAGCGAGAGATGTAAGCATGCTTGAACCTCTTTACATATATAATATCTCTATTTGGCTTTGACAATATCTTCCTTGTCACGAATAGCCGTGTTTATTTTTTTTTGCTTAACACTTCGGAATCGTTTGAAGTGATTACTAACTTCACATACTCGTTTATGCATTATTTATTGTCGGTTGTTGCTTAGCTAGATTATGATAGACTTGCTAGCATAGGGGGAAAATGTTGTTAGGACATGGGGAAGTGTTGTTCGGACTACGTATTTATTCGACTTTACCTTTGATCCCCTCGGTAGTCTAGGACTTAAAGAACAACTCCCTTTGATTCTACTTGTAATTTTGTAAGGAGCTGCTTTTACGATAAGTCATAATGTTAGGTTGATAGCTATTAGGTTTTGGCATCATCAAATAGGGGAAAAATGTTGGGTGATGATTCTATCCTCGGCGGTGTTGATAAATAGTGGGAAATGACTCGGTCTTACGTGGTAACATACGACTCGGTTGCTCTCGTGCTCTGAATAAGTACGTGAAGATTTGAAGATCCCAAAACCCTTTATTTTGTTTGGTGAACCATTACGTTGTAAGTTGTTTTGTCTACGAGATTTCGAGACTTAGCGAGACCTACCTTTCACGGTTCGGGCACTCGGTAGATTATCCGCATTAGCACCGAAGTAGAAGACTTAGTAATCTTTGGACTCGGCGGGAAGCGATATGCTTGAAAGAAGTCGGTGGAGGCCGAACTCGAAGGAGTAGTTCCGCTTTGTACTCGGAGCTGATCTTCGGTAGAACCGGCTCGGCGGGGAGCATGCTGCTGGAATCGGAGATCGGGCTTCGGCAACGGCCGAGCAGTCTTACATGCGTCGGGAATCTTTGAAGTCACTTTTCGGCGAGAGTCAATACGAGGAAGAGAGAAGTCGGCTTCGAGATCTCCTTGAAGTACGTTACTGTCTCAACCACTTTACGAACCTCGGCCCGATGACAAGCGACCACGCATCCTATATCTACTAAAGGCTGCAAGTCAACAACTTTCCGAGAAA
Organism: Lavandula angustifolia; assembly: GCA_028984105.1. Taxonomy (NCBI): domain Eukaryota; kingdom Viridiplantae; phylum Streptophyta; class Magnoliopsida; order Lamiales; family Lamiaceae; genus Lavandula; species Lavandula angustifolia. The sequence continues at coordinate 4,154,180 of CM054815.1, read as the reverse complement.
AGGAGGGAAAGGACAACGCCACCAAACTTCAAAAGAGCCGCTAGCTACCCAAAAGAGAGAGACAAAGGATCGTCGTCTCCAACGGATCTATCCTAATCTCTTCTCTATAAATAGATGGATAAATCGAAATTTGAAGCTCACGGGAAGAACACGAGAGAACATACGAGCATTCAAGCGAGCAAAATTCAAAAAGCCTTAAGTCTTCCGCAAGAAGTTCAAAGAATCTATCTCCGTCGAAAGACTTCATTCCACCTCTTAGGGAACCAAGCATAACTAATTAATACGGCCTCTAGTATCCAGAACGATGATACACGAACCCCAAAGCTATATTCGGTTTGTTCGTCGTTCTAGAAAGCCACTTCCTTTTTCCCTATCCCTCTAACCTAAGCTCAATAGAATATATCCATTGTTGGTCCCAGAGTGTACGGTCGGGTGTAGAGGGGGGTGAATACACGACTCCGATTTTCTCAACTTCGAACACGAGCGGTCCTGTTCGGGGAAAGTGCCGTCTTGAAATAATTCGGCGAGACCAAATAGGCGATTACGAATCGTGTGTGGCAAAAGAGTCGACTCTGCGAGATGCGCTGGGCGGGCGAGTCGAGTTCGGTATCAAACGGGTAGAGTTCGGCGGTGCGGAAAAGTGTAGGCCCCAAATCGGTTGAGTGGAAAAAACGTTTTTAGCAAGTCTCGGTTCGGCAAATAGACGAGTTCGGTATCTTTGAGACGGTTGTATGATTTTAAAGTAGGTTTTCGGTATGAACGGTAAAATCGATGCAACGGTAATCGAGAAAGCAATAACAAGACACGGATTTTTAAAGTGGTTCGGATATCAATCGATCCTACGTCCCATTTGTCCCAGAAAAGTTCGGGAGGCTATTTATTATGCTTGAGTTAGTCTCGGTCGGCTTGTGCGCGAGGACAAAGCCGTGGCTTGGGGATTATCTTGAGCAAGTCCCGGTTTACAAAGGCATCAAACTAAAGTGTTTGACAAACTTCTCCAACTATGAAGGAGTCCTTTTACAATAAGGATTGGGTTCAAATATGAACTCCTTCGTCTAAGCTATAAGTATATTCTGTTGAGCTTAGGGTTAGAGGGATAGGGAATGAGAGAGTGGCTTCTAGATCGACGAGCAGTGAAATAAGCTTTAGGTTCGTGTATCGTCGATTTGGATACTAGAGGCTCTTCTAATGGTTTAGCTTGTTCCTATGAAGAAGGTAGTCTTTCGCCAGGAGATAGATCTTCAAATTCTTGCGGAAGACTTAGGGTTTTTACGGTTCTAGCTCGTTTGAATGCTTGTGTTTGTTTTTCGTCGTTAAGCTTATGCGCATTCGTCTCTCTCTCTTGTGTCCTCTTCTCTTCTTTCAAGGCTTGAAATGTCCCTCTATTTATAGAGCGAGAGGTTGGAAAAGATCCGTTGGAGACGATCTTCCTTTCTCTCTCTTTTTGGTAGCTAACGGCTCTTTTTGAAGGATGTAACGGTGTCCTTTCCCTCCTTTTACGGAAATATGTTGACTTGCGGCTTTAGTAGGTAGAGACACGTGTATACTTGTCATTTGTCGAGGATTATGGAGTGGTTGAGGCGGAGCGAGACTTCGAGGCATGCGAAGGCGACTTCTCTTTTCCTCGTACTTGGCAATGCGGATTGTATATTCAAAAAGTGTCGGCGGTTCGGAAGGCATGCTGCCGTTCTTTGAGTCGATCTTCATTCGGTAGAGAGGCGGTGAGGGTACTCTGCGATGGTCGGCTACGAGTTCGGTGAACTACTCTGCTGAGTTCGGTTCTGCGGCTCCTTCGATATCTTGCTCTGTTGAGTCCGGTAAATGCGAGTCTTCTACTTAAGTGCTTGAGGGCGATAAGCTGCGGCCGCCTTAACCGGAGCGAGTGTCTGCGAGTGCGAGACCTCGGAGACAAAACAATTACACGGGAATGGTTCATCAATCAAGATAGGGTTTTGGGATCTTCAAATCTTCGAGATAGGTACGGAGCACGAGGCTCGCGGAAGCTTACGGTCGGTCTTTGAAGGGCAGAATCATTTCCCACTAAGTATAACGGTCTTTGAGGATAAAATCATCACCCAACAATTTCCCCCTTATTTGATGATGCCAAAACCTATCATCTATGCTAACAATAAACTATCGAAACGAGGCTCCTTACATTATTACAAGTAGGATCGGTGGAGTTTGTTCTTCAAGTTCTAGTCTGCGGGGAGCGGGGGCAAAACAATTTCCCTCTATCTAAACAATTCCCCCGAAACACGACAACTAGACTATCGAGATCTAGAGAAGCGATAAGGCGACAAGTAAGATAAAGTGAGTGTGTGAGTCGGCAATCACTTCGGTGATTACGAGTGTTTAAGCATAAAACAAACACGGTTGTTTAGACAATAAGATATTGTGCGAGCGAAAAGAGAATGTATATATAAGATATGAAAGTTCGGTACATTACATCTCTTTCTAAGCTAGGAAGATAAAGAAATCTAATACTAAGAACGCTTGTCTTGCTTGATCTTGTCCATAAAGTTTTGCGATTCGACTCGGGCGGGGGCAAGCCGTACATTACGTATGAGTTCTTCCTCGGCTTCGGGTATTCGGCGAAGTCTGGCTGGCTCATCTTCTTCAAGTCCTACTGTTTGCGGCGGCATTCTTCACTTCCTTTTCTATTACTCCATGATGGTGAGTCATCATTTCTTCTTAGCGGAGGTATGATTACAGGCTCGGGAACAACGACTTCTATACCTTCGAGACACGGCTTTATGCAAGTATACGTATAGATCCGGTTACGTTATCATCATCCGTTACGTGTAAGCATCGGTCTTAGCCTTGTGCGGCGAGAACCTCCGAGAAATAATTGCGCTTGATAAACTCTATCTTTGCGAGATTCCCATCTACGAGTAAGGCGAGCGGGCATCCAATCGTACGTCCTTGGCCATCTATGCGATTTCGAGATCGGTGGCTTCCTCGAACCTTACGTATCGATAAGGAATATCGGCTTTTGAAGGTACTCTCGGCTTGGCCTCTTGTTCGATGCGAATTCTCGGTGCCTCAGGTGCGCCGTATGTATTCTACGTGCAGCGGCTTCTATCATGCGGCTTCCTCTCCTTTGTAGAGATACCTATCCATCGAGCGAAAATGGCTTCGATCTCGGCATCTTGTTCTTTGGATCTCATATAGGAAGGTTGGTGAGGAGAGTCTTACGAGTCGGCGGAGTGCTTGGATTTCTCTTTGGATGTACCACGCTTCTCGGTATTCTTCTGACTTGTTGCTCCTTTTCCTTTTCTCTATCTTCATCATCATGAATCTTGAGCTTCCTTGGAGGCAACCTAGCGAGTTTTCTTTTCCGCCTCGAGTTTGGTGCCTTAGTTTTGCCTTGAGAGGTCTTTTCTTTAGGCTTGTTGGCGGCCTCGGCTTTGGCTATCTCCCTAGCAAGCTTCTCGTCAGTTTGCTATCGAGCCTCCTCTTCGGCGAAAATGTATCTCTTTGATTTCTTTCTTTGGAGGGGTCGGGAGTTCCGATACTTTCTTCCCTTTGCACAGAACGGGCGGTGGTAGAGGGGCTTCTTCCTCTTACGAATCATCATGTTCGGCATACTCGGCAACCTCCTTAACAATATCGGTAGGAGTGCGGGTTGCGTGAGTAGGCTGTTCCCGAGCCGCTTGGGCCGGTCTGCTTTGTGCTCGCGGCGGAGACACCACAGGGTCTCTTCGGTGGTCCCGGTAGCGGCAATAGTCGAACTTCGCTTGCGTGCGCTGCTTGGCACTGGTTTTCTTGGCGGGCTTCGGTGGAGCTTCCCCCCTTAGTGAATTTGGGCGAGGGTTTAGTCGGGGGTCGGCTTGGGGGTTGACTTGTCCCCCTTTTTCCTTTGTCTTTCTTTTCTTCCCTTTTATCCTTTCCTTCCCCCTTTTTGGCATCATCAATTATTACGGAGTCGGAGTGGATACCTTTAGGTCTAGGCTTTTGTAAGAGGTTGACGAGAGTCGAGTTTGTCTTTGATTTTTGTCGAGTGCCTCATGCGGCTCATTCCTCTCGGAAGCAAGATCTTCCTTTGTATTTCTTGTGGGAGAGTTCGGTTGCGGCCTTAAATTACCGTCGGCTTCTCGGACACCTTATCCTCCCGAGCTTGTTGAATATTGTTGAGTCGAGCTCGGTGGCACGGGATAGGTTTGAGGGCCGATTCGGTATTAGTGGGTGAGAGGCCTTGAATTCTTCAAGCGGTTTGGCTTTGTCCCTCTCGAATCACTACGAGGCGATCTTCAAAGTCTGTCTACTGCTTTGCCGGCGCATTTGAGGCAATGGAAGAGACATCGAGGGGCGGTGAGTCGGATAGAGGGTTTTCGGCCCACGAAGCTCGGCGCTAGTGGCTCCGGCGGTTTTCTTCCATACTTTATGGGCGGCTTTGGCTAGAGCTGCATTACGAGCTCCTTGGCTTTTGGGTGCCTTGGCCGTGGACTTTGAGCGTCGGCCTTTGGGGGTGGGCGCTACTTCAAGCGAGATGTTAGCAAGAGGCGGCCGAGGCTGCGGGCGTTGAAGTACCGGCCGCCCGACTTCACGAGGCCCAAGGATGCGGCGGTAGATCGAAGTTTCGGCGGTTGTATCCTTGTCTGGGGTACTCCCTCGTCGAGGCTTCCCGGGGCACGAATCATGGGGTGGGTCTCGGCCAGGTCGTGGTCGAGACCCGTCGAGGGCGAGCACGAGTCTGCTTTGCCCTATCGTGCGGCAAGGCCGGCATCGCGGCCCTCGGATCATCGAAGTTACCTAGGTCGGCGGGCAGGGGTAGCCTATCTGTTTGCCTTAGGTGCTTTGCTCCTCTCGATGTAATTGGTCGCGGGAGTAGTGAAGGATGAGGCGAAGGCTGTGGGTGCCGCTCCACGGAACCTTAGGAGCATGTGGAGCTCGGCTTTGTCTAGCAATTAACACCAAGTCTTGGTGGCCGGCGATCTCCGGTATTTGGTCGGCTATCTCTCGGAATGCTTGAGATCGGCGGCGAGGCTTCCATTCCGATTGATTCTTGCTCGAGGCGCCGTTTCCTAGGGTCGTCGAGATCTATGGCGGACGTACGTTTTTTCGGCGGATGGCAAAGTCTTTGAGTGGTGGAATATCAAGCGGGCTTTCCGAGTTTGTATATCGGCACTGCGGCTGGGTTCAGTTGGAACCCCTTGATCCGCTTCTTGAGTACGTTCGGTGGAGACGGCCTTCTCCACCGAGAATGAGTCTCCTCGGAGGACTCGACTCGTCTATTAGGCTGCATAAGTTTGAGTAGGTGTTCATTCGGTAGCATGTTCGTGCTTTGTTCGGCGGTTGGTTGTTCGGTAGTTTCCTCCGGTGCGGCCTCGGATTCGGTAGGGACATCGGCGATGGCTTTCTTCGGACGTTTAGCCGATGTCTTAGAAATTTTCGCTAGAGGAGACCTCTTCTTGGTAGGCGTGGTTTCTTTGAGCGGCGGTCTGAGCCCGTCTGGCTGAAGAAGCGGTTGTTACGTTGTGGAACACGATCTTCTTTACATTAAAGTGTACCTTGTCTTCAAAGGTGATGCGGTCATCTCCACGAGATATCTTGTATCATGATGGGCGGCTTCGGTCCATCTGGCGGCTTGCCTTTTGCTTGTCGGGTTGCACGTTGCCTTATCAAATTTGGCGGCTTGAACCATGAACTCTCGAAGAAAGAACTCCGTCCGAGTTGATTTTTGCTTTGTCATATATTGCCATCATGAGCTGGATCTTGGGTCTCGATACTTGATCGAATGAACCCGCTTGGCTTGTCGGTAGGCTGCGTGACTATATAAGCTAGTGCGCGGGGCTGGGGCGGCATCTTGTTCTTTGGGAAGGCCGCTACCGAATGTGGTAGGCTTTTCCGCGAGAATATAGATAGATAGTCGTCTATCACTGTCATCGTTGTAGCCAACATGGCTAACTCCTTCGGCGAGCAGGCGAAGCTTCTCCTCGGTGCTTCTTTAGTTGAGATCCGCTTCGGTTGCATAGGCGCTCGCTATGGAGTGGGCGGCAAAACGTCCAATGATGTCTCCGGATATCGAATGCGAGTTGAGGTATATACGAGGCACACTGTCGAGGAAGGAAGAAGGTAGGCTTCCTTGAGAGGAGCTGCTCCAATCCGGGCGGCTCTCGAGATACGAGAAAATCTCGTCCATGAAGTCGAGGTCGCGGGCGTCGAAACTCCATGGCTTGGTTCGCACCGAGACACGGTCTTTGTCTAAGATTTCTGCATGTTCCACAGGGAGGCGAGAGAAAGATTTGCCATTTTATACGTCGCAAGAAAAGATTATCGGTATCGTTTGTTCATAAAGCAGGTTAGTATAGCGATGCGAAAGAGATAATGAAGTATAGTAAGAGATTTAATAATCATGCCGGATAAAATTACGAGAATAGAGAAGATAAGAAGCAAGTAAAGGATTGCTAGAGATCTCGGGAATTTTCGGAGCAAAGGATTTGAAGATATACTAATGGCGGTTTCTAAGATATGATCGAAAATATATATCTAACGTGAAGGTGAACGGTTTTCGATCAAAGGCCAAATTTAAATACGCTTTATGATATGGACGGTTAAGATTGGATATTATAAAGAAGGTAATGATCACGGTAGCCGCCTAAGTCAAAGCCGGTTGTAATTTGCCTAAGTAGTAACTATGAGAGGACATGCGTTAAATGCGTGGCGAGAATTCGGCATACTTATGCATAGAATGTCGTGCGTTAAATGAGAGTCGTTTTCATTAAATGACAAACTTTAAGATAATTAATACCATGCTTTGAATCTCGAATTATAAGTGCGAGAATCTTGTTCTATTAGTTACTGCGAGTAGAGATACGCAAGCATGTCGGTGAACATAGTAGTCGGTGATACCTCATGTAGATGGTTGCTTGATTCTCTACGTGCTGGTTATACTCGATGCGAGGTGAACATTCCCCACTTGCTTGAAATGGTCCTCTCTTGAAGACTCTTCTTGGCCCGGGGTCGGTAGGGTCAGCAGAGACCTAGCTCTGCTTGAAAGTTCTTTGAATGCGGATTCGGCTAGAGGCTTGGTCGGGAAATATCGGCCCTTTGTTTGTCGGTATGGATCTTTTCCATCACGATATCCTTCTTTTCGACATGGTCACGAATGAAGTGATGCCTAATGTCCACGTGCTTGCATCTCGTGTGAAGTACGGGGTTACGAGTGATTGCAATAGCATGAGTGCTTGTCGCGAGAATATCGGCACTTCATTACGAATGACGTCGTAGTCTCTTAGGCTGCTTTGTCTCGGCCAAAGGATTTGGGCGCGGACAACTTCAGGCGGCCATGTATTCGGCTTCGGTAGTTGGCGTGGCTGCGAGTGCTTTGCTTCTTTGAAAACCATGAGATCGGCTTCTTGCTAGGGGCGGCAAGTTCACGAAGTTGATTTTCGGTCGATTCTACATCTGCGTAGTCGGCATCGGGAATAGCCGGTTAGTTCGAATATTATCATCGGTTTGGATACCATAAACCTATGTCGGGTGTGCCTACGAGGTAGCGGAGAATCTTCTTTCTTTGAGTCCATGTGGCTACGCTTAGGATTCGCACGAAATCGGCGCGGAACACCTACGGCATAAGTTATGTCGGGGCGAGTAGGCTATTAGATATAATAAGGAACCAATTATTGCACGAAATTCGGTTTGGTCTGCTGATACTCCCTCTTTATCAAGATCGATTTTCATATTCGTGTTCATCGGGATCTTGATAGGTTTTGCTGGGATGTGCGGCCGAATCTTTTGATGAGGTCTCGAGTGTATTTGCCTTGGTTAATGAGCGTTCCCTTTTCGGATTGTTTGACTTGAAAGCCAGGAAATAGTTCATTTCACCCATCATTGACATCTCGAACTTGTCCTTCATCATTTTCTCAAGCTGGCGACACGTGGCGGCGTTCTTTGATCCGAAGATAATGTCGTCTACATAGATCTGCACGAGTAATAAGTCGTCTTCCGGTCGAATCTTTGAACGGCGTGCGATCTCTGTGCCTTTACGAAAACCTTTACGAAGAAGAAACTCGACGGGGTATCGTACCAAGCCACGGGTGCTTGTTTTAACCCATATAGAGCCTTTACGAGTCCATAAACTGATGTCCTGCTTTGAAAGCCGGGCGGTTGTTCTACATAGACTTCTTCTTTCGGTGCGCCGTTCGGGAACGCGAGACTTCACATCCATTTGATAGACTACGAATCTTTGATGTGTTGCGTAGGCTAGGAATAGTCGATTGCCTCCAATCTTGCAAGCTGGAGCGAATGTCTCATCGAAATCTATTCCCTCGGCATGACGGTAGCCTTTCGCCGCGAGCACTTGCTTTGTTCCTTACTATAACGTTGTTTTCATCTCGCTTGTTCTTGAAGACCCATTTTGTTCCAATGACGTGTTGATGCGGGAGTGCGTCGACAAGCTCCCAAACTTCGTTTCTCGTGAGCGATTCGGCTCCTCTGCATAGCTATGATCCGGTCGGCATCTTTAAGTGCATCCTCAATCGTCGAGGCTCTTCGGTAGACAAGAAGCGGGGAATATAATGCGCTTTCTCCTTGGCGAGAATGCGGATCTTGTCTTGACTTTTCTTTGAAGGATCTCCAATGATTAGATCGGGAGTGTGAGCATCTAGCCACGATCTACGATGTTTCGGCTCTTCATCACGGAATTTGATCAACACGAGATAGTAGGTGAGTTAGGCATTTCGGTTGTACTATTACGAGATTGAAGCGATTCGGTAATGAGAGTGTGATCTGCGAGTTTCCGGGTTCGGGGGCATTCGGCTCGGGAACATTAATAGATGTTCCCCACGAGTTGTTATTCTCGGTAGTGGTCTCGGTTACCTCTAAGGTTTCTTCATCGACTCGAGTTACACGGGATTGACTTCGTTCGGGAGAGTCGATACGTTCGGCTACTTGCGTTCTTTGGTTCGGATTCGATAGGCTTATCTTGGGTTTCTTCATCGAATCATCATCCCAACAAAGGTTTGGATCCTTTCGGGTTTGTCTTTTAGGTTCGAGATCCTGTAGGCTGCGTGCTTGATGTCCTCGGATTCGAGACTTAGAGTTATTGCTCCTGTCTTCGATAGCAAACTTCATTAAAAACAACATGAGGGCTTTCTTCCACGCAAAGGGTCCGATAGTTGAATACTCACGAAAGCTTTCTTTGACTCGAGGTATCCTAAGAATACTCCACGATCGACTTGCTATCAAAAGTTTTCGGTGATCTTTCCCATTATTGTGAATAAAGCACGAACAACCAAAGATATGGAAATAAGATAAAGAAGGCTTCCTGCCGTTCCATAGTTCATATGGTGTTCTCTTATCTTTGCTTTGTCGGTAGAGATCGGTTACGAGTATAACATGCGGTGTCGGTTGCTTACGCCCCGGGAATTTGGTTGGGAGTCACGAGTGCCGAGTAGAGTTCTTCTTTGCTTCTTTGAGTGTGCGATTCTTTCGTTCGGCAACCCCGTTCTGGCGAGGGGTGCGCGCGGCGGATGTCTCATGCTCAATCCCTTCGGTTTTGCGGAACTCCTCTACCATGGAATTAAGGAACTCGGTTCCTCTGTCGGAAGGCAATTTTGATTATCTTGGTGTTCTTCTCGACATTGAGCTTTTTCGAAGCGTTGGTAACTTCTGTTTTGACGTCGAGACTTGTTGGCGATGAATATGACCCGTGTGTAGCGCGAGTAGTCATCGATGACCACTAAAGCATACTTCTTGCCTCGATCGTCGTCTTGGAGAGGCTTGGGCCGAACAAATCCGTATGTAGCGGTGAAGGATTCCATCGGTGGAAGGAGATGGAGCGGGTGGATTTTGATTCCTTGTTTGCTTTCCCTTCGGACATGCTTCACTGCTTGAGTGTCTTTCTTTGAATACTTCATTCGGCGGTCCTCTTGCTAGAGTGTTCCTTGCTAGTTTGTTGAGCGTTTTGAAGTTGAGGTGGCTGAGTCTCCTATGCCAAAGCCGTCCCGTACGGTTGTCGTTCTTCGCCCACGAGACAAGCTTCGAGGTTACTGGCGAGTTCCGATCGGCTACATATATATTCTTTTTACGCGAACACGATAACCTTGTTTTTCCTGTGGATTTATCAATGACATCACGAAACCGGCGTAAAAAATCACTCTATTCGAGTTATCACGGGAATTGACTAACGAGAGAGAAGATTATCTTTGAAGTCCTTCAACATATGATACTCTAGGAGGCGTGGCGAGTTCAATCTTTGAGTGCTCCATATCCTCTTGTATAGCCTTTTGCATTGTCTCCAAGCTTCGATTATGGGTCCTTCTTCGACTATATAATTCTTGATAGGGTTCCTTTGGTACGTCGTATGTCTTGAGCATCCATTTGTCCACATACCAAGGATCTTTGTGCACACAAAAATAGAATTATATTCGGGTACCCTTTATTTTGCTTTTGGGTCCTTAGATGTTAGTTTTAGTAACCCCAAATCGTCTAACAACCACAGGTGGTTTCGGGCGGGTTTCTTTCCACTTGAGTCGACATACTTGACCCTTTGGGTGAGTCAAGGCGACTTCTTAGAGTGCATTCGGGTTCGGGAGTCGGATCTTACGGGTGGTGGGTTGGCTGACCTTTGCCTTTTGTGCGATTTTCTTCTTTTTCGACTCTTGGAACCTCTTCGACTATAGGATCATAGTAATATGACCCATCTTGCGAGTGGATGTGTCAGCGAGGTGGTCCATCTTGGTCGGCCCACTTAACTCTGCTAGTTCCCCCTTGGCGGGCTGGGGTGTCTTGGTGCGATCTTACGGTCGAGAATGCGATGCGTAGGATGAGGTGCTTTCATCTTTTGTTTGTTCTTTCTTTGAGGGGTTCGAGAACATTTGCATTGATTGTTTCCCCTCGAACAAACCTATCGGTTAGGCGCGCTACCGAGTGTACGGGGGCGAGATGAGGAAGCTTCTGGTTGAAACCAAGTCCTTCCTTACGGTGCTTGGGCTTGTTGCTTGCAAGCATAGCCTCCGGCTTCTTTTCGGCGCCCATGTAGCGCTCGGTCATCGAGGCTCTTCCGGAGCATCATCACTCTTTTTCGGTGTGTCGTGCTTGAGTGCGAAGTCACGGCGGTTCTTGCTTGATGGGCTCGGTTCGGTATCTTTACGAGTTAAGTCGTTGGTCGGAGCGAAATTCGATCTTCTTGATGCTTTGAGACTTGGCCATCGAGAGGTTTATCTCCTCCACGAGTCTCAACACAAGTCCTTCGGCTTCGATGGCGGCACGACTCTCTCGAGAAAGTCTCACGATTCTCCACTTTCGGGGTATCCGATTCTCGAAGAGTCTTCTTGGGCTGCGAGACTCATCCGAATTTGTTCGTCTAACGAGTTCTTCATAAGTGGTAGCAACGTCCAAATTCTCATCTGCACTTTGAAATAGTGTCGTGTGTGCGGTGTGAAGAGGAGTTAAGTGGTTCATGAGAATTTACCTCATCCTCTTCTCCTGCCATTAGGCACTTTTCGATAGCTTCTTCGGCTTCAAGCTCTAAGGCCATAAAAGGCTTGCTTCATCATCGATGAATCCATGAAGGAGTCGACTTCTTACGAGTCGAATCGAGATTTGCTTTGCAGATATAAGATTGTCTCTTTTTGGCGAATTTCTCTCTCCTTGCCTTGCGTCTTTGCGCGTTCGGCACTGCGGAGCTCGGGGCGGTCATATTGATAATGTCACGGCTTTTTTGCGGTTGTAGCAAGCGATGACTCTTTCTTCTTTGTTTTTCGCTATCCTTTGATGGTCTTTGAGTCGTCCCTTCTTTTACGCATTCGAGAGGATTGTGAGTCGGGGAGTGCGTTTTGGCGTATAATCGACTTACCTTTTGTGTCTCGATATGCTTTAGTCGGTTTTACTGCGCCTCTCCTTCTCCTTCGATACTTCACGGCGAGCGGCGCGTACTTGAGCGAGACTTCCTTCTTGTAAGTCGTTGAGTGAAGGTTCGGTCTTACTCGTTGTCTTGCTCGTCGCGGGAGATCTTTGCGGCGGCCCGATGCTTTGAAGGCGTGGTCGATTTTATGTCGGCTTCGGCTCTTTGCTTTCGTTGAGGTGCGGTCGAACTCAAACTCTTACACTTTGAAGTTACGAAAAGATATGGTCGGGAGAGACAACATCTAAATCGAGAATGGCGCGATAAAGTGGCAAAAGGTGTCCGGTGTCCGTCCGGCGGTGCCCTCGGTATCTTGAGATTCATCTCTCGGTTCTTGAATGTCTTTCCCGGCCCGTTGATGGAGTTCATCGGATTCGTGAATCGACATTTAGATCTTCTATTTTGTCACCGGGCATGAGAGACAAATTTTCCGGCTTTTGGAGTTCCGGCGCTAGTTTGTTAGCTTTTATCTTACGAGTCCCCCGGCTCGGTAGCGGCTAGAGCGTCCCGAGTTCCTTTGCGGTTTTGCATTCACGAACCACTGCCAGGATACGAATCACTTAAGGTGGTTAGTATAGCGTTTACGCGACACGGTCTAAGTTATGAAGTTTCTTCTCCTCGGGAGTGAAGAGACTTCGTCTTTAGGGAATCTTCTTCCCGGTCGCCCATTCCTCCTCCGGCCGGTTTGCATCTCGAGTCGCGGCGGCGTCGATCATAGGAGCGATAGGCCCTTCCTCGAAGTACTTCGGTCATACTATCGTGGAGGGAGGTCGAGATGTGCTTCCATCTGACCCGCCATACCCCATAGTTCTCTACCGAGAACATAGGTACCATCCTTATACGACATATCGGCCATGAAGAATAATGATATGAATGTAGAGTGATATGCGGTGAAAGCGATTTTCGGATCCGTTCAAGTAGACCGGTTTCAGAGCGGCGAGAGTCTTATAGAACTCGGGTGGTTAGTTGAACACCGTGCGCTCGATACCAATTGTTGGTCCCGAGTGTACGGTCGGGTGTAGAGGGGGGGGGTGAATACACACGACTCCAGATTTTCTCAACTTCGAACACGAGCGGTCTGTTCGGGGAAAGTGCCGATCTTGAAATAATTCGGCGGACCAAATAGTTGTTACGAATCGTGTGTGGCAAAGAGTCGACTCTGCGTGAGATGCGCTGGGCGGCGGAGTCGAGTTCGGTATCAAGCGGGTAGAGTTCGGCGGTGCGGAAAAGTGTAGGCCCCGAAATCGGTTGAGTGGAAAAAACGTTTTAGCAAGTCTCGGTTCGGCAAATAGGCGGTTCGGTATCTTTGAGACGGTTGTATGATTTTAAAGTAGGTTTTCGGTATGAACGGTAAAATCAATGCAACGGTAATCGAGAAAGCGATAACAAGACACGAGATTTTTAAAGTGGTTCGGATATCAATCGATCCTACGTCCCGTTTGTCCCGAAAAGTTCGGGAGGCTATTTATTATGCTTGAGTTAGTCTCGGTCGGCTTGTGCGCGGGGACAAAGCCGTGGCTTGGGGATTATCTTGAGCAAGTCCCGGTTTACAAAGGCATCAAACTAAAGTGTTTGACAAACTTCTCCAACTATGAAGGAGTCCTTTTTACAATAAGGATTGGGTTGAAATATGAACTCCTTCGTCTAAGCTATAAGTATATTACGTTGAGCTTAGGGTTAGAGGGATAGGGAATGAGAGAGTGGCTTCTAGATCGACGAGCAGTGAAATAAGCTTTAGGTTCGTGTATCGTCGATTTGGATACTAGAGGCTCTTCTAGTGGGTTGGGGAGAAGGTAGTCTTTCGCCGGAGATAGATCTTCAAATTCTTGCGGAAGACTTAGGGTTTTTACGGTTCTAGCTCGTTTGAATGCTTGTGTTTGTTTTCGTCGTTAAGCTTATGCGCATTCGTCTCTCTCTCTTGTGTCCTCTTCTCTTCTTTCAAGGCTTGAAATGTCCCTCTATTTATAGAGCGAGGGTTGGAAAAGATCCGTTGGAGACGATCTTCCTTTCTCTCTCTTTTGGTAGCTAACGGCTCTTTTTGAAGGATGTAACGGTGTCCTTTCCCTCCTTTTACGGAAATATGTTGACTTGCGGCTTTAGTAGGTAGAGACACGTGTATACTTGTCATTTGTCGAGGATTATGGAGTGGTTGAGGCGGAGCGGACTTCGAGGCATGCGAAGGCGACTTCTCTTTTCCTCGTACTTGGCAATGCGGTTGTATATTCAAAAAGTGTCGGCGGTTCGAGGAGGGCATGCGCCGATTCTTTGAGTCGATCTTCATTCGGTAGAGAGCGGTGAGGGTACTCTGCGATGGTCGGCTACGAGTTCGGTGAACTACTCTGGCGAGTTCGGTTCTGCGGCTCCTTCGATATCTTTGCTCTGTTGGAGTCCGGTAAATGCTTGAGTCTTCTACTTCAGGTGCTTGAGGGCGATAAGCTGCGGCCGCCTTAACCGGAGCGAGTGTCTGCGAGTGCGAAACCTCGGAGGCAAAACAATTACACGGGAATGGTTCATCAATCAAGATAGGGTTTTGGGATCTTCAAATCTTCGGGATAGGTACGGAGCACGAGGCTGCGAGCTTACGGTCGGTCTTTGAAGGCGAGAATCATTTCCCACTAAGTATAACGGTCTTGAGGATAAAATCATCACCCAACATCCATAGCTTAGACGAAGGAGTTCACCTTTGAACTAATCACTTATTGTAAAGGACTCCTTCACGGTTGAAGAGTTTTTCAAACACTCGGTTTGATAGCCGTGTAAGCGAGACTTGCTCGATTACAAATCTCCAAGACCGGTGTTTGTCCGTCTACGAAGCCGGCGGGACTATCTCGAGTATAATAAATAGCTTTACGATCTTTCGGGGCGGTGGACGTAGGATTTTTGTGTCCAGAACCACTTTAAAAATCTCTGTTTCTTGTGTTACGCTCTTAAGCTATTTGCATTGATTTCTTGTCCATGCGAAAACCTTCTTTAAATCATTCAGGCGAGTTTATTGACCAAACTTCTGGTGCATTAATCAGCGAAAGTGTTTTAATAAAAACGTTTTCATAACTCGAGCGAATTGGGCCTACACTATTCCGCACCACTAAACTCTATCGCAAGATGCCGAATTCGACTCTCGAGTCGGCTAGCGGGTCTCGGTAGAGTCGGTCGCTCTGCTGACACGATTCGAGGACGAGCTTATCGATCTGCTTGGACTGTTCGATGCGACATCATCTGAAAAATTTGGGTCGTATTTAAGGTGAGAAAATCGGTTTTTAGGTGTATTCACCCCCTCTACACTAAGCGTGCTCTCGGGACCAACACTCCAAATTGGAAGCTTCCATTCGAGCTTATGTATGATGCAGTGACTACTGCTTTGTTGGAGTTGTGCTTGCCCAAAAAGATGAAAATGCTAGTCATGTTATAGACTATGCTTCAAAGACGCTCTATCACACTTGATACAATTATACTACTACTAAAAGGAGCTTTGCTCGCAATTATGTTCGCATTTGACAAGTTCCGCTCTTACTTGCTTGGGTCAAAGGTGATAGTCTACTGCTTGATCATCTTTGCCATGAAGCATCTACTCACAAAGAAGGAGATAAAACGACATCTTATACGGCTGAATTTTGTTATTGCAAGAATTTGATTGGGAAGTGAGAGACAAGAAGGGAGGTGAGAATAATGTAGGCGATCATTTGAGTCGTCTCAGTTCGGCCGTAAAATGTTGAACCAATCAAAGAATCATTCCAGGAAGAACATCTCTACTTTTCCGCTACTCCAAGCGTTGTCGGCCCTTTGCCCTTGGCCAAACCAACCTATGAAGAATCCTCGATAGTTTGCTCAGTGGACCTATGAATCACAAGTAGTATGCTTTATGCGATTGCGGGGAAGGATGGAAGAGTGCTTGTGATATAACAATATTGTCGATTACCTCACCTCCCAGAGATTACTCAAGACTTTACTATGGCTCAAAGGCGGAAATTGATGAATGATTGCAAGTATTACTTTTTGGATGATCCTCTACTTTGGAAAGTTGGTGCCCGTCAAGTCAATTCGAAGGTGTGTACCCGAGGAGGAACAATTACGGATCTTGGAGCATTGGCATTCATCTCTTTATGGAGGACATGGAGGAGTTAAACGTAATGTACGCAAAGTTCTCTATTGTGGTTTCCTTTGGTTAACTTTCAATTGGGATGCCTTCGAATTTCTCAAGTGTTTGCCAGCGTCGCCAATTGCTTGGCAATATCGGTTTAAGAGATGAATTCCCTCAATATCCGATGTGCTTTTGTGAGATATTCGACGTATGAGGCATGGATTTCATGGGACCTTTTCCTAGTTCGTTTGAAAATCTATACATACTTGTCATTTGTAGATTATGTATCCAAATAGATTGAAGCCAAAGCCGCTCGCACCAATGATTCCAAGGTGTTTGTTGGATTTATTAAATCTAATATTTTCACTCGTCGTGGTGTTCGTCGAGCTATCCTAAAGCGATAATGGTACTCACTTCCGCAATCGTCTTGTTTATCTACTCCATACCATCTCCAAGCGAATGGCCAAGGCTGAAGTATCCAATAGGGAGATCAAGCATGTCTTGGAGAAGGCGATAAATCCATCCCAGAAGCGATTGGTCATACAAAAATACATACAAGACCCAAATTGGTATGTCTCCATATCGCTTGATTTTTGGGAAAATATGTCATTTACCCGTTGAACTCGAGCACAAGGCATTTTGGGCCATAAAGCGGATGAATATGGACTTGCTCAAGTGTGAGGAGGAGCATTAAGTACCATCTCGAGAGTTAGAAGAGCTTCTTCTTGAAGCTTATGATGTGTCTACATGTGGTACAAGGATCGAACAAAGGTTTGGCATAATCGTAATTTGAGACTTAGCGGTTTGAAGTTGACCAATTGGTACTTTTGTATTAATCTAAGATTCGACTCATGCCGGGAAGTTTTGATCAAGGCGACTTCATAGGGCCTTTTAATATCAAGTACGGTTAGGCGAGTGGAGCGATTGATTTGGAAGATCCCAGTGAGTAAGTTCAATTTTCAAAGTAAATGGACATAGACTCAAGCTATATCTTCATTTGCGAGAGATTGACGGCCGGTGGATGGGATTCCATTGTACCCCCGACTTACGCTTGATGAGCTTGGAAGAGTCGAGCATACGACTACAAAAAAAGGCTCTTGTGGGAGGCACCTCACAAGTATCCTTTTATTATTTACGCATTTTTGATTTCTTAGTTTATTTTTAATGTTGGTATCTTGTCTTTGGATTTTCTATTTGATGTAGGAGATCTAGATATATTGGTGGAAGATCTCATATCTTGGGGAAGAAGTTACAAAATTACTCTTAAGTTTCTAAAGTGGTTGAAGAATAGAAAATTGCCTAAGTATGGGAAGGACCTAATTGCAATTCACTTCGTACTTTTGTGGTCAAATTGCTACAA
Source organism: Lavandula angustifolia (assembly GCA_028984105.1). Taxonomy (NCBI): domain Eukaryota; kingdom Viridiplantae; phylum Streptophyta; class Magnoliopsida; order Lamiales; family Lamiaceae; genus Lavandula; species Lavandula angustifolia. The sequence continues at coordinate 4,136,894 of CM054815.1, read as the reverse complement.
AAGTTGAAGTGTGAGGATCTTGAATGAACGCGGGGGTGTTTGTGCTCGAGAAAAATAAATATTGTGGCGGATTGCAAACCCTCCGAAAACCTTGGGGTATATAACCTCCATCACTCTCAACTCCTCTCATAATGCTTGTTCTCACACCCATTTTCTCTACCCTCTCTTCAAAATCATATTTGCCCAAGCTATCTTTCACCTACTTCCTTCTCCATCATCTTTCCACTTTGCATCCATAGCTCCCAAAGAGACCGACGAAATCCACCTACGCTACGAAGAAGAAGAAGACCATTCCGGTTTCAACTTCGTCGATGACCCGTCAGCTGCCAAGCGAGTCGCCGGAACAAGCCGACAACCCCTCCTCTTGTTTGAGAAGCGGTTCCCGCTCTAGAAGTATGTCGTTGTTCACGAAAATGTTTTGCCCGATGGCGATGGACGTGGTTGTTGAAGAAGAAGCGTGCTCGCTAACACTCGTCCCGAGGTACCGCTACCGGCACATGCACGCCTACCTCGCCCAGGAAAACCAAAAAGTCCCGCACTCCCGCTCAATCTCTACCTAAGAGTCCGAGAGGAGGACGCCTCGATTCGAGATTACTTCTATTGTTTCTGCAATCGTCGCGAGGCTAAGGTTTCGCCTACTCTACCGAGAAGATCCCAAATCCTCGAGGAACGGCTCGCTCAAGAAATTCCACCACTACAATCCTCTTCCTCGAATCTTTCGCTCCGCGCCCTTCTATTGCGGTGAGGTGCGCGGGCGCAGCTTCGTCTTTGCTATGGTGGATGGCACTTGCTAGAAATGGCTCTATCCACATTCCTTGGGATAGGATGCTTTCGGGTACTCACGCCACGAAGATGAGGAAGATTTGGAGTATGTTCAAACTTGGCACTGCCTAACCAACATGCTCTTGGACATTGCCGATCAAAAGTTGTCCAGTAAATATGCCACGTAGATGAAAATGTCTCTAATTTCTAACCTACCGAGGGACGGGTATGTTTGTGATCAAGATCTGGCCGAAGAGGATCGTCTCAGCTTTCTACCGAGTTTGAGGAGGAAGAGTTGGCTATAAAGTGCGAAAAGAGGCACTTGCATCATTGCAAGTCGAGGTATGTTTGTTGACTCAAAAACTTCTGCGTGAACTTGGTGTTCGTGATGAGTTTTATGGGTATTTTCACGGTAATGGTTGGAGTTGGTTATTAGCCCCTCATCATTTTACTTTGCCGAAAGATATTGTTCTTGAGTTCTTTACTTCATTTCATTTCGTTGATGTTGGCAATGTGAATGATGATTGTATTTCTTTCGGCTAGGATAGTAAAGAATTTCATACTTTTTTGTGGGATTGGAACATGAGATTGGGTCTATTGGATTATGTTGAATTACGTGACGATGAGTATGATAGGTCTTTACATGATTTGCACGAGATGAATCAAGTTTATATAGGTCGAAAGGATGAATGGAAATTGCTTGCTTCGTCGATCAGAAAAAATTTTATGCCTCCGATCTGTAATTTATCATGTTGAGAACCACTGTTCTTAGGTTGTGCCATTACTACATTGCTTATAACTTGGTGGCACTACTACGGGTTTTTTTAAAGTGAGTGCTACAATGTTGTATTTTCTTTTGTGTATTCATACATGGACTAAACTTGACTTAGGATATTGGATAGCACATTGTTTAGAGAACATAGCTGCTAGGCCGAATCGGCACCATACTCCATGTCATTTGATTGCTACTTTCTTCGTTTGCAACTTTGTTTTGATATCCGGTGTACCACAATCTATGTGTGATCCCCTGCTACTATGAGCCTTAGTCGGTTAAGGTCGGCCAAGTTGACCTCTGTTGGAGGCGACGGTCTAGATAAGTTCCGTAGGCGGGACATGGTGTCCCGAGCTGTTGTGTAGGTGCGGGGGCGGGGAGGAGGAGCGGGGACAAGCTTGGCCGGGATAGAGCGAAGTTGGAAAATCTTGAAGAAATGATGGATGAATTTCGGAAGGAGGTGATAGCGCTTGCTCGAGGGCGAGAGATGTTGAAGTGTGAGAAGGTTGTTTTAGGTTTGAGTCCTTCGTCTAGGTCGAAGCATGCTTAGATTTTCATGATTCTTGATGTGATTTGAGAAATCTGCCCACATTTTGCATGTTTTCTTGGTTGAATTACGCATGATTGGAGTTTATTTTCTTTTATTCATGGAGGATTTTTATTTATCTTGGGATGAGGAGTTTATGCACGATGAAATTGAAATTTTAAAACCCGTTACTAAAGAGAGATTTGAGTTTTTAATGGGACACTTCCCTAAAATTTTTCTTGAGAGTGATGTGTTACAAAGTCTTTATAGCTTGTAGTCGCGTGTGATAAATGATAGAAGGCAAATTAGGGTTAACCAATTTGAGCTTTTTATTTTTTTCAATCCCTACCTTTGCTTAACTTTTAGTTGCCACTTTGAAGCCTTCCCTTATTCTTTCATGAGTTATCTAATTAGGCCGGCCTTTCCAAAGTCTTTCTCTTGACCCTATGTATGCATGTGGTTCTTTGTAGTAATTGAAGGCAATTTAATATTGAAGATATTTATGAGATTATTTGGAGATAGATTTTGAAATTATACCCCACTTGGAGTTTGTGTTGTTTTACATTACGAAATCTACCGGCGATCGGTTTGGCCGGGCGAGTGTTGTGCGAAAAGAAAAAAAAATTGAGAAGGGGGGTAAAAAAAAATATATTGAAGGTGCGAGACAAAAAAAAAAAAAACAAACAAACAAAAGCGAAAAAAAAAATAAGAGCACTTGTTTGTTAAGGAAAAAGGGAAGGATGAAGTACGATTATTTATATTACTGTCTTGCCCGGTTTGTATGAAGAAAATCTCCAAATCGAGTTGAACTATTTAATCTTTTGTGTTACTATCTGTTTGCAGAACAAATGCCTCGGTGAATAGTATGTTGCTTACTTAAATTTAATTTTCGAAGCTTAGGACCTCCAGGATTTCCTACGATTATCATTATAATTGAATGTTCCCTTAAGCCCATTACGGTAGAGACAAAGACCTCATTGAGTTGCTAGATTGACCATTTGCTATTATACTGCGTGACTTTGAGTGGCTTACCACTGGACTAGATTAGATAAGAGATGAGTGAATCGGTGAGCTAGTTCGAGTTATGCACATGTTTTGACCAAGAGCGATATTTGAATCATGGTTTAAAATTTAAGTTCCTTGGCGGGTTTGATGGCGGTTTTGTTTGCATTGCTTGTTTGGGTGGAAATTGAGATTCATAGATGTTTCATGGCTTCTTGTTATGCTTCTTTTAGAGTCTATATGTTTGAGTCTTTTGCTTTGTTTCTCTTCTTTAAATGCGAGTCTCGTGTCTTAGTATTTTTATTTTCCTTGAGCTTTGTTTTGAGTCTTGGGGAATGGTGATTCGAGTAGTAGTATTATGTGTTCATTCCATACTTGAGGAAAGTATGATTCAAGTGTGAGGATGTTTGATGTGTCGATTTTATACTACTCGAATTCACCGGTTCTAACGCTCCACTTGTCCAAGTTGATGTTATTTCATGTCCAAAAATGCAAGTTTTGGCACGTTTTCGGCATGTTTGTAGTCGACGATGATGTGGCGGAGAAGAGGGCGGATTTGGAGATATTTTTGCACTTTTTAGAGATAAAAATGGGCTTGGATCGAGAAGGAAAGATTTGCAAAAGATTAGAAGTTTGAAGATATATTAGGGCCGAGTTATATTTGGAAAAGGAGTCTTGAAGATAAAAGATCCACAGAAGATTTTCCCTAGATATTCTTTCGTTTGAAAGATCAAGTTTCGATATCTATATAAGCGGTTGGAGGCGACACCATTCAAAGATGCTTACACCATTCTCTTCATTAGTTTTAGTTTCATTTTCCGGCCACATTCGATCCAAGTCCTTAGCTAGATTTTAGATTTTTAGCTCGAGAACACAAACACTTTAGTTTTCGGTTTTATGCTTTCATGCTTTTGGATTCAGTTTATGCATTTTGAAGATTTTACATTTCGTATTAATTCAGTATTAGGTTTCGGTATTCTCTACTCTTAATTCTCGTATTTCAATTACTTTGCATGTCTTTAGGTTTTCGTATGTTATTTCTGTTTTAGTTAAGTTCGTTACTATGTTCTACTTGTCCAAGTTAAATATGCGTAGCTTTAATGTTCGGCGAGAGTAACGAATATGAGATACTTACTTTGTGAGATCTAATTAGACGTAGTAATTAAAGACTAGGGTTCCTTCTTAATTCGGGGATGAAAGATTTAATTTGATTAACTTAAACATGATCAATTTTGGTTATGAAGATTAGTGCCGATTGTTCAACAACTTAGGTGGCGAAGCTATCCGTCTGGTCGAGTAGTCGAATTAAGTATGGTAATTGTCTATGTCGAGATTTTTTCAACAATGGTAGAGATTAAAGCGGGTTCCTTCATTGTAATGATATCTAAATTTTTTTTTTTTTTTTTTTTCTTTGATTTTTTTTTTTTTTTTTTAAACATTAAATCTAGATTTGTTCAACAAACTAGGTTGTGGTTAGGTTAGGGGAGTAATTCGAGGTAAGTAGGAATTGGGTATGTACGTGACCAACAGCTTTGTATCCTATAGCTGGTTGATATTAGGAATTAATTAAATCTATGCATCAATGATCGAAGTAGTTATCTCATATAAGTTACTTAAAGCCGAGTTCGCTTTCTTTCTTTATTTGTTTTTTTCTATCTATTTTCGTGCTATTTTAATTTTCTTTGCCTAGGTAGTAAACCCATGGTTTATGCGTGGTGGCATCACCAAAGTTGATCAAAATGATAGATATAGTTGATTTTCAATGTTCCTCGAGTTCGAGCACATTCTATACTAATTATAAAATTTTGAGTGTGTGCATGAATTTTATTTGTTTGGTGTGAAAACAACTATCACCAAATATTTTCCGGGGAAATGGCACGACCGGTGCGTAGAGGTGTTGGTTGTGTGGTCGCACGAGGAAGGATTTGTGAAACTCATTATTGCATTAAACTAGTTTTATCGTGAACTCTGTTTATTTTCGAGAACTAGTAGTCGTCGTTATTTTTACTTAAGATTTCATTTGAGTTTGAAAATAACATGAGTTTTGCATTAATTCTATTATGTGGAAATGTTTGTCGAGAATTTATAACACCCCACAATTTTCATAACTTAACAAGGGATGCTACTTCATACGTAACATGCGTATTTTAATTCTTCCAAAATATTTTCATGGATAAGAATCATTTCAAAACTTATGTTATTTTCATGGATCATATGTCTAACATGAACAACATATTACATATACCATCATAATAACGAAACTTATCATGATCAAGAATTCATTTAATAGTTACATGAAAATTTTTGTTTTTAAATCTACATGTATGTTGACAAAGATTTGTCATATGAAGGAAATAAATTATCAAATCAATAGTAAACGTAACCTAAAAATTCCAAAAATTTTTAACTTGAATGACCTAACATATAATACGTCCCAACAAAATTCGGCATGGTTGAAAACCACATAAAGAAAACATGAAAAATAATTTTTTTCAATCAAGCTTATGGACATCTTTGTCAAAAGCGCGGGTTACGAATAACAATTTTTAACAAATAGATATGCGATGCATTTTATATTGAAAACAATTTTCCTATCAAGCTCATAGATGCTTCAATTTTCATTTAAATTTCTAAGGTGCGACTTACGGAACTAAAACAACTTAATAACATGCGAGAATACATATGCGATTCATTTTATATTGAAAATTTCGGGTTGAATTACGGAATTGAAATATGCATCTTAAGTATGAAGTAGCATCCCTTGTTAAGTTATGAAAATTGGGTTGTTACATATATGTTTACCTTCTTCGCCACAAGTCGATTGCTTCGAGTTTTTTCAAGAAATTTAAGGCGAAGTGGAGAAGAGAGATAGGTAAACAAATCAAAATGCTACGATCTGATCGTGATGGTGAATACGTTATCAACGAGTTCAAAGATTACTTGACAAAATATGAGATTACGTCCCAACTAACGGCCACGGCGGCATCTGAGCGAGAATGGTGTGTCGAGAGAGAAGAAATCGAACTTCTACTAGAGAATGGTTCATTCGATGATGAGTTATGCAACATTGCCCTTTTCTTTTTGGGGATATACTTGATGGTCGAGTCAGAACGTTCGGGTGTAGGGGGAGGGGGTGAATACACGTGAAAACCTTTTTCAAACTCAGCGGGACCAAGCAAGACATTTGTTCTTGATCGCGTGGACGAGTGAGGCGAAGATCTTTGAGCTCTACTAGGCGACTTGCTGTCGGGAATTTAGTAGCGTTCGATAGGGTTCGATAGTGTGCGGAAAGTGTAGGCCCGATTCGGTATGGTTTTGAAAATGTTTGTTTTAACAAAACGGTTTACGGTAGAATTAGTGCGATATTTTAAGCTTCGTCTGTGAAAATGTTGTTGAATGTTTTTGTAAATATATTTTCGGTATGAGCAGGTTAATCAATGCGGCTGAGTTAATCACACAGACAGGTTTTTAATATGGTTCGGATACGCGAGATCCTACGTCCTTTGTCATGAACAAGCTAGGAAGCTGTTTTTATTATACTTTAGTTAGTCTCGGTTAGTTTGTGTCATTTGGACAAACTTTCACATGTGATTATCTTGAGCAAGTCTCGGTTTACGAGGTCGAAACAATGAGTGTTTGAATGTATCTCCAACTATGAGGAGTTCTTAACACTAAGAATAGTTGATAAATGAACTCCTTCGATCTAAGCTATAGATTTTTACAATAATCTTAGGTTAGAGGGTGGGAAACGAGAGAGGCTTCTAGAGTGAAGAACGGTAAGGAATAATCTCTCTTGATTCGTGTTCTTCGCTTGAATATTCGCTTAAGAATCTAAAGAACTTGACTTCTTGAAAGCTTCGGTTCCCTTGATAGATCGCTTGCGAGCTTCGAGTTCTTTGGAAGCTTGAGTTCCCTTGATAGATCACTTGTATGTTCGTTTTATGCGACTTTGTGCATCTATACTTTGAATTCGATCTTCCCTCTATTTAAAAGCGTGAGTTGAGAATAGATCCATTGGAGACGAACTATCCATGTGTTCACTCTACATAGGTAGCTAACGACACTTTTTTGAATCCACATGCAGAGTCCCTTTCGTTACGAGGACGTGGTTGACTTGCGGCTTTTGTCGGATACTTTGTCGGTGGCTACTAGTCATTGGTCGAGTACGGATAGTGGTTGAGACAATTTCAGACTTGAATGTTGATGCGAGGCGACATTTCTCACGATGTACGACCTTGAACGGCTCTTACGACCTCGGACGACTCTTCGAGATTGACTTTGAAGTCCATTGTCGAGTTAAAAGCAACTAACGGAGCCGTTCTTGGGAGTCGGCCGAAAGGTTCGATAGGCTACTCCCTGCTTGAGTCGAGCAACTGCGAGGGCCAAGCTCGAGTTCGATGGCCGCTCTGCTTGAGTCCGGTTCTGCGGCTCCTCGCGCCTTCCAGGTATGCTTCTCCCTGCGGAGTCCCGGCCATATTGAATCTTCTCTCCATGCTGCATGGCGGATGGTCTACTAAGAGACAACATATAGAGCTTCTAAGATTTGGAACCATCTTGAAGGCAAGTCTCTGATGCGAAGAAACGCTTTCGAAAAGACGGGGTGTTAACTTTTACAACGTAATGGTTCATCGATCGAGAATAGGGTTTTGGGATCTTGAGCCAAATCAGCTGCGTCTTGAATCATCTCCCAATAATTTTCCCCTTTATTTGATGATGCCAGAAACCTATCACTCTAACACTCTAAAGAACTATCGGATACGGACTCCTTACGGTGATACAGATGAGAATCTATGGAGATATATCTTCAAGTCTCTAATCTGCGGGGGCGGTTGAGAACAGACTTCCTCCTATCTAAGCAAATAGAGAACAAATACGGATGAGCCGGTGAGTGTGTGAGTCGGTAATCACTTAGGTGATTACGAGTGTTAAATAAACACGAAGCGGGCCCATAGAGACAATGAGAAATTGTCGGGCAGTTACGGATTGATGTAATAAATGATAAGAGTCGAGTACAGTTACATCATGCTACACTAGGATAACTACCAACACTATCAGCGGAACTACTTACTAGAAGATTTAAAGCGCTAAATCATTTGCCTTAAAATCTTTTGATTTGTCCTACGGCAACGAAAGTCCATAAAAGCTTGAAGGTTTCTTTCCTTAAGGTTTGGAGAAATTTCAAAGATCTTCTACATCTTTAGGGTCCGAGAGATTTGCTCCTAGATGCTTCCCTCGCTTCGACTTTGATTTGTTGTGAATAGTGATCTATCCAACTTCGGCGGTGGAGGTAGAGTTACTGAAAGCCGGAGTCATAATAGTGACATTCTCATCAATGATGGCATTCGAACTATCTCATAGATTTCAGGGATCACATTTCTCTATCTAATCGGCAAACTCCTCGGCTTTGTCGGAGTTAGGCCAAAACTTCCAAATATAGTGTCTCTTAATGAATTCGGTGCACTGATCGTCTCCCATAACTAAGTTTTCTCCAAGGGCATCCACTTATCTACGGAGGCCATATATGATTCTTGACACATTTGGTTTCCTACCTCGTCTATAGAACTTAGAAGTTGTGGGGATGTCCCTGTCCTCAGGAGGTAGTGGCTTAGGCTTAAGTCTCTCGAGCTTCTCGTGCCTCTTATGCCGCCTTCTCCTTGGCTTCTTCCTATTTTCTTCTTGCTTCGGCTAGGCGATGCCACGTAGCTCTCGAATCGAGGAGCTTTATATGTTCGAGATCAATTAGCTCATCAATAGTAGGCTCGAGCTTGTTTCTTAGTACTGCTTGGTTTGTATCGGACTTTTCTCGGCTTCTCCCTCTTTTTCTTTTTCTTTGTTATCATCATCCTTGAGAGTAAGCTTT